>JANKOE010000006.1:46419271-46437648 GCA_026284465.1 Erythroxylum citrifolium
TGTTTTCAATTGTAACGAGCTTGAGTTTAATAAAAGTTTATTTCTCAAATGTTCATTGGTACGCAATTACATGATAAAGCGCATTGTAATGTCACCACACAATTGGGCTTCTGATTGACCTTATCATACAGGCAATCGCCCCAACGCTTGAGTAGCAGGTAGGATGAGACTTCACAATATTAATATTGAGTGTATGTAATATTGTGTTATCTTCATACTTGTGTAGTATACATGATAAATTTTTTATATTCGAATTGTCACCTTAGTAAGTCTAAGATGAGACTCTGATGAGTCAAATGTGAAAGATTCAGATTTCACACTGATGCCTTAAAGTTAAATCTCGAGTGTCAAGATTAACATTAGGTATGTTAATCTAGTGGCTCGGATTAGTTTTTAAGTAAATCTAGATTCATGATTTGCATGACATAAAAGAGTGACATACTCAACTTAGTGGGAGCTATGCTATAACACACATTTCATACTGTGTGTGTTATATAACGACCTTCTTGTGGAGTGACAGTTAAATCCCTTTCTCTGTCACTGTATGATCCCATAAATTTTAATGTCTAATCGAATGAAACCCTTCAACTTAGAATTATGATATGAAGTCAAGGCTTGGTGTTGCTACTTTAGTTTGTTTTTCCAATGGCTAAGATGTATACAGTCCAGTGGAGCATATTAAGAAAGCAATTAAGCTAAGATGGATTATTGTGAGTGTCTAAGGAAGAATCTTTTTCCTTCATCACCATATCAGCCCGGGCGATTATACTTGGTGTATAATCTTGTGATATATCTATGAGCATAAAGAGACAGTGTATGCGTTTGATGATATTTTGGATGATTTGGGATATCATGACTATGTGAAAGTGTTATGTTAGTTAGATGGTGACTTAATATAACACTACTGGTTCTTTAATGGTCACACACCCGATTCCCGGTATGACACGTGAAATTTTAGAGAGAAGATGTAACTCATGGCTTATGTGGCCAAGTGGGAGTTATTGGCAGTTACACAACATTAACGGCCATATATATAACTTCTGTCGGTTATGTTTATTCTCATATAAAAAGAGAATTAAGGGAGTGGAAAGAATAACGTTCATCGCATTAAGAGAAAAACTCTCTTCATTCTTATTCACGTGAAACACACCATCAAGGCTTATAGTTTGGGGTGTGAATTAATGGTGACTCTAGTAGCCAACCATGAAACGTGAATTAGCAAACAGAGAATCGATCAACTGCTTCCGCATTAAGGTCAGTCCTTATAAAAATTATGCACTAAAGAAAGGAAAATTAGGGTTTAAGGGTTGTGAATTACCTCTAAAAAGCAAAATTTAGGGGTTACATCAGCAACATTCAACCCATAACTCTTTAATAACATTAAAAAAGAAATTAGAAACAAAAGGCACAAATTAGAAGAAGTTCGAAAGAGAAGACACCTTAAAATCAAATATAATTATCATCTGAAGAAGAAGAAGAAAAAGAAGACATAAATAAAATGTTTAAAAAAGAAAAACAAGAGGTGATTTTGGTTTGTATTTAGCGTTTGTCTTCACCTTCGCTTCACACACCTTCTAAACCATAAATTCATGCATCTTGTATATGTACATAAATGAATGTCACCTTACTAATTTTTTATGATTATGTTATTATTAAATAATTACTCTAATTAATAATTGTAACAAACCTTCCCTTGATCTATTTTTATTTACGATGTGACTAAGTAAAGGCAGTTCCTAAAATGTGTTGGACCAAGATCTTTATACAATTATTATTTTTTAATTATGGTATTTAAATTAAAAATTGATTATTAAATTATAATTTAAGAAAAGTGGAAGTATTAATATTAATTTAGGTTTTCTTGTATATATAATTCGCATAAAGTTATAATATAAACATTTTTTAATGGTATGTTATTCTTTTTAAGCATATTGGTATTGGTAAGCTCAACTTAGAATTTTAGTAATTGGACATTGTTCGTTTAATTAATTTTTTAAATTTTGATTAATTATAAATATTAAATTAAATAAAAATAATAAATTAAATAATACTTAATTAAAATTAAGTTCAAATATTTAAATTTAAATAATGTTAGAGAATTTGTTTTTTATTTGACTCATTACGAGCCCTAAAACTAAGGAAATGACTTGAACTAACTAATATTAAGTATTTATTTCTTTTTTTGCTTAAGTAAACTGAAGTGATGAAGTGAACAATGTACTACGTAATTTTGTGTCCTCATTGCATATTGGAAAAGTTAAATTTAGTAATAAAAAATTATTTTTATAAATTAAGATATTTTATTTAATAATAATTATTATTATTATTGAAGTTCCTCAAATTGGGCACTTTTTAAAATAATTATTTTAATTTTTTAAAAATAATAATACTTTAATTATTATTAGTTATGACTAAGTTTGCCAATTCCAATATGATTTGGCTCAACTTAGCTCAAGTTGATCAGAATTTAGACTGTGTTTAGGTTTTTAATATTTTTAAATTTTAGGTTGAGCTGGGACTGTCTGGTCCAACTTAATCTAAAGTTTAAAATTTTACAAATTGAAGTTATTTATTATTTTAAAAATTAAATAATATATTTAATAAAGTTTGATTATACTAGATTGTGCTTGGGCTCGGACCAATCTAACAAGAACATATTACTTATGAATCAACTTCCCAAAACCAACAATAATATTTTGAATAATATTGACCATAAGGGTAAGTTTATTATTGTGACGATATTTAATCGACATTAATTAGTTAGCCTTATATTAGCGACAAGTTTCAATCATAAAAGGTTTAAAATTTATATGACAAAAAGATTTTTCATTTCAATTTTTTTAAATTTTATGTGATGAAAATATTTTTGTCAGTATCAGTTTTGAACAATAGTGACCATAGTGGTTCATATGATACTATGACGATATATTATTGCCACTAACTATTTTTGCTTATATTGGCGACAATTATCGTCACAAAAATATATCAATTACGTGATTAAAAATTTTCTCGTCACAATAACAAATAATAATAATGATAATAATTTATTTTGTCACATTTACATTTTTTTGGAAAGTCAGCAAAAATTATATAAATAATCAAAAGTTATGTACAGCTAGAGATTTCCCAATCTACAAACTCTTTTCCAAACCTACTCGCACAACACAAATATCATTAGACAAGTTCTATCATCATGCAAACCATCCATATCAAACCAAGGCAAATCTACACTACGAAGGACATAACAAAACCCTCTTGACAGTAGCTTCCTTTCTTACTACACACACAGTAATCCCATCAACCAATCCACCTTACTACTAATCTTTTACACCAGTAACAATTCATCAAAATTTGACTTTTATCCTTTCAATTCAGAATCTTTATAGTAGAATCCTAATTGATCATCCTTATGAACAAGCAACATCCGTGGGAGAAGGGTTTTGGGATCCCCTTGTAATTTTAGAACCATGTTTCCATAACCAAGTTTGATGAAGTATGGGACTTGCCCTTCATCCTATGGTAACCTTTTGTAGTAAGGGATTGCCCTTTCTTTACCGGAGCCTGGACCTAGAGTCAAAACCTACAAACAATGCATTAGAAACAAAAAGGCACACAAATATTTTACCTTCTCTCAGTGTTTGAGCTTATGTGTTCCATAACTTAAAAGATCAATCGCGTAGAGAAACTCTCTACATCCAATTCATCTTTAAAGGTTCGCAGGTTTCTTTTAGTCCACAGGTTATAAACAATAAAAGAAAGGATAGTGAATAAGGTATTTATGTCACAGGTTCTAGAGGTATTTGACTAGTTAACCCGTAATAAAATGGATTGAAGATTGGTTAGGTGAGTTAGGTGGATTTGGAAGTGGCTTAGACTTTTGAGCTAAACAACTTTTAAGAAAGGACATTCAAAGAATAAATGATCAATAGTTTCCATGTCCGCAATACACAAGGAACATCGATTAGGAGTGTGGAGATAAAGTAGTTTGTCCTTTATTTGCAATTTATGCAAGAAGGCTAACCATAATATGGAGGAACACCTTGGACTATTCCTTTTATGCCAAACAATTTTGTACTAAGGGACTGTCTGAAGTGGAGGTCTCAAGAAGGTATATGCAGAAGCATTTGTATACTGATTCGAAGAGCTAGCTAGCGATTCTAAATTATCCTCTCTTGAAGAATCTGGGTAATATTGTAAAGGATCAAGATTACTGATAGTCCCAACAGTTGCCTCCTGCCAGCACCATTCATTATTTCTGATTACTGCAGAAACTCTAGCAGTCAAAGGAAATTCAGACCTATTGATCAACCTAGGTGTAGAATGAGACATTAAGATACCTCTTAGATGATAAGGATTCTACTGTAAGAAAGTAGAGTTTCCATTTCCAATTCTAAATCTGAACTAGTTCCTAATTTGGTCTCTCACATACAAAATTTTCCTCTAACTCCATGAACAACAATTAGTAGGAGAGGTATTCTAGAAATTTTTCCATTTAAGGATAATAGTGTTTACCCACCTGACCCATAACGCTTCCTTATCATGAAAAATAAACCAAATTCTTTTCCCTAGCAACACACTATTCCAAGTTGACAAGTGTTTAATACCTAGACCCCCCTCTTTTTTAGATCTACAAATGTCATTCTATTTTACCTTAGCATGAGCTTTTGTTTCCAGTTTCCCCGACCATAAAAAGTTCCTAAGCTTTGTCTCTATTTCCTTAATAATGGAAGTAGGGAGGATGAAATGACTAGACCAATAGACTTGAAATGAAGAAAGGATCGAGATAACTAATTGCACTCTTCCAGCATAAGAGAGAAATTTATGAGTCCATTTGTTAACTTTGGAATCAATTTTTTCCAACAAGGGTAAACAGTCCCTCCTAGACAACTGACCTATCAGAAGAGGAACTCCCAGGTACCGAATGTGAAGCTACCCTCTTTTAAGACCAGACATGATTTCTATTTGGTAGGCCATTGGATCCATATCTAGAGACACAAAGAAATGACTCTTAGAAAGATTCATTACCATACCAAAAAAGATGGAAAAAGTTCTTAAACAACCTAGTAAGACATGGACCGAGGCCAAATCACCTTGACAAAACATTAGGAGATCATCAACAAATGAAAGATGAGTAAGTTTGAGGGCTTTACATCTCCAATTGTAAATAAAGGAATTACTGGCTTCTATGCAATTTTTGAGGCTCCTTGAGAAAACCTCCATACAGAGAATAATGAGTAAAGGAGATAAAGGATCCCCTTGTCTTAGACCTGATTTTCCTGAGAAGAATTTTGAGGGGGATCCATTGATCAAGACAGCTTAGGCAGGGTAGGTAATACATTCTCGTATCCAATCAATGAACTGGAAAGGACAACCTACAACTACTAGCACATTTATAAGGAAATCCCAATGGATTGAATCATATGCTTTCTGTAAATCCACCTTGAAAGCACATCTCCTATGGTTATTAACAAGATGATAATTCTTGAAGATCTCTTGGGCCAATAAGATATTATCCCCAATTCGACGGTTCCTAATGAAAGCACTCTGATTTGGGCTGATGATGGATGGGAGTACTTCTCTAAGCCTATAGCAATGATTTTTGAAATTACCTTATAAATAAAGTTACAACATGCTATAGGCCTATAGTCAACTACTGTGGAAGGGTTGAGATAATGAGTGAGAAGTTTAATATTCCTGAGGATATATGGGTTAGATAACTAGACAAAGATGATAATATATGTTACCCTAGACTTGGTGAGATGAGATTTATTACAATTCCTTTAAGAGTGAGCTTTAGTTTCCTATTCATCCAATAATCCTATAAATTATTAATACAACAGCCTAAGTTTCAACCAATTCCATTAGTATGCCTTGAGCCTACTAGTTGGATTCACAGTCATATGAAACATTCAAGAGGTTACTTTAAGCCATATAAGTTATTATAGTTCAAGGCATACTAATGGAATTGGTTGATCAACTCAACATACCTTATAAACATAAGCATTTGCAATGATGCACCATTGGATACATTAAATAATTACATTTTACATGTACTCACCCAAGTTCCCAATTCACAAACATTCATAACTAACACATCACTTATATCATTTAAATCATATTTGTGTTAATAAGTATACTTCATTTCTTTAATAACTTATAAGTTCCAAATTAGATACTTGTTATCAAAATAACACCTTCCATAAGTTATTACCTCAGTTGAAAATTCAAAACCTATTCAACCTTTTAACCAATTAATCTAATATCAAACTAGGTTCATTATAAACCCTAATTAACTTAAATTATACCAATGTAAGGTATATTATCCTACTATGGTTCAACAATTACATAAAAAAAAGATTACCATGTTAAGGCTTTGCCCACAATCGTGGGGTACATTCTCACGATTGTGACAGAAGGTAATGCACCTACCCACGATCATGGGATGAGTGCCACAATCATGGACTACCCATTTTCCTGTGAATTCCATATTCAAACATCTCCTTCTAAATTTCAAAACTCCAATATGGCAATCCCTAATTCATGCTTCAAGTATACCTCAATTACATGCCAACTCCTCATTAATTTCATATCCAAATTCAACTCAAAATCACTCATTTAGCAACTCATAAGCCATTGTCTTTCTATCAATAAAATTCATAGCAAAATCCATCAAACAAGCATCATGTTCTAGATCTTATTATATCATCAATTCCACACATATTCCATTCAAATTCAAGTAACATAGAATTCATGTTACAACATGCCATCAAGTTAGAATTCCCTTACATAATTAACTTCAAGTTCCTTCTTCAAAGAACCAACCAAACCAACCTTTCATGCACCAATACATTTCCAAAATATAGGTACGTGTAGGATGATCTTAATACTCAAAAGACAGTAGCATAGAAGATAGCTTGAGGTAGCTTCTTGATGCAGTATCTGGCAAGAATTTTAGTGTGATAGTACATCAAAATTGAAATAAAATTCAGAGCAAGAAGAGGGGAGGATTTCGGTTAACAGAAGCAAAAATGAGGGCTACAAAAACTTTTTTCGAGCTTAAAACCTAAGTGGCTAGGTGTCACTTTCAGAACATGGCATTTGACACCATTGCATATGTCTCATTTGTCCACCATATAAGCCACAAAATATATTAATTCTATTAGGCCACTTGTCACTTAATCAACGATGCCAATTATCATTCAATTATACTGCCATTTGTCCCTAATTTACTTATGACAAATGTCACTAAATGTATAGGCTTAGTCACCCTAATTTCTATGTACTAACTTGTTTTGTCACTTGACAATTTTCTTAGTCCAAATATACATTTTAATATATCAATTTTCTAATGATAACAATTAATTCCAAGTTAATAATTATGGTTTGATGGACCATAGATTCAAGACATATGCAATTTTGAATCATATCACAAACACCTTCATAGACATATAATATTTCTACTAGGCTGTAATCTGGGGCCTTACAGTTACTCTCTTCTATTTTCATAGATACTCTTATCTAAATTGAGCCTAATCCAATTAAAATATCGTGTAAAGAAGATATCCTTATTGTTTTCTTTTTTCCTACTGTGCTTCTATTTTCAAATATTAAATTTCTTATTAATAACTCTGTTATTTTAATGACAAGTATGAATATGAATAAGATGCTTGCAAGGAAATAGATGATCAAGGATAAAGGCGTGTTAGGCTCATCCTTAGGCAAGCATAAGAGGAACAAAAATGTGATTCATAATGACAAAGCCAACATCATCAAGCCCACCCCTTCCTCCTTTTCTTCTCCAAGTTGCTTCCTTCTAACCA
The DNA here is from genome assembly GCA_026284465.1 of Erythroxylum citrifolium. Lineage (NCBI taxonomy): Eukaryota > Viridiplantae > Streptophyta > Magnoliopsida > Malpighiales > Erythroxylaceae > Erythroxylum > Erythroxylum citrifolium. The sequence continues at coordinate 46,427,092 of JANKOE010000006.1, forward strand.
CTAAGAATATTATTGCTCTTTATACTCCTTATATGTCTCACTAAGAGAATAGTTATTTCTTTCACAATTCAATACAAGGAAGAGTGATATAGTCTTAGATAATGTTGAGATGGTATTGAGATGTTTTGAGGGGTGGTGACACTCAAGAATAAGTCTAACTTGGAAGACTAGGATATGGACTTTATCTACATATTTTAAGAAAGGCTAGCTAAGGTGAGTTTAATTGGTTTATTGAAACTTTCCCTTTCTCTCTTCAGGCCTATGTTTTTCTTTTCCAATATATCTCTTCAATATTTATGGGCCACAAAAAGATGTACATAGAGTTGGGAAAAACATCAAAAGAGAAAGAGAATGTTGAGGGTGTAACCTAAAAGTCCTACAAAGACCTCAAGGCTGAGAAGGAGGTTATTTCAGAGTAACTCTTCAAGCACCTCAATGAGCTTAAGAGGGTAAAATGTTGGGTTAAAGTGGTAAAAAGTGGAAGGAATTTAGTAAATACTCCTACCATTATCTATTCAATTAAATAAAATTTAATTGGGTTGTTAATGAAATCCAGATCTAAAAATAAACTAGCAACTACTAGAGATAAAATGAAGCACGTAATCAAAAGAAAAAAAGATACGAATGTTATTTAGATAAGAACTTCTCCTAATATCATTAATTTATTTATGATTCAATTTATTAAGAGGGTTTTAATTTGGACCAACGAATATCTTTTTTAGATTATGAAATTGCTCTCTCTTGAGTTATAACTAACTATTCGCACGTTGATTAACCAATATCTCTATTCGATTAAAATACTAAAGAACACATTAAGGTTCATGAAATTTACTAAAAATATTGACCATAATACTTGAGGATATATCTAACCCATATCTTTAGTACTTTATACAACTCCTAATATCTAAGTCATGGTCCACTCATATGTAAGTTCACTTGAATCATTCATATGCAAATTAGTAATTGATATAATCATTGACATAATTAATCATTAAAAATACTTAAAAATATTTCTCATAAATAAAATGTCGCTTTATAAATAAAATTAAGTCAACCATATGAAGAAAATACTAGGGTTCCTATCTAACTGTATAAAAGAAACTTGCTAATAATAATGTTTAAACCAAAAAATATAACAAATAAAAAAGAAATAAAAGTAGAAAGAGTTCTAAAGTTGATCTCAATATTCCAATGTGAGATGTCAATTGTTGGGATGATTTTAATCTTCTTTTCCCTTGAAAACAACTGCCTCATGCTTCTATAGATGTTTTCTCTCCCTTAGTGACTAACTTTAAGTTTAAAATGAAACAATATGAAAATGATTATTAAAATTAAGGTTTCCATAACTATTTATAAGTTTTTTATTTAGTAATATGACCTAGGATATAACCATGTTTTAGGTTGTGTATCTCTTTTTTTTTAATCTCAAAAAATAGAAGTTTTAGATCTCCTTTGAAGATTTTTGAAGTTACTTCAATCATCTTAATCAGAGTTTGGATGAGAAATAAATGACCAATTTAAAAGGCTATGCTCAAGTACCCTTGAAATGTAATTGAATAGAGAGACACAAGCTTTGACATGCTCGAATCCTAGGTCGTGTACCTTTTTGTAACTTTGTGAAGATAGACATATATCTTTAACTATGGATCTTTTTGTAACTTTTCTCTAACGGGGGTAGATAGGTTTAGACAACCATGTATCTTTTTAAAACTTTCTCTTGCCATATGACCTCCTTTTAACTCATTTATCATATTATATCTTCATCCCTAAGTTATCTAAAAGGAACACAGGCTAGTACACAATTGTTTGACAATTTGCGTAGCCAAAAATATTGTTTACTTCATATTTCATTTGTAAACTCCTTTAATTCTTGGAAAAGCTTATCCCAAGGCAACATCTACTTAAGTACTTAAAAATCTAAGATAAACTTATTAAAAATTTAGGCATAAAACAAAGCATAGAGCATGTAATTAATATCTATTCTATTTTGAGTCCAATCATATTAGTTCTTTACCATTAGTTATTGATTCAATTAATAACATTTGTAAACTATTTACAAAATGTCATCTCATCTTGGCCAAGGATTTCTAGATTCAATACTAATAAAGAACAATGAAACATTCTCCCTAATTACTTCAAGGTGATGAATCCTATCTTGATCACTCCTCTATCTCTACATAGTTCATGCTACATTTAATGACTGCCTACTGAGCTATCTTCAACTAGAATATATCATAAGTAGTATAAAAATATAGCAATCCCTATATAAGATAACTCTAAAGATCTCAAATTAAATGATCACTTACATAATTATCACAATGAGAATTTTCATTGATATATAAGTAATATTTCAAATGAATTTCAGTAAACTTATTATCTAACAGGTACCCACATGTTTGTTTAAATATTTCCAACTTTAGCCTATAAGATCGACAACTTCCTTTATAAGAAAAAATATAACATATACTAGTCTTTTTACAATTTATAAATGTTCACTCTTAATATAGCAATGATTAAGAACAATTTAGAGACAATAAAGAAATGCAATATTAATCTCATAATTATAATCTCATCATAATTTCATTTGCAATGTATATTTATTTCTTGGACTTTATATATATGAGCATGTATAAGATAAAAAATGCTTTTAAATTATTTTGTCACTAAACTACAAGTATAAACCAACATCTTATGCCATACGTACATAATATTGTGAAATTTTTTCAAGTTTACAATGTCATCTCCATCCTTTTGTGTCTTTTACTTTCATATAATCAACATATGCTTTCATATTCCTCCCTAATTGCTTAACGATTATTGACACTTGTTAATACATTTTTATATTATTTGTTAATATTATCACATAATAAATAAAATTTTAATGAAAAACTTAATTTATTATCATATTAAACTAACAAATATATTATTAAAAATTAATAAGTAAAATAAATTATTTATTATTAATGAAATAAATTAATATTATATATTATATGTTATTATATTTTAATAAGATGTATAAATATGTTAAATTAATAAAATCGATAAATTGATCAATATGTTTGACACATATCACCCTTATAGTTCATTAATTCCTAATTATCTCGTTTGATGTGGTTGTTTAAATGGAGAAAGTTCGCTTTGAGCATGCTTTATTTTTAGCAAAAAATAAATGAGAGGAGTAGGAAAGAATTTTAGATAAATATAAGATTTTTTGATGAAATTTTTATTAATAAAAATTTAGTAAATTTAGTAAAATTATATAATAGATTGATTTTTTACTCTTGAAACGATGAGTAATATTTGATTTTTACATTATAGTGAAATTTAACTCAAGTGATACCCTAATAATATGTTCTATATAGCTAAGGCTTTATTAATTCCAATAAGAGTAGGAATAACAATTTCGGTTCGAACTAAAGTACGTTTAATTTAATCAAAATTTAAACCAAATTTGGACTCCAACGAACGATTTGAAGCCAACACGGCGACCAAAACCCATCCCCTTAAGACAACATAGTTTGACCGAATTATCGAAAGCAATACTGTTTGTTTTGGTCTATAGGAATTCCAAAACTGATCAAGTTTTAGTAGTAGACTGAACCTTGACCAGAGTAATATTGGAGGGAGCATTATAGCTCCAACTAACAGCAGGCTCAATAAGGACCAGACCTAATCCATTCTCGTACTTACATGGTGGTGTCAGACTTTAAGGGTGCTCTTATTTTAGAATCCAGATTTTCTGTTCAATATTACTCTGCCTTATTTTGTCTCATAAAATTTTAACCATTTATTTTGCGGGATTTACACGGGACTCACATGAATAAATGACTAAGATTTATTGAACACAATAAAACACCATAATATTAAACAGATGATCTAAACTCCTAATTTTACTCGTGAAACGTTTGACAGTTATGTCCAACAAACATGACAAAAGAAAGAGTAACCAAGCGGTTGGGAAGTTCACATCATAATTATATCCAAATGGTACACTAATTAGGAAATAGAATATCCTCTAAAATAGTCAAAGTTCCAAAACAGACGTCTTTTAAAGCCAAGCCACCGAAACTTCGTGAAATCTTTCTTATCAAACTTCATCTCTTGGATTAGCTTCGCTCCAGTTTTACGTTTCAACTTTGTGATTGCTTTCTTTTACTAACTTTATACCTATTTGCCGACTCTTATCTATCAATCTTCTCTACGTATATATTACTCCCTTCTCTTCAGAAACAAGAAACCGCATAGACATATCTAATACTTCTCCACAGATTTGACTGGATCTTCTTGTTCAATCTTCAAAGATGGAGCAGAGTACAAGCAACAGCAGCAACAACACCAATCCTCCAGTTCACAGTCAAGTAATGAAGATAAAGCAAGAATCAAACTTTAAGATCATGGATTGGTATCTGGGACAGCCTGAGCTCCGACCAGTTCTCAGCGGCCGTCAACTCTCTCGCTCTCCTCTTGGATTAACCGGCAGACCCATCTCCGTTGCCGAATCTTAGAAGCGAGGAAGATGGTAGTTTTATAGCCTTTTGGGTACTTATGGTATATATTACGATTTTGTTAGTAGTTGGGCTTTACGAGTACATTCGGTTTTGATCCCCCTCTATCATGTTTTGTAAATAACCACTCTATTATGCTGTAGTTTTAGATGATTGAATTACTGCAATAAATAGTTTGTAGTTGGCAAATATTTTATGAGTTCGTACATTCTTGTCTTAGTTTCACTCCTCCACGAGTTTCTTTGGACATTTAATTTTTGGGATGCTAAAATATATGCTTTGTTGAGAGTTCTATACTACCTGTTTCCAGTTTAGCCTATGGAAATTGCCAATCGGTGGTTTTTGATCTTTGATATGGAAAAAGACTCGAACATACTAATGTATCTGATCTCTTTGTTCTGTTCTAAACAGGGAATCCGAGAAACATTCTGCAACTAAATATTTCGTTTGCATAGAACAATGAATTCTCTTCTTTCTCTTTTTCTCGCAAATTTTGTATGCAAAAGCTTGGAACACTGGAAATCTGTTAAAGAGCTCAAAGGCAGTTGGATAAATATTCAGAGTTCGAAACAAAACTTGAAGATTCTTAGTTAGGGATTTATATGGTAATATGATTATACTGAACGAGTATATTTAGTTGGATTTTATACTTAGGACTTGATTTCAGTAACTAAACACCAAACTCTTCCTAAGCAAGAGAGGTAACAAGTTCAGAAATGATGGACTAACTGGGTTGCCATCTGATTGCTAAGCTGTCTATTCTTTTTTAAGATTACAAAGAAAACAGCACCAGCACCATCTTGAGAAATTATCCAACTTACTACCGCATGACTTCTACAAAAACAATTATAATTACGAATGACCAAACTTTTTTCAGTCTTTTTCAAACATCAAAGTAACATGTAGAAATTTTAGATTTCACCAGTGAAGGAAATTAGAGGAGAAAAGGTGGAATGTGACTACCTTGAAGTTGACGTTTAGCTAGACTCGGCTAATTTTAACAGAGAATTATAAGACAGGGAGAAACGAAAGTTTGGGCCTCGGAATAGACAACATAAGATAGGTACAAGAATAAGTTTCCATGAATTATGGGACCAATGTAGTAAATTAAAATATAAATAGACAGGATCTTTTCATTATCATATGCCTCATTTATCACATTACTTACTAGAATTTGAATGGTTTTTACTTTTTACCGGTTAAAGAATACTTTTAAGGAACACTTTTCTTAAAAAAGAATCCTTTTAATTTGTGATTTTTCATATGATAATCATCAACCTTTTAATGGATCATTATCTCTTCTATATAGATAACGTCAACTTTATTAACTGTTCTTGAACAATTAAGAATCTAAAAATCATATCCCAAAACTCAGCAAGTATATCTTTTCATTATCGGATTCAACAAGCTATTTTATTATATTCAGCTTCACATTAGCATATCTTAGTTTTAGGATAATTAAGGTAGGCTCGAATCTGGTAAAAAAAAAACCGTTGAGAAGTCCCCGTAGCAACTGAGATGGCAACTAAGGGAAGTAATAGATTATGTGGAAATCACCTTGGAGTCTTGAAACTTTCATTAGATAGAATTTAAAGCAAGGAAGCTCGAAATGCTATCAAACAAGGACCTTGGCTGTTTTTAGGGTCTTTGATAAAGAGCAGCTAGGCCTAGGTCGGTGCGAATAGTGGTGACGGGCTGGGGTTGGATTGAGTGAGAACGTAAACTATATGTCATAGCAATGGGACTAATAACTGGAAAAATGGTCTCTCCTGAAATGATCATGCAAGTCATTGCGATGAAGATGTTACTATGACAGTACTATGTCAGGCTTGAAATAGGGAAGCTAAGACTACCTCGTACAACAAGATTTAACCTTTTGAATTAAGTGATATTGGAGGTAAGTCCTAGATGTGAAATCCTGAAACACGTTATCAGCACAAGAATCCCATGTCTATTTTTAATATCTTTTAACTTACTTCCTTATTTGCTTGACGATTTAATTATTTATAAGCTCCAAGAAAGATGTTAAAGAGTTTCACCACTCAGTGATAGTGTGAGGAGAAAGGTGACCAAAATTTGTCCAAGTGGCTCGCCCCTAACCTAGGACGGTAGGACCGAGTAGGATCCCACTACAGCACGATAACCCTTTCACTACGTTTTAATTGGAGATGATTTTAAAATCGTACCTAAAATTATGCTTTTGGTGAAGATTTTTGAAATCGTCATTAAGTGGTAAGCCTACAGCAATGATTCAGTAACATTGTGGCGAAATGGTAAGCTTTTGGTGACATTTTTTCAAAATCATCGCAAAAGGCTTATCTCTTGGCGATAGTTTAGTAATATCATTGTCAAAGGGTAAGCCTTCGAAGACAATTTTAATAATCATCGCAAAATGCATGACCTTTGGTGGTGATTTCTGAAATTATAACCGAATGCTGAAGTAACAATCTAACTCTCTTATTTACAATTATAAATTCACTAATTTTGACTTGATCATTTTGTGACTAAATATTATATTGATAAAAATCAAATTTAAAATTATTAACAATGATTCTAAGTCTAGACATAAATTTAGCTAACAACAATGTCAAATCATTTCAGTAATTTATGAAACTATAAACTCACAATTAATTAATATTATATATATTTATACTTTTTATCTTTCTCTTTTAAATTATATTATTTGACAATTTTATATAGTGTCACAAAATTGTCAAATAGTCTCAACAAGAAGTTTGTAATATAATGATATATGATTCTTACAGAAAAAACAATAAATAATAATATATGGTAAGTAATATAATACAATAATATATGGCAAGTAATACAAGATTTTAATTAGAACTTTAATATTTCTTACAGACAAAATAATAAATAAAGAGAAAAAGATAATGAATTTCATGCCTATTCCATCGAAGAGAAAAAGATATAATTATTTTTTTAGATGCCAAGTGGTATGAGACTCGGTAGATACGATAAAGGAGTCCCCGGTATTTGGATTCCCAAGAAGACTTCTTGCATGTTTGAAGGCATCAATTGAAACAAACAAAGATCATTCCCTAGCAATTGGTTTATTGACATCCTCTTCCAACAATTTATTGGCTTTATTACAAGAAAAACGAAGTTTAGCGACAGAAAGTATCGATGAAAAACCTCCACATTATGTCGACAAGCTTAGTTAGTGACGAAATTTACTGACGGATAAAGACGTCGAAGAAATAACCGCAGGTAATAATTTGCAACGAATCACAAAATATCCGTCGCAAATTTATAGCCAGATATTTTATGTAACCGTCGATCAATATACTAATGGTTATTCCATGCTATTTTCGGTTGGTAAAGTTATCGATATAATTGGTTATTTCGTCTGTAAGTTAATGACAACATTACGACGGTTATTAATTATCCGTCGGTCAACCAAATAGATTTTACCGATGAACATTATTTTTCCATCGTTAATTTACTAAAATTATTTTTTAATTTCTCTACATTAAATGTTATTTGATGATCTTATGGTTGCTGCATAATTTAAACAGTTATGAGTTATTTGGTGATAATATTTTAATTTGTTTCTACATTTAATTTGTTAAAATAGAAAGTTGATTAATGATATAAAGTAAAATTTATCTTAATTGATAATAAAAAATTATTTTGTAGATAATAAGTATTTGTAATTCATACAAAATGACTACAAGTCTATTATTCATTTGGTGATCACGGATGCTTATTGTTGCGATGAGGTGCCATCCCTCCACTTCAACTCATCCACCTCATTACGGAGCTGAGCTATATGCTCCATCAACTATTACAACTGAGTTGCCAATATCTATACTGTGCTCCGAAGCTCATGGACTTCATTGGGTGCAGACCGCTTACTAGATAATGTTGTACTAGACGTGGAGGATTGCGAATAACATATGTTCACAAATGAACCTAAGCCGAATATCCTTCCATGAAGGTCCCTACCACCCACTGCAAGAAGATAGGTTTGAGTCTCATCAACATCTTTAGACTGTTGAGACTATCGTTGAATGTTTTCTTGTATTTGGTCCTATCATAAGGCAATGTTTATGTTAGTAAGTGATAATTATCAAACATTAATATTAAAGCAAAAATTTCACAAACATTTAGTTCTTTACATCGGGTGTTGGCAAAGGTCACACTGTTATGCTTCTTAGTGTGAGCGTGCAAAAAGAGCTGACAGGTGTAGACTTCATTTCTATAGACTTTTCCTACATCAAAATAAAATGTTATTAGTAAACTATAATTTATAAAAATTTTGGCAAAATTTTCTCTATTTTTATGATATTTACCTCTTGTTAAACAAAAAAAATAACTCAACAACACAGTCATATATGACACTAGACATTTATAACATTATCATTCTTCATAATACATAGATTTTCATTAAAAAATTCACACATCAAATTAAATTAAAATACATCAAAGTAAAAAAAATCAAAATATAAATGTAAAGTGTAGATACTTATAAGTCTTTACATGCTCGTGGTGAGTAATAGATCCTCTAATATGTACAAGAAGATTCTCTCCCCCGCTCCTCCACTTCTGTTGGTAGAATTATGTTATGAAATGGACTTTGCCTCGAGTGATGTCCAATACTGCTACCAACAACTCCATATTTGCTCAGAAATATAAGGCGGTCGTACACCAGTCTTGTGTATCGCACCAACAAAGTCTTGATAACGTGTACGTGCTCGTCTCTCTCATACTTTATAAATGACCGAGTCAAATTCAGAATCTCAAAAAAAATTGAAACAAAAGGAAAAACATACGATAAGTACTTATATTGTAAAATATTTATCTAATTTATGTATAAAAATCAATTAAAAAGAAATTTTAATTTTTTTATCCTCAAACTCTTGATAGTAAAATTCCTTTATCGCCTGAGAGATATTCTTTCATATATAACCCTCAAGATTAATCTCCTCCATAAATTTGGATGTCATGTTTCTTGAGCATAGTCCAGACGTAATCAACTTATAAAAACAATTAATTTTATACCATTTTTTAAATTTAAACCTATAACTTAATTATAAGCATATGGTGTTTCATGTATTTTCACTTACAGATTGTTGACAATTGTGATGTAAGTTCTTCCATCAACTCCCTCAACTCTAGGCTGGAGGCCGCCTTTTTCATTCACATCATTTACCCCTGGTATATTTGTCTGTATAAGGGTGATGGATGGTGTAGCAACAAGTACGAAAGGTGATGTCTCATCTACAAGTGTAGTAGTTAAAGGTATAGCATCTGATTAAATTCCAACTGCAGAATGTAATGCTTCACCTGGACAGTAACTGGCTCCGAATCATGGTCTAAACCTTGGTTGCATCATATCATGTTTTCTCTTTGATGGCATATTTTAACCTAAAATTCATATTTGATTGAATATTCCAGAAATATAATAATTTCAATTCAATATTTCACACAATATATTGAAAAGGAAATAATTGATTTGTTAAATATAATGTTTTATTACAAACACAAATTAATCTCTATCAATACTTAATTGTAAATCAAAATCATCATCATCTTCTTTTTCTGAAGAATTAGAATCAAACTTAGGCTCTTCTTCAAATCTCTCGCCCTCCTCATCCTCTCGGGATGAAATTTCAACATATTCATTATTTAGATCGTTCAAAGGTTCATTTTCATCATATGTAATAGATGTATTTATTTTATAAACATCTTCCTGAAACACTTCTGTTGAGCCCCGATCCCGGAGCCCAATCCTCTTACACGAATACCAAAACCAAACGACACGAACATGTCTCTGATAGGGCTATCACCGCGGAATTTCTTTAACTATCATCGGTTTAACCTTATTTGAATTCTTATAGCATTCCAAAAATTTGTTCAATGGCGGCCCAAACAAAACAATCACTAAGATTAACCCCAATTCTTATGAAGGCGAACAAAATTGGAGATCCTTCCATTTGAATTCCAAATTAAACTCTTAAATTCAAACCTTCACTAAATTTTATGCGACTTCCTCGAAGCAACTCCAAATGGTACAAACTTATAACACATG
>JANKOE010000006.1:46587977-46598181 GCA_026284465.1 Erythroxylum citrifolium
ATAATAATTCTCAATAAATCTAATTTCACTAATTTCTTCATTTAATAATCATAACTTAAGCAATAAAAATCCTCAATGTATTCCAATCAAATTAAAAATCATCAAACTAAAATCCTCAAATTACTTTACACATGCTTCAAATAATTTCAATATGCTTATTGTGAATCGGGGCCCAACAATGGATGTTCAGCTTGTTTTTCATACGATTTTTCTAGCTCTTTCCCACTTTTAAATGTGATGACCTTCAATTGCTCCCTTGGATTTGCTTCCAAGTTGCTTAGGAGACCACCTCCCCCCCCCCCTCACACTTCCCGTAGACAATGCATTGGCTAATTGGCCTACTTAAATATCCAAATTATGAATAGAAGATGCACGATTCTTTTTTTTTTGGTTAAATTTCACTTCCATCCTCTTTTGGGTCTCATCTTGGCTTGTGAACTTGAGATTCAACATGTCTATTAACTTATTTATCTTTGATTCTAATGAATCGAACTTGTCTTGTTGAAATCCTAGTTGACCTTCAGTTCTCATTTGAGTTCCTACATTGTTAGACTAAGGGAATTTAACTGGTTCTTCCACCTAATATTATAAGTCTTCAAATAAGGATTATTACTTCCCTGACCATATTATACTCTTATAAAGTTGAGCTACTCCATGTTGTTGGTTTCCACTAGGAAGCAATCAGCTGTGATATGGCTCTCTTATCTGTACAACTCACATTCATGCTGAATTACTTTGAGTGGAATGTAAGAGGTGGCTTTCAAACTATTCAATTACTTGGGTAGGCTTACTACCTCAGGTTGCAATGTTGTCATTGAATCTACAGCAAGCATTCCCTTTTGAACCTGAAAGGTTGATTATTGTTCACTTCTTTCTAACATCCAGAGAAAGCTATTGTTCATAATCTTCTCTAACTAATCTTGCGCCTCCTCAAATATTCTCCGCATTAATGAGCCTCTAACTACTGCATCAATAGTGCCTTGCGCGGGTGGATTTACCCCATTGTAAAACTTTTGCAAGAGTAACTCCTTTGGCAAGTTATGATGTGGATAGCTTATTTTCAATTCCTTGAATTGCTCTTTTGCTTCATATAAAGACTCCCTTTTTTTTTTTTGGAAATTTGGAATTTCCTTTATGAACCTTTTTGTATTTGTCAAAGGGAAGTACTTAGCTAAAAAGTTTTGCACCAGTTACGCCCATGTTGTGATGTTCACTGGGTTTGAGTGAATTTAACCACATTTTGGCTCTATCCTTGAGTATAAAGGAGAAGACCCTCATCTTGGTTGCATCTTCCGACAACCCATTATGCTTGAATGTATCACAAATATCTAAGAAATTGGTTAGTTAAGCATTAGAATCCTTATTAGCAAGACTATGAAATTGCACATTGGTATGAAGTATGTTCAACAGTGATGGTTTGATTTTGAATGTATATGCTTGCACTAGTGGTCGTGTAATTCTTTATTGATTGGCATTGAACCTTGGCCTCATGAAATCCACAAAGGTCCACTATTGTTCTCCTTGGTTTCCTTCTTTTTCTATCGTTCTTTCTATTACTTCTTGGCATTTAGCTTTTTGAATCTCTCTTTCTTTCTTTGTAATGTCTACAGTTGATTTATCTTCTAATTTACTTCAGTTGATGCATCTTCTAATTTACTTGAACTCCAAGAGATCCTTATGTTCATACATTTGCAATCACACAAGAAAAGTTATAAATTCATTAAATCAAAGAAATTCATATTGAATAAGAAGCTAATTCAATCCTTAGTAATGACGTCAAAAACTTGTTGACAACTTTATATAAAAAAAGACTTTCATGTTGTAAGTATACAGATCATAACGTGTAGTATAAAAGGAATCATTCCCATAAGGATTGATTACTCACCTCAAAAATTAGATGCACTTTGTCTAAAAGATTGATTTAATTAAAATAAATTAACTGAAATTGAAATAACTAATAGAACTAAACAATTAAATAATTGAAGCTAGCAATAAGAATAAAGTTAATCGATAATAGAAACTTTGGGGTTATTCTATTCTTATATTATCTTCCCTATATATTGTTGATAAAATTATGCTTGATCTTAGATATACTAAGGTTTCGATTATTCTTTGTTGAGATACAATCAGGTAATCCTAACTGAGATAAATAACAATAGAATTGTAACCTCTCGATTCACAAAACTACTCATAACTATTCAATTGGATTTGAAGTTATCCTAAGGATAATTAACTCACGATTAAGATCTCTCTTTAAATTTTTTATTAATCTGATATTTGCAGGTCTATTAAGTTACCAACTCTCGTTGTGCATCTTAACACATAAAACTTGATTCAATCTCTCAATTTCTTTTGAAGTATAAGCATAACAAATATCACAGAGCATTAATATATATTGAATTCAACAAGAATAAAGATTGACAAAAATATTTAAGAATAATCCCTAATCTAGATTTAGAAATCCATAATCATGTTCACCATCCTAATAATCCGAATTAACATCCAAGACAATGAAATATAAGATGAGAAAAAGAAACAAAATAGTTTTGTGTCTTAATCTAGAAATTATAGAAAAACTAGAGTTGTTTTAATTTCTCCACTTTGATCTCTTTGATTCTGATGTTTAGCCTCCTTTTTTATATTTTTCTTTTCCTTAAATACTTCTTGAGGCTTCTAAGGTTTTTTCTAGGATTTTCCCACTTAAATTGGTTTCAAAAATATCCCTAAAAAAATTAAGAATACAAAAATTTTACATGCTGGAAAACATTGTGCACGATTGTGTATGGGATGCATGATCATGAAAGAGGCCCATCACATGCGCCAGTTGCTCATGAATGAACATGCAACACTATCATACATCTTCCTATTCTTCTAGTTCTTCATCTTTTCTTTAATTTTCCTATTTCCACTCACTAATAAAGACATTAAATAAACCTTGAAACATAAAACTAAGAGCAAACGCTTGCTCTAAAACAATCAAATAATTAAAAACACATACAAAAATTAACAAGAAGATAATTCCAAGTCCTAAACACATGATTATCATCTAAGAAAACACTTAAAAAACACACTTAAACGTATAGAAAACATACTACAATATAGACCTGTCAATGAATATGGACAACATTAGGTAATCGTTCAGGTTATGCTCTAATATTTTTTAATCTAAGCATGACATATTATAATTAGGTAATTGTCTAATCTAGGGAAGGTTCACTGGACAGCTGTGAAATGGATCTTAGGATACTTCTAAATGGAGTTTGTGTTTCAATAGTGTAGAGACTTCTAGAGGGCTATACAGATTCAGATATGGTTGGAGATTTTAGTACTAAGAAATTCGCTTTAGGCTACTTGCTCAAATTTGTAGGGGGATCATTTATTGACAATCTAGGCTGTAAAAGTGTGCAAATTTATCCACAACTAAAGCTGATTATATTGTTTTTATGGAAGCAGGTAAGGAGATGCTCTAGTTTAAAATTTTCCTTCAATTATTAGATGTGAAGTTAAATGATTATTAAGTATTTAGTGACAGTCAAAATGCCATGGATTTGAGCAAGAATGTTATATATTGTTCCCCTACCCAGAACATCAATTTCAAGTATCATTGATTGTGATCCATGACTGAGGAGCAACGATTATAGTTGAAGAAGATTCACACAAATAAGAACGATGTTGAAATGTTAACAAAGGTGGTCCCTGGGAGCAAGCATTTGTTTTTTAGTAAGCTCGGAGAGATAACTCTCAAATAATCACTAAGGTGATTCAAGTCTCCTTTAAAATGGGTTGAAGGGGAGATTGTTGAGTGTCCAACCCTATTTGGAGACACAAGTGAGTTTTGGTGATCTGAGATATTATCAAGGATCATTGAAATGATGAATGAGTGAAATCAAGATGGATAACAGTTGATTTAAAGCCATTTTTTAGAGAAATGACCATGTAAAGCACAACACGCTTGTGTCTTTAACTTACACAGTCATATGTGAAGGTCATATAAGAGATTGTGAATATGTATATGATAGATGATGAACTACATAACTATGTAAGATCAGACACGACTGAGTCCCTATCATACACAACCGTGTGTGAAGACCATATAGGTAATTGCAAATGTGTATAGATAAATGAAAAAAGTTAAAGACACGCATTACCACATGGAAATATACACTCTTGTTTCCTATGTATACACGACCACATACATGGACCGTGTGATTGACTGAGACCATATATATTCATAGTTCTTTAAAATATGGTTAGGACACATTCACCTATATGACCATATAAGTTACCGTGTCTAGTTATGAAACATTATATTTTATATAAAGGGGATAGTGATGGGGGTTCATCGATATGTGTGAAAAAGAGTACCAAAAAGGAAAAGAAAGAAAGTGAGAGTAAGCTAAAAAGTCTTTTTCATTCTATAAATGGTAGTTTTTGCAATAAGTTGTCTTTTTTTAATGGTTTCTTTAGGATCAGACTGAGAATGTTGTTTTTTTGGGATATTAAATTGTACCCAGTATTGAAACTTCATGGGATAACTTGTAACTATTTTAAGGTATAGTTCTGAACAAGGGTCAATAGCTTGAAACCTTTAAATTTTTGTTAGTTCCTATTTAAATTAGTGGATTTGCTTATCGGTTTGGCCTATAGTTTTTTCCTCTATACTGGAGAGTTTTCTACGTATATTTAGCCTTTGATTTTTTTTCTTGTCATATATATTATTTACTTGTTTGTTCTTGAGCTTAGGTCTCTTGAGTCTAGTTCATTGTTCTTGATTAACATCGTGAGAGTCGTGATTGGGGCCCAGCAACAATAATAACAAGCTTCTCCATAATAACTAATGCCTTGCACTTGCCTATTTTCATAAAGTCAAAGTTAAACATACATCAAAGCAACATAAAAATGTTTATATTTCAGATTTAAACATCTTGGTTACTAATGTTGCTTAGCCTGACTATAACTATTGTTTTCTATGACACCCTAAAATTTGCAAAACTATTAGGTATGATCTCAGTTGATATCCTTTTGTTTCTTTATATTTTTAGATATTCCTTTGGTCCTATAACTTTGAAATAATAAGACAATAACATTGTATGTGAACCTAGCGGTAATTTGAGATTTTATAATGAATAAATATATAATAACTTACATATAGTGATAAAATTAATAAGACAAAATCAAATTCATTAATGATGGGGGACATGATTATAAGAAATGAAAGAAAAATATTATAACTGAAGTGAGTAATTCAATTAATTATAGTTACGAATTTCAATTGATTAGGAAATTTCGAGATTCTATAATGAATGAATATATAATAAAGTAGATATAGTGATAAAATTAATAAGATGAAATCAAATTCATTAATGATGGAGGATATGATTATAAGAAATGAAAGAAAAACATTATAACTGAAGTGATCAATTTAATTAATTATAGTTACAAATTTCAATTAATTATGAAAATTTGAGATTTTATAATGAATAAATATAAAAATTACATATATTGATAAAATGAATAAGATGAAATCAAATTCATTAATGAAGGAGGATGTGATTCTAGGAAATGAAAGAAAAATATTATAATTGAAGTGAACAATTCAATTAAGTATAGTTACGAATTTCAATTGATTACGAAATTTTGAGATTTTATAGTGAATGAATATATAATAACTTACATATAGTGATAAAATTAACAAGATGAAATCAATTTTATTAATGATGGGGGACATGATTATAAGAAATTAAGAAAAATAATATAATTGAAGTGATTAATTCAATTAATTATAGTTACAAATTTCAATTGATTAGGAAATTTTGAGATTTTATAATGAATGAATATATAATAACTTATATATGTTGATAAAATGAATAAGATGAAATCAAATTCATCAATGAAGGAGGAATTTGTAGGAAATGAAAGAAAAAATTATAATTGAAGTGAGTAATTCAATTAATTACAATTACAAATTTCATTTGATTAGGAATTTCTAGGAAATTTTGATTAGGAATTTCAATTCAATTAATTAGGAAATTTGATTACAATTAATTGGCATGTATGTTATTTTCATTTTCATTTTCTATTTATCTTTTCTAGAATATTTACTTTTTCTATAATGCTTACTTAAAGTGAAAAAAAAGTTATAAGAACTTTTACTTAAATAATTAGTTAATTAAAAAAGCGAGAAAGGATCAAACCAAATTCATTAACTATAGTAATCTTTAATGTACATGAATGAGTATCCAATTCATTTTACAAAAAAATGATACAATTTACAAAAATTAAGATAATATCATAATGAAAATTGGAGACTAGATACTGGAGACTAGAGAGGGTAAACCGAGAGAGCAGTTAATCATTGTAGCCAGGATTTGATAATTTGGATCGCTTCATCTGTATGTACAAACATTATATTTAGTAATGTAATATAAAATTAAGAAAATTAAGGACACGGTAATAATTAACAAACAATTAAATATACCTTAATGTTCATATATTTGACTAAAATATTGTCCACTTGATCTATGAGTATGACTAGTCAACTTCACATTAATAGTTGTGGCTGTATTAAAGGAAAATTAAAAATAATATTAGGTAAGAAACTATAAAAAATATATGAAAATAAAAAAGAAAAGAATTTACCATCAATATCTTCATCATGTACCAAGGAAACAAGCTCTCTACTACGTAGGGGTAAAGCTACGTACTATTGGACCTTCCTAGACCCCGTGACTTAGAAGGATTACAACTGGGTGATGATGATGACGACGACGATCTTCATCATCTACCAACTTTGAGTACACATAAGGGCTTCCACAGTACGAGGTGAAGTCAAGCATGATCAAGAGTAATAACCAAACCACTAGTGCTAAAACTGGACTCCGAAGCAATGGTGGATAATGGAATTCCTAATAAGTCTCGTGCAATTACTTGTATGATCAGAAAATTATTTTTACAACTCTTCCACCATAATAACATATCGAACTGCTCACGTTCAACTTCGGGTACACAATCTTCGTCCAAATATTTATCAAATTCCATCATATTGTATGAAGTCCTAGCCCTTTTCTATTTCATAAATTTTTAAAGTGAAATTAACAAACTTCAGTTAGAAGATGAGCCTAATCCTAAATCTGAAGCCGGAGTTAAACAGCCTTAACTACTCGATCCCAATCATGAATTTTTCTATTCTAAGTTGATAATCATTAAACAATTCACACTAGAATTGTTTAATGATGTCTACATGCTCGTAGGCTCGATCACCATACAATTCATTATAAATGAAAGTAACCCCCTCCATCTTGTATCTCGGGTTTAGCACATATAACATTGCAACAATATGTCTAACCATAGACCAATAAGAATTTAGATTCTCCATCATTTGCTCCACCATAATCTGAATAACCTAATTGGAGTCCAACATCCAATCAAATAAAGCATTCTTTATCTCAAACATAGTGTTAAAGCAATAATGTGAAGTTAGATATTTTGTTGCCAAGAACAATTCAATCCCATTATAAAATAATTCCAACTTTGCACAAATTTCTTTAGCTAACTCCCATTGATCTTTTGTAAGCACACAAGTGTACTGAAAATCTCTTTGCCTTAGTTTGGTAAACACCTTAGCATATTGGATTACCGACACATCTTCAACATCGAGTTCCATCTGGTTGGACAATCTAAAACCAACATCTTTGTACTCGGAATGCATAGAATTCGTTCAGTATCTTCAAATTTCTTAACTCTTTTAGGAGTTGCGCTCCAATATACTATACTATTCCGAATATAATCTACTGCTTCCTTTATCATCTCCATCCTATCCTTCACATTCAAGTTCCGAATATATGCAAACAAGCACATATGAAATAACCTTCCACCAATCAACAAACCCCCAACTCGTATCTTACTCCTAACTTGTCAATCATAGTATCATTCGTGCTACAATTACCAATTGTGATGGTGGATAATTTGTTGTCGATGTTAAAATCTATTAAATAGTCTCCCAACATGGTTGCAAACCTTTCATTTGTATATGGAGTCGGCTCATAAATGAACCTATCATGTACAAATATTACCAACATAAATCAACATAAATCATAAATTCATAATATAATGAAAAACTAAATGATAACAATATTAAAAAATTTATATTACCTCAAAAGTTTATTGTGTAAATAATTATCAACATAATGTGCCATCACCACCATATAACCCTTCGCTTGGTTTTTAGCAGTCCATATGTCTATTATAATAGCAATCCATTCAGTATTTGACAATGCTCTTAAAACCTCTTTCTTCTTATCCTCATAAATTTTCAAGATATTCTTCTTCATTATATTCCGATTTAGAACCTTGAAAGTCGGTTATAGTGAATTACAAAACATCCTAAATCTTTTGGCATCAACCATGCATAGACAGTGGATGTTTATATCCAATTATTATAGAAGCCATTACCTTGATTTGTTGTTATCATAAGCTGTGGTGGTCATTTCATTCTTCCCTCTCATAAGGTTAAGGGTAAAAAATGTTCCTAATGCCATCTTCCTTCTACTAACGAATTCAAATGTCTCTTTAAATAAGACATTTCACCTTTTAAGCTACTGGCCAACCTCTTCTGACAATATTTACATTCTGCTTTGTCTATCATGTCCATCGATCTAATCCTATTAAATTAGTTCCAAACTTCACTTTTTAATTGAGTTCGAGTTGATTTCTATTTTCACTTGGCACAGGATTAGAAGTTTCCACTTCTATCTCCAGTATTGGATTACAACTCTCTACTGAAGAAATATGCTCATCCATCTGAAATAATCAATGTATCAATGCTTGACGTTAGAAATAATCAACATTTAAAAACACATTCTTCAACCTAGTTTGTGCAATGAGATGGTAAAAAGATGGAATATAGACATGTGACAACAAGATGCTCAAAAGCATAAATCAAAGCAATGCTAATTTTGAACTCAATAAATTGATTACTACTTAAGTTGAGTTGATATCACAAGAGCAATGAATAAGTGTTGGATACTTGGATAGCTAATAATATGATAAAATGCATATCATTGTTTTATGTAAAATCTTAATGTTCATAAAAAGAAAAGGAAACCTCTAACAAATATCAATAAGTTCTTAATTGAGTTTGGACCCATTGTCTTGGAGTTTGCAATCAATGACCAAACTTATGCGTAGAGCATTGCTTAAAGATTAATTAAGTTGTGTGATCAAGAAACACTAATTATGTTGATATTACAAATAATATTTTTGTATGAACGATAGTAGTTACAAATATAAAACCATGGTTTTCATTTAAAGCAATGAAGAATAACAATCTACGCTAGGACTAGGAGAATAATAAGAACCTAAAGAATTGAATTTATTTACCGGTTAAAGAGTCTTCTCATCTGGAGTATTTCTTTCTTGAAATTTTATGGCCTTTTGCATGGAGTTTCAAACATACTTTTCATTTTCAAGGACATGAGTAGTATTTTTCTTCTCAAAAGAGGGTTGTTACATGTCTATATGAAATGATCATTTTTTCACATTTATTCTTTGAAAATATTGTCTTTTGTGTTGTAAGCTTCATGTCAAATTATTTTGTTAATGGATAGATGACAAAAAGGGAATATTTTTTATTACTCCTACTTTTAAAAAGAGTAATTATTTTATAAGGATAAAGAAAAATATTGTATTTGACATATACCAAGTGATTCTAATCAATTTAATGCTTAATTTTAACTCTGAGATGTTTATTAATTGCAACTCATATATACAAAGGTAATTAAAACAAGCATAATTGTTCAATTCTAATAGGGTATTTTGTCATACACTTAACGTGCATACATGTTCAATTGCTCGATTTGTCAATTAGATCACAACCACATCTCCCCAATCCTCTCCAAACAAACATCACAATCCTCTCCAAACAAACATACATGTTTAATCGTTCATCAGCAAAACCAAATTTAAGCAGAGAGATAAAGAGTGCCTTAATACGTTATACATTGGTTGCTGTTAAGCGAAGGGGTTGTTGCAATTGGCAACTGATGGAGCGATAACGGGCACTACAACAAAAAGGTACATTTGGCGATGTCTTGTAGACATCGTAGACTCCAAACAAGACGTCGTAGAAACCCTTCTACGACGTCTCTTAAAACGTCACAATAGACGTCGTAGATTGTGGGGTCGGTAATAGGTTTCTCCGACATCT
>JANKOE010000006.1:46804627-46815301 GCA_026284465.1 Erythroxylum citrifolium
TTCCCCTATTTGTGGTTAGTCTATGTGTCCGGTTGTGGTTAGTCTGCGCCATATGGATCCGAATGTTGGGCCTCGGAAACGGGGTCCAACATTTTCACCACTATGCACTACAATACTAAAGTGGACACATTCTGGTTTAGGATAGGTGGCCATGCATATAGGCTGGATTATAATGTCATCTGAGTGCTCTCTGGATTGTCTAACACCAAAGTTTTGGATGACCAAGATGATTTTAATGTGGATGATTATTGGAAGATCCTTACGGGTGAAAACAATTTTGACTCTAGGAATGCACCCAACACTTTGATTCGTAGCACCGAGCACTTACTTCTTCACAAGTTTATGTACCTAGTTGTTCTTAACAAAACTGAAAGCAACAAGTGTTTGGCTAAGGAACTTTTCTTTCTTTAGTGCATGGATCGTAAAATTAAAGTGAATACCCCTTATCACATTTTTCGATCTATTGTGGGTTCCATTACTAAGAAAGCTCATATTTTGGCATGGCTTATATTGTTATTGCTTTGACTTTGCACTATAATCTTGATGTGGATGGTGTGCATATAACTAGACCTGATATGTTTAATATACCTTATTTGAGACGCTCTAAAATTATGGAGTCTCATTTTATGGAGCTCCGAAATCCTCAGACGTGCACTACTGTTAAGAACAGGAAGGGCAAGGATGCAACCATTTCCTAACCATCCTCCTCTCAGGCAGCCCTGGAGCTTCAAGAAGAAGCAGTTGAAGACAAACCAACATTAGTAGCAGATGTCGATAAGTTCCAGCAAATCCTTAACCAAATGGTCGAAAACCATCAACAAATGACACTAAAATTAATGAGCTCGACATCCAGACGAGACAAGTGCATAAAGAGCAGCTGTACATCGAAAAGAAACAAGTTCATTCGGATGAAGAACATTGAAGTCCCTTCCCCTATGCCTTCGCCGCCACAATTTCCATGAAGCTTTCTTACCCTTTACTTTTTACGTTGTTTTATTTACTAAGTGTGGGGAGGTGACATTTTCTTTGTCAATTGCATTGTTTTAGTTTGTTTTAGTCACTGTTTGCATTTTGTTAATTAGGATTCATGTTTTAGGTATGCTAGTTATTGTTTTATGATGTTTTAAGTTAGCGATGGAACCAAACTTGAATCATTTTGATTTGTTCTGCCATGAGATTTTGTCATGCTAGTTGGAATGAGATTGAATTCATGCTTAAACTTGGATCAGGCTACTTGAGTAGAGAGTGAACCACATTGAGTGATGAAAAGTAGTTGGTTGCATAAGCTTACTCAAAAGTTGACACTTGAACAATGAGGAAGTGGAGAGATGCATAATGAATTTTCATTTGAGCTAATGTGAGGATTGAGCCTATATGACTCCATTTATAGTCATTTCATTTCCTTGTTTGTATGATGCTTCCTTAGGTAGTTACCTTCAGAACTTGCTTTGAATCGATTTAAATCTACTGGATGCATGCTGGATATAAATGATTAAGGCCCTTTATTGTGTTAACCCTGGGTTTAAATGACTTACCCTTGTTATTATCCCTTGTTAGCCCTATTGGGCCTTTAACCCTTTTTTTCTTGAAATACCCCATTTAAAAACCTCAAACCCCATTAACTTACCCAATCACAAGTTTAATAGAGTGGTAAGTGATGCATTAGTTTTGATTTTTTTACTAATTTTTTAGATGAGTTAAGCAATAGTTCTACTCTTAGAGCATATTACATTTAGTTGCTATTTTGTTCATTATTTTTTCACTAGTATACAAAAAAAAAGAACAAAGAAAAGAAGAACAAAAACAAAGGAAGAACATCTTAGTAGCATCAATAAGTAC
The DNA here is from genome assembly GCA_026284465.1 of Erythroxylum citrifolium. Classification (NCBI taxonomy): domain Eukaryota; kingdom Viridiplantae; phylum Streptophyta; class Magnoliopsida; order Malpighiales; family Erythroxylaceae; genus Erythroxylum; species Erythroxylum citrifolium. The sequence goes on from JANKOE010000006.1 coordinate 46,806,467, forward strand.
GGAGTAGTTGTATATTTACATTTGTGTATCTCATAAATATGTTTTGTTATCCCTTTGTTCACTTATTACTTTAAGAATGCTTGTGTTAAACCCTTTACCCCTTTTGACCCACCTTAACCCTTACCACATTACAACCCTAAGCAAGTCCTTTTGACCTATTTGTACATATAATTATTATAGAGGAGAATTAGTGTATTAGCAAGCTTACTGTAATTTAGTTTTCTATAGGGAGCTTGAGCAAAACACTAACCATCAAATACTTGAGAGAAATGAGTGAAACCATGAGGAAGATTCATTTTGCTTTATACTTATCTTCAAGTGATGGTGCCATAAGTTGAGTTTTCTTATATACAATAACGAAAAGTAGTCATGATATGTATAGTAGCTTGACATTTAAGTTAGCCAAACTTTGAGGGATTGCATGCTTCGATATTTGTGAAAATGAAGCGATGGAATCGATTAGTTGTGTTTGATTTTGCTTGAGAACAAACAAATATTTAAGTGTGGGGAAGTTGATAGTTGTCTATTAGTGTGTGTTTTTCTAAGTATTTGGCATGTGTTTCTTGTATAATAGGTTATTATTGTTGTGTTTTAGGAGTTATTTTGTATGTTTTTGTTTAGTTTGATCTTCATGGTTGTTCTTTTTATGTTTGATGTTGATTTAGGGTAAGAATTGATCATTTTAATTTAGGAATGTAGGGTGGCCACCTTTGTGAATGAACTAGGGACCAAGAGAGGAGAAGAGAAGTGGAGGAGTTGTAAGACAAGAACCCACGATTATGGGATCCCTAACCTAAAGAGGCGCCTGGGTTTCACTTTTTTTAAGGGAAAAAAAATTCCTAAGGCCGAAGGGTTGGTCATGAGAACTTGCCTCCTTGAGCTTAAAAAAACATATTTAGAGCCTAAAAAGATGTAGAGAATCAAGATTTCCATTCTAAATTGGGCAAAGAGGACACTAACTCCAGATTTTCCAGATTTGGGCAAAGAAGAGGAGGAGTTTGTGTCATCTTGTTCTATTTCGTTTTTTTCTTCTAGCATCTTTATTATGGATTTTTTGGTTGTTAGGGATGTTAATGACATTATGAGTGGTTGAGTTATTTGTAGAGATTACTTTTGAACTACTTATTCAACTCCTACTGTTTTGATTTGAATGAATGATGCTTTTGATGAATATTGAGTTTAAATTGAGTTGGGTAAATTCTGTAAGGCTGTACAATGAGAAATGGCACTCTATAGACCTACATTCATCAAGTTAATTGATTAGTTAGAGAGAGATCTTGGCTAATTAGTTGATTACCCATAGGATAACTTCATAACTAGTTAAATTGGTGGACTAATTCTGTAGATTGAGAGATTGTTTAATCATTTCCATTTAATTTGGCTAGGGACAATTAATTACACCTTGAGAGAGGGTAAATAATACATTAGGACATCTTAGGTGAGGCACAATTCAATTAACATGGTAGGAGAGAGATAAAATAGGAAAAAAGTGATCCCTAATTGTTAAATCTTGAATTCCAAGTTTCTGCAGTTTTGCTTTATCATTTGTTCGTTGTTAGTTGTTTGATTTATTTTAATTTTTCAGTTTATATTCATTAAAATTGGTTCTCAAATGAAGCAGCCAGAATTAAGTAGTGTCTAAACACAATCTCTGAGGGATCAATATCTGTTCTTTACTACAAGTTACACCTCGTATACTTACGGTTTTGAGCGTAAAACTAGTGAATTGGTTTTACATTCAACATGTGATTCGATGACTAATAATTAGCATCAGAGTAGGACTCATTCATTGTATTTAGATTTCTTGAAAATTTTGAGAAAAGATCTTCATGAAATAATTTGATTCATTTTTAACTAAGATAGTCAATATATTTATTAGAAAATTAAAATGAAACACTTTATTTTTGTCAAATAAGTTGATACATTGGAAATTATAGAAAATATTCCTTATATCCTAATGACAACTATAGTTACAGACAAAGTGGATATTAAGTTATCAATGGATAGAAGTGAGTGGAGTAATAATTGAAAAGACATTTTTACTCTCCCTTCTCTCTAGCATTTTTACTATTTTACCCTCTTTATTTTTTAGCGTTGAAGAACCTCTTCTATTGGGTGTTCCCTCTGCCAGTTAGGCCTTGCTAGGGCTTAGTTATATTTGTAATGGAAATAGGAGAGTCTGCTGGTCCCAAAGAAGACTTCCCTATTTTGTTTAAAGAATTTATATTAGAAAACAACAAAGTTAGATAGAACACCAGTTGTTTGTGTAAATGTTGAAAAGAATGTGAAAGCCTCGAAACTGAAGGGAGCCCAGAGAAAAAAGTTGGCAACTCACCATAACAAGGTAGACCTAAAGCATTTCCAAGATGTCTCTAGAGATGGGGCATCCGTCCTCCGAGAGAGCTACTTGAAGCTAGTGTTCAAGTCTGGTCCTTTGCTTTGATAGGTTACTTTTGGAGCAAGAGACCAGCATTCCTAGTGGTTAATGCCTAGACTAAAGCACATTGGAATAATAAGGGGTTGGAGAGAGACTTGCTTAGGGAAGATGGAACTTTCCTATTTAAGTTTGCGTAGGATAGTGCTCTGCAAGAGAACATCGAATCAGTCTTTTGGAAAAAAGGGGAACAACCATTATTCTTACAAAGGTGGAGACCTAGATTGGAAATGGATAGAGAATGAATTGATGCATTTCTACTGTGGGAAAACTCTCACAATTTACTTATGGAATTATAGACTGTGGAGGGCCTTAGCTATTTGGCAAGTTCTCTAGGTAAGCCTTTAAGCATGGACACCCAAATTGCAAACATAAAGAGAGTTGGCTACACTAAGGTATGTATTGAGGTTCTGAAATCAACTCCTTTGCCTAATAATTTTTATGTTATGAGTTTAGAAGAGAATGGGGATATGGTGAAGAAATATATTATTTTATCCTACCCATAAAAGCCTAATTCCACTAAAAATTTGAAGCCAACTGCGAAATTGTTTCAAACTGGAAATAAAGATAAATAGCTAGTAAGTGACAAAGCTGAGAAGAGTGCATAGGGGTTTGGAATGTAGCTTGAAGTCTCAGGGGATTTAAATGATGAGGAAATAGATGGTTCTGAGGAGGTGACAGTAGGGAGGAGTACAAGGCAAGGGACTGAGGTTCCAAATATTGAACACCAGAATACGTATAGTCCTCTCATTAATAGTGAGGAGCAGATGAATCAATCTTCCACCGATCAGGTTTTCGATACTAAGGACTTGGAAATAGGTCCAAATCTTAAGGAAAATGTTGTAAGTGGGGAGTCTGTCAATTTATCATCAGACCAGGATACTAATATAACTAAAGAACCAACATACATGCTAGATGGTCTAAAGAAAATTAGCCAACAATTAAAAACAGGTAGAAGGAGATCTATTAGGAAAAAAGAGAAGAGTAAAAACAAAGGGGCTTTGTCCCTAGAATGTCTCTCATAGTTTGGACCACTAAGGGGCTCAATGACCCCCTGAAAAGGTCTTTGATCAGTGAGCTTATTAGAGAAACGCAATATGTTCTGATAGGCTTGATGGAGACTATAATTAAAGATCAATTTTACTAAAAACTAGAATTTTTTGGGGTCACAATGGAGGTTCCTCTCAAATCACAGATCATATTTCAATTGTAGAATTTTTTTGATGTTATAAATCTAAGCGGATGGAGGTTTAATTAGTATAGGAGAGTGACCAACATCTTCATTTGTTATGCCAGTTTGAAGGTCAATCCTCTAAGTTTGCTTTGGTTCTTATCTATGCTGCTAATTTTGCTTTCCAAAGAAGCAAGATATTGAGGGATTTAAGAAGTATAAAGAATTTGGTTAGAAGTCCATAGCTTGTGGTAGAGGATTTCAACTATATTATCAGCTCTAAGGAAGTAGAAGGTGGGAAGAGATTCACTCTAGTTGATATGAAAGAACTTACTAACCTGCATAGTTATATGGAGCAGCTAGATCTATACTCGACAGGAAGACTACTAACCTGGTCAAATAATCAGCAGGGAACCATGCTCATAAGTAGAAAGCTAGAGAGATGCTTACCGAACTCGGATTGGATAGCCTTTTTCCCTTAATCTTTTATGCACTTTGGGGAAAACCTGAGTTTAGACCACTCTTATAGACATATTTCAGTGTTCCATTCAAATTTTTTAATGGAGTTATTCAATTGGAGGGGTTTATGGATATAACACAAGATTGTTGGAAGTAGGAGGATAGGGACTTAGGGCTATCTAGTTGATGCAGAAATTGAAGAAGGCTTAAATTGTTATATAGAAATCATCAGAATCTATCTTGGCTTAAATCTAAGGTGCAACAAGCTCAAATTAGTGTTATAACAGTCCTTATGATACTAATTTGAGGTTGAAGGAATTAGAACTACTAAAAGAGTATCAATAAGCTCTGGAATTGAAAAACTCCATCTTAAAACGAAAAGCTAGATTGAATTAGCTTAGAGAAGGGGATGGAAACATAAAATTCTTTCATGATTGTATTCTAACTAAAAGAAAGTCTAATAGAATTGTTAGTTTGATTGATAGAGAGGGGAACTTGCAATCAGATCAGGGGGCCCTCCTTGAATTGGCTAAATCCTTCTTTTCTCAACTGATGGATCTTGATACTATGGAGCTACCTTCAGAGAACATGAAAAAGGTCCTGGTAGGATCTATTAAACTGGATAGTAAGGAAGTTCTAACTTCTCCTTTTACAATGCAAGATGTCAGAAGGATTGTCTTTGATATGCACCCTTTAAAAGCTCCTAGACCAGATGAATTCTTACATTGGTTTTTCCAATTTATATGGGACATAACTGGTTAGTTGCTAGCTAAAGCAATGCTAGAATTATTCCAAAACTAAAAATGTTAAAAGAAATGAATAACACTTACATCTGTTTGGTCCCAAAGAAGAAGCATCCTTTGAACATTGGAGAGTTTAAACCTATTTCATGCTACAACATAGTCTACAAAGTGATTGCAAAGTTGTTGGCTGATAGACTTAAAGTGGTGCTCTCAAATACTATGGACAACACTCAAGGGGCTTTTTTACCTGATAGAAACCTAGGTGATAATATCCTATTATTACAAGAATTGTTGAAAGATTACTCAATAGGAAGGAGAGTAAGGAGTTGTACGATGAAGGTAGATTTTTTCAAAGCCTATGACACAATTAACTAGGGCTTCATCATAACCTTTAGGGAAACTGGAATTCCTTACTATTTTTGTGAACTGGATTATAGAGTGTATTCAAACCTCTTCTCTAAGCATATTGGTAAATAGAATCCCTTTTAAACCATTCAAAAATGCTAAGGGAATAAGACAAGGGGATCCTCTTTCCCTTTACATATTCACCTTAGTAATGGAAGGAATGTCGAGACTTATTAAATCAATGACTTCTGCTAATGGAAACTTTAATTTTCACCAAAAGTGTTTTGACCTAAAGCTTACCCATCTTATCTTTGTAAATGATTTCATGTTGTTTAGTGTTGCAGATAATCCTTTTCCCAACATATTAATGCGATATCTGAAATTGTTCTCCAAATGTTCTAGTTAAGGATCAATATGGAGAAAATAACATCTTTATTTCAAAAGATGTAAGAAATTCCAAGGAGATCAGCATAGTTATAGGGCTTTGCATCCATCCCCTATTCTTGAGATATCTTGGTGTGATTATTTCCTCTTCCAAACTATGCTAATTGTGTCTCAATTTTCAAAAACATAAAAACCAAAGCACTTACTTGGCAGAACATACATCTATCTTATGCTAGTAAAGTCATTTTGATCACTTTAGTGCTGAGCAACTTCCACATCCACTGGTTAGCTTATATTGATCTTTGTAGAAAGATAATTAAGGAAATTGATAGATTACTCAAAGCTTTTCCATGGTTTGGAAAGTTTGATTTCGGGAAAAATGTCAAAGTTAAATGGAGTGACATTACTATTCCTAGAAAACAAGGAGGGCTTAGTAACATCTCTACATCAACTATGCAAAGAGTATTACTTAGCAAGAGGATTTGGAGATTGATTTCAGATAAGGAATATCTCTAGATGAAATGGGTCCATGCAGTTAATTTTCTAAACCAGAATTTTTGGCATATTACTCAGTCCAATCAATTTTCCTAGTTCTTCAACCTTTTGTTAAAGACAAGATACTTGATTTATCCCCACGTTAAACATAAGATCAATGGAGGAGGGAATACTTGGATTTGGTTTGACCACTGGTTGGAGATTAGTCCTCTTATACACAACCCAAATTTCTCATATATGAGAAACAGATTGCCTTTGGAATCTAAAGTGGAGCATCTTATTCAAGAGGGGGAATGGAGGGGTAAATTTAGAGGCTTTTCATGCCTGTTGGAGTACCTGCTAAGGCTAGGGGATGTTAGATTGTCAGACTTTGTTTGCTAGACCCCTAATTTGTAAGGAAAGTTTACTAATAAGTCTTGTCATATAATATTCAGAAATGATCTAATGGTGATCCCATGGCACGCTCTAATATGGAAGAACTCTATGAACCCCATAGCTTCCATTATTACCTAATTAGCCATTAAAAAAAGCTTAGGACCAAATGTTATTTACATCTATGTTCTTTGCCATAATGCTGATGAAAACAAAATCCACTTATTCTTTGCTTGTGATATTTCTAAAGCTATTTGGATCCAGATTCTTCATTTATTGGAAGTAGTAAACCAAACTTATGAATAGGAGCCTCCATTGAGATGGGGCATCATCCACTCTGAACTTGGGAAGAAGAATGCTATCCTAATTAAAACTGCTTTCATTATTACGATATATATGATATAGAGAGAGGAACTACAGGTTATACAAGCAAACAGAGGAGGATAAATAAAAAAATAGTTGACAAGATCATTATTTGTCTTAAATAGGCGTTATTGGTCAGAAAAGCTGAAAACCTGTTAACCCCTTCTATATGCAACTTATGAATTGTGGTTTGCTTAAGTGTTCGTTGTAATTTTCTATTACATTTTGATGTTTTGCTTAGTTACCTCCATTAGTACCTAGTTAGTCAATGATATTATAATTGACTATCTATGTACTTTTGTATCAAATGTAATATCTGGGCTATTCTAAATAAAATATCTTATTCATTTTTCAAAAAAATGAATTGAATAAGGTGTGATGTGTGAAATTGCCTATGAGATATGACATATACTTGAAATCATATATGAACATACTATTAGAGTAAAATAGAGCGTAAAGTAATCATATTAGTACATTAATATGAAAATGAATTAATTTCTAATATGTATACTTGCTTCATTTATATCATTAGTACTCTTAAAGGTCTTGAAAAGACTTAAATTAATCTTCAGTCGCTAAGAAAATTACTTAGCTACTTACCAAAAGTTTGGGAGGCAAAGGTGAATGTTATGGTTTTTAACTCTACATTTTTTTCTATACCATAAAATAAATACTCACAATCTACGAAAGTGTACCTATCGTTTATTAATAATATAGTAATGAATAAAGTGTCAATCCCACGAAGAAGCTAAAATAAACAAGTATATTCTGCTACTGTCAACTATTTAAAGAACATAAATACATTGATTATTGATGAAATTAAATAAAAAACTAAATAAATAAATCTAAATAAAAGAATAAACCACTAAAAAAACAAAGCCAATAGACAAATAAAAAGTTCATAGAAAAATAATTTCTAAATAAAGAATCTTACGAGCATCATCTTTGCAGTCATAATTAAAAAAATTATAAGGTTTTTAATATCTAGTCAGACAAAAAATTCTTAGATTTTTTCAAGAAAAATTCTTAGATTTTTTCAAGAAAAATTCTTAGATTATAAAATTGCTCTCTATAAAGTTACAACCACCTAACCTCAAGGATTTTCATTAGTATCTCTATATAATTAAAACTCCCAAAAAGTATTATGTGCTATGAATTTCTATAAAATGTTTAATCTTAACACCATAATGTTTATGTAAGCTCATCTCTAGCACCCCATACGACTTACAATATCTAATACATATTCCACTTACATGCAGTTTCTCCACAATCATCCATATAAAAGTTAATATCATATTTAATCACTAATTTTAATTAAATCCGCTTTATGAAAATTCAAATATATTTCACAAAATAATTCTTACTTCATGAATAAAATTAAATCAATACTTAACAAAGAAAATACTAGCTTCTTTTTATTTAAACATATAAAAAATTAGTCAAACATCATTTTTACACAAAAATGGTAAAATAAAAGATATCAAGTAGAAAGAGTTCTAGATGAAATCTCTGTATATCAATCAATTATGGTATGTTGGGATGATCTCTAATCTTATTATCAACTGAAAATGGTTACAAAGTTTGTCTTTAGATAGGTTTTTTTTCTCTTCTCAGTAGCTAACCCTAAGTTTAGAATAAAAGAAAAGTATAACAGATACCAAACAAGGATTTTCTAGCAACTTTTATATGTTTGCTTTATCATGAACACAATTTAGGATACAACCATATCCTAGGTCACATTGCTTATTGCTTCTTTTATAAGGGGGACACATGCTTTGACATACTCACGTTCTAGATCATATATCTTGTTGTTAAGATTTTGCAAATGGATATAAGTTCAAACAAGCATGTATCTAAGACCATAGATCTTACTATAGCTTTTCTCTAAGGTTACACAATCATAAAAATTATAGTGTCTCTCTTTAAAAATTTTCCATGCCACACTTGTTGGAGTTATGTAAATATAGTGTCCTAGAAAGCAAGTGTATTTATATGTAACTTTATCTTCTTCAGTTACAGTTTTGTAATGAAAATATTTATTATTAATAAAACAAAAGAGTTTGGTTTTA
>JANKOE010000006.1:46838533-46850115 GCA_026284465.1 Erythroxylum citrifolium
CAAGATATCGAGTGATCAGGTCGAGAGTCAAGGCATCACTCCAATTTACATTTTTTGTTTTTGAAGCTAGATTATGTAAAACAAGGCTTTAATCGCATTTTGGGCAATTATTGTTCTTGTAAAGTTTGTATTTTTGGATTATGATGTAAGGTGGCTCAAAATGCCCACTAAAGTGTTGTAAACTTGTATCTTTTGATGTTAATGAAATATATATACAATATGTTTGCTTATGACTTTTCAAGTCTTCACATTGTAAATTTCAAGTTTTCATAGGGGTAGGAATTGTGTTTTGACTTTAGGGGAAAATGTGGAATAATCTAGGTAGAACTGGTCAAAATTTTCTTCTTGGAAGTTGTAGTTGATCTTTCTAACTTTCCAACAATATAAAGTATGGAATTTTTGGATATCGCGGTTTAAAGATATGATCATTACAAGTTGGTGATGTTGAATTGGATGTATATCAGGACAGCTATAGTAAATGATAAGATGTAGTTGAATGTGATGAATAAAATGAGTTTAGAATTGAGAGTTTTATGAGATCAATTTGATGGTTGAATTGTTAAGAAGTGATAAGAGGTGAATTTGAGAAGATTATGAGTGAACATGAAGTTAGAATGGATTTAGGAAGCATTGGAGAGGCTTCGGAGGGAGTTTTGTATCACTTATGTCCGTTAGACGGACTTTAGGTCCGTTAAATGGACCTTCTCGGGTCTGTGAGGACCCCTAGCCTTGCTCATGTCTGTTTACCGACCTTCTCGGCTTTGGAATGGCCCCCAACCCTGTGTATGTCCATTAGGCAGACACATATGTCCGTTTAACAGACATACACTGATTACTTTTGGAAATTTGCATTTTCGACCCTTTAATGGAAAAAATCTCACTTCTAGGTCTTAATAAAAGTTGTAGATCTAGAAGTTCTCTTTCAAACAGTCTAAGAATAACCTCAATCCGACATCTATAGAGAAAGTTATGGCAATTGTCCCAAGACAGGCATAATATGATTGAGGACATAAACATGCTGGATTCTTTTGGCCATAACTTCATCATCCGACATCCAAATGAAGTGATTCTTGAAGAAATAGATTCCTAAGACATTTTTGTATGCTTCCATAAAAATTGGTAGTTCTAGGTGTTGATTTTAGAAAGATTATTTGAAATAAAGTGAGGGATCGATTAGAAGAGCATAACTAGGGTATGAACATACCTTGGAGTTTTAAGCATATCTTGAGCTATAGAGCTCCGAATGAGATGGTTCTTATTTCAAAATAAACTAGAGACATAGAGCTACAATTGTTTTGAAGAAGTCAAATTTTTATGTTGGTGATTGGCTAGTGTGGGCACGCGACCCTTGTAAGATGACGGCTAATGAGGGTTCTTTGAGATAACCCTACAGGGAAATATGCTCAGGTTTTATGACTCTGGATTGTTGGGCTCCAAAAAGGGGGTCTAACATAGGAAGAACAACATCATGTACATAGGTTAAAGCAAATGGGCTAGTTCCTATAATAGTATGCTTAAATGTATGATACAACTATAATAGAAATTCTATGTCATTCCAGGATGTTGATAATTATTTTGTTTGACGTTTCAGCTTGACCATTAGATTGAGAATAATGTAGATTCAAATTTAACAATTTTATCCTATAATCTTTAGCAAAATCCCTTAGGGTATGTGGAGCACATCAGTCCAAAATAAATATAAGATGTCTTATACAACGACTCGGTTATAATTGTCTGTCAATTTTGAAATATTGTATACTATATGTTAGAGGATGAAAACAATGTGAAAAAAATGGAAGAATTCAATAAATTCTAGCATTTGAGTTGCATTATATAATCAAACTATGTCCATTTAGAGGATGGGCCATTATTCTTATTGGGAATGTATATCCACCATCTTCAAAAGGTCATATTTTCATTCTATTGACTATAGATTATTTTACTAAATGGTTGGTTGCTCAACCTTTGAGGAAGCTTGATCAAATAGATATAGTTAAATTAATGAAGAAACATATTATTCATAAAAAAGATGGGTTTATATGTGTAAATAATATGCAATTTCATTCAACTTAATTATCTCAATGATTATTAAAAAATGACTTATAAAGGTAAGTTTATTCTAGCTATCATCCTTTTGCATACTTATTCAAATCAATATTCAATAATGAAAAGTATTGATGGATAGATTTCAATTAAGTCAAGATATCAGTTCATAAAATTTAATAGCTAAGATTATAATAAGCTCAAGAAAATCATTAAATTCATTAACCCCTTCCCCACACTTAAAGGTGTACATTGTCCTTAATGTACACTATATAAGCATATATTAATAAGTGAGAAAGAGATGAGTTGGTACTTTCTTGAGTAATACGATTTCTAATTTGAGACTATCCATCCAATCTAAAACTACATCATTACAAAACATAAACAAAAAGGGAAAAATAAAAAGAAATATAAATAACACTCAAAATTAAGAAAAATATCATTAACTATAACGTTAGAGAAAAGAAAATAATAAATACACAATTAATAAAGACAAAGAAACTATATAAAAAATTAAGCATTTTCCTCGTGATGTGATCTAGGCTAGTCCAAAGAAGGAGGGTCTTTAGGATGATGATCTTGTATTAGTGAAGGAGATACTAAGGAAGTGCCCTCGTTGGATGGTGGAGGCTACAAACTATATTTTGATTACTTGTCATTAATAACATTAGCTCTCCTATCCACCCAATTATAGCCTCGAGCTTGTCTAGCCACGCAACTGAAGTCTCCAACCATCCTAACCGCTCAAGAAGCTCTGCCTATTGAAGTCGGAGAGTCTGCTGAGTTCCCAAAAGTTGGGCCACCCATCTCTCCAATAATGCTATCGTTAGTTAGGTCAGGTGTTGAATACTAGCTCTGGGACCTCTCGGACTATTCGACTCTGGGATTGCACCTCCCGTCTGGATTGAGGGTTTGAGTATGATTTCACATGATCGAAAATGTGATAAGATTAAGAATAAGAAACCCAGAATTTGTCATGAACATGCATCATACATATTCAGTATTCATGAATGTGCATAAATGATTTCATAATCATGAACAATAGTAATATTTGTTTGTATTAAATGCTATAGAGGAATGCATCAAGTGACCGATTCTAGATATTGCCGGGACTTTAAGGCAATAAGCAATAAGGAAGCTTTTGTAACTAATTTAGATGGTAATTTTTGTAAGTAATTGTAAGTAATTTAGATGGCCTTATCTGTAAGTAAATCTTGATGAATATTTATAAGAATTCAGTAAGTATTCGGCAACAAATTTTTGATAGTTTTGCTTTGACTGTTTTGTTTGCTACTAATTTTGATCCATTGAATGATTTGCAAAGCTTTCAGATTGATATGTTTGAATTTTTGGCATTAAACCAATGATTGATATGTGTATTGAATTTCAGACATCTCTGCTTTCGAATCTGTTAAGTCCTAGTTGTGGGTAAATAGGCATGCCTAGAAGGGTCTGCAGCTGCTTCTGGACACTTCGGTGTCAGGACTTTGGTTTCTTCTGGACACTTCGGTGTTGGGACTTCGATCTCTTCTAGACACTTCGGTGTCGGGACTTCGGTCTCTTCTATTTAGTGATGCCAATCATGATATCTTTTGTATAAGTCCAGTTACCCACTTTTGTTTATGGATTTACAGTCTAACTCGTTTTGCACTTTAATCTCTGTTAAGCTTTGATAAGGAACAAACCTATTTTTGATCGAATGGGTTAACACCCTATTCTGAAAATCAGTTCTATATTCTGAATGTTCTGTTTTTCTATTGGAATGACTGACTTTAGCATACGAAGTATTTTCGCTAATAAATGAAATTCTATTCTGAAATTCTTTGTGTGTTGAGATACTTATGCTATCAAATGGTTCAGTATCTGTTATGGATAACATAGTTTAGTTATTACTCACTAAGATATATGCTTAGCACGGTGAATTTGCCCCGTGTAAGTTTAGAGAGAAGGAAGTAGGGACTGGGACAAGTCAACCGCAATGGCCATGGGAGTCTTAAATTTGTTTTATAAAAAATGTAATTCGAGTTTATTTTTGGACTTGTATCTGAAGTATATGACTCCTGAATTTTGTTTGAAGGGTTGTAATAACCTTAATTCAAGCTGGTTTCTGAAATTATGATATGTAATGTTTGTTTGTTTGAGATTCTAGAAATGCATGTATAAAGTGTTTCGTATATTTGGAAATGTTTAATTTTGAATGTTATGCTTCTGCGAAATGTTTCGTATTCAGAGGGTATTAGGGTGTTACAAATAACTCATTCGGATCATCTCATCGAGTAGTCAAAACTAAATGGTATTCTACTTGTCCTATGTGTGGCATCCCTTTTCCACAAAGGAAGTAGAAAGAACCTCCAGAGTTAAATCCTTGTAGGAAGGCTCCAATGCATCAAAGAATCTAGGCTGGGCATCGACATTGATGAGCTCCCGAACTTGTTGCACTTATCCCACTTGCTCCAATGCTTCCCAGCGACATCTCGTGACGAATGTCTTTTCCTTCAGCTGTTGATACTGCTCTTCATGTGCTACAACATTGAAAAGCAACATTGGGGGTTGTTCGGGTAGATGCATGGTGTAAGCTCTCCTCGGGTCTCTAGACGACCCCTCCTTTTGTTGTTGCTTGTGCGGAACTTCCTTCTCACATCATGGTTTAATCCTTATGCCTGAAACTTAGAATAAGTGTGAGAAAATGTGCAAATAAATTACGAGAATACATTTTTACTCACACTTAACACATATTATGCTCACTAAGTTATTAAATGTGAAAACAAATTAAAAATGAAAAATTAAACGCATAAAAACTCCAATGAATAAAGAAATAATAAAATAAAATAAGTTAAATTAAGTAACAATGTAATTATTCTCAAAATTAAAAATAGAACTATTGTAATTAATAAATTAAGCTAGCCTAATTGTTAAATTACAAATATCAATCCTAAAATTGAAATTAAAAACCCTAATTTCACAATTACGCAAATTTGACTAAATTAAACATTAAATTTATGCAAAAAGCAAAATATCCTGTTAAAATAAATATTTTATTACAATATTCAATATGGGAATATAAATTTAGTAAAGGTGTTAATGCATGTTTGATTTGGTGACAAGTAAATGGTTAGGAGTTATAAGTTTTTTTTTTGGAATGATAAACCTTTTACATATATGGTTGTTCATATTATCCATGTATTAATGAATAGATATGTTAACTTAAAGCAACAATTTGTTATGAGTTACAAATGGATAATTGAATTCAAGGTAAGTTGGAAGCTATTAAAAGACTGAAAAAGGAGGTAACAAGGAACAAATTGAGTTAGGAGAAAAAATAAAGGAAATGGAGTATGAAATTAAGCTTGCTATAAATGAGAACAAGGAGTGAAAGAAGATATTTATGAGATATCTTATTATTGTTTCAATGTTGATATGTATTGCTGTCATGCTTTTTCACCAATGAAATAATGAGACTAATGTGAGAAGTACTTATGTGTAATGTGGTGATGTGAACCTCAAGGATGAGCCTTGAAACCCAATAATCACAGAATTGGAAGCAGGGAACTCAAGAAAGCTAAAAATAGGTTTAAGTTTGAAAAACCTTAGCCCGATGTCTATAGAAGATAAGAACCAAAGGTATAGGATACGTTTTGAATGGCATAAGATAATAATATTGATAAGTTCATAAGTTCACAAAAGAACCATAGAGAAATTGACCTCACTTAATGATTTCGATTTTTTATGAAATTTGTGAGGTTATTCACTTTGTTGGTTCATCATTGAACTTGGAACTTATAAAGGTTATTCCTTGTGGCAGTCATCTAACTTATCGCTCTTAACCTCTTCTTTTCTAGAGTGTGGCATCAATATCCTTCTTTTATAACTTTGGTCCATATTTCTCTAAACATTGGTCAAGGTTTTTCTTGAAAAAAACAAAGATGATTTAGCTTTCCTGGCAATTCCTTTTAACAACTTATTCGTGGGTTCCTAAATCTTAATTTACGAGGTTCACATCATTTGGTATTGAGGAGCATTATTATATGAGAAGTTCTTGTTTGTAATATAGGGCTAATGCGATATGCTTAGAATTATAACTCTTGTCTTAAATTAGTAAGTGCTTTCTAAGAAGTTATATATGTTTTAAATCAAACTTTGGTTAATGTATTGAGAATTTTAGATATCATTACTAAGTTATTATTGTTATTACATTTAGATCTAATTGCATCCAAATTAGGCAATAAAAAAGATTACAATGAATGAAATTTAACTAGTTTAGTAAATGTGCTCCTTATTATCAATCATGTTCCTGAGGAATTCTAGAATCAGATGAGGGAATAGTTCAAGACAATTTGCAAAAATCCATTTAATTCCATACATTTGAATTTGAACATTGAGAGATTCATATACCTAAAACTTAAGAAATCACTTACCTACTCAAAAGGAAATTATATGAACCTTTTGTGAAATTAAATATGTTACAATAATAGTGTTTGTTTATTAAAAACATATTCAACACTTAACAAGGGACCTAAATAGTTATAGATTTTCATAATTCATTACACAAAAGGGAAATGATGTAAGTAATTGAAAACATGCATGGAATGGATGTTGACACTTGGAAATTATCATTTTTAGGTATATTCCCCTATAATATGTTTCAAGGAAAAAAAAGAAAAAAGCTAAGATCTATATAAGTTAATAACTCATAATCCCTAACCACCATTATACAAAAAAGACTATAGAACCAACCATAATCTGTTGCATTATATACACAACATACAATATAGATCTAACAAAATTTTCATTTTTGACAGTTAACTACCTAAGAGTTTATAGATCCAACAAAAAATTATTATAAACCAACTAGTGAACAACTAATTATCATTCACACGCTATTAAATTTCAAAGTAAATATTAGTGAACTATTGGCATGAATTTCTAATAGCCCTGCATTTTAAACCTTACTCTTGTAATTAATGTGATGTGATTCTTAGAATATCCTTCCAGCTTAACCTCCTTAGTTAGAATGATAATTGGAGAGTATTTGGATCAACCAACCAAAATTTTCATTTCCTCTTCATTGGTGAAGCTAATGCAAATGAATGTATTCATGTTAAAATTATAATTTATTCATGTATGAAACTTATATAACAATAACCATATACTGTAAACATACATTATTGTCAAACTAAACTCAGTTCCTCGTACTTCTTAAGGTTGTATACTAGAAATTGATGTATCGGGTTGAGATAAAATTATTATTGTTACTAGATCTTTGTTAAGTATTGCTGACTGGCTAATAGCCATATAACATCAATAAGGTGTTAACAAAAAACACATATGGTAATTACATATTAATGTTAATCTAATCTCAACTCCAACTTAACTAGAAGGAAGTGGAGTGTTTTTTGTGCCTTTGCAAATTCTCTTTTTATAACCAGATTTGCTACATTTGCTACATCATTGGAATTGCCCTTTTTATTATAGCCTATGAAGAGTCTTCAATCTCTTTTGCTCATAATCATCTTTTAACCTATTCTTCTTAGGCTTACTAGACGTACCTCTTTCTAATGGTGGATGAATATCTTCATTATTTTTTGGTGGCTATTTTTGTCCTTTAATTGTTGTAAGAGATATACTTTTATAACCTCTTTCTATGATGACAATATTCCATATGTACCTTAGGTTATTTCTTAGCATAGAATATGTCATTAATGGCATGACTACAATGATACCCATAGATTTCCCACTCTCTACAACTATAAGGGGGCGTTTGGTTTGAAGGTTTGGAAATGAAGGAATGGAATAATTGCAAAACGTTGTGTTTGTTATGGGGTTTTCAATTCTAAGGGAATAGATTCGTTCCATTAAATTTGGGAATCCACTAAACCCTCCAAAGGGGGTGGGTATCAAGTTTTCATTCCCATCTAGTGGTTATTATTTATACCCCTCCCTCACATGAGCAATTTTTATTCTTAATTATATTATTAAACTCATTATTATTATTATTATTATTATTATTATTATTATTATTATTATTATTATTATTATTATTATTATTATTATTATTATTTTAATGTTTTGTTTCTGTAACGTGCATCATTCTTATATTGTCTCATTTGCATGTGAGTCCACCGGAAACAGCCTCTCTACTATGTAGGGGTAAAACTGCGTACTATCGGACCTCCCCAGATCCTGCTTCATTCCGGGATTTCATACTGGGTGACGATGATGATGATGAATTAATTTTAAATAAATGAGTTGAAAAAACAGGAACACGTATCAGACACGTGGCATGTAAAAAAATATGTTGTAGTTTTTCACGTCAGCAACATTAATAAAAAACTTAACATCTAGCTATTTTTGCAACAACTTGAAAGTTGAGGTATTTAGTGTCATTTTTTAAAACTTGGCTATTATTGCGAAATTGAGTAACGTTTGATATTTTATAATTAATCTTTTTTTAAAAATGATTTAAGGAGATTGTGAGTAACATGATCCAAAAATGACCAAAATATTGCTTTAAAAAATTTGTCCATGGTCCCTAACTATTCAAAATGTTAAAAAAAAAGAAACTTGCATGAGTTGTCTGCATGATTATTGTTGCATTGATCATTTCCTCCAACATCTTTGAATGATAAAAAGAAAATTTATTGTAAGAATGCTTGGTAATGGATTCATATGCTTCATAAGTTGTTGTAAATTAGATTATAATAACTGGTTTTACACTCAACCCTTAATACAATTAATGTCTTTATGAGATGGTTTAATTGGTGGGTAAAATTTTAAAGGAATTTTTAATTCAAAAAATTATATGTAATTTCAATTTACTTACGATTTAGAAAAGTAGTTGATCAAAAGAAATAAAAATATACTATTCCCTCTAAATAATATAGTTGAAATTTAATTTAAAATCTATTCAATCTAAAATTAATATGCAAAGTTCAATTTTTTAGCTCAAAAAGTTATAAAATTTGAATATAATAAAAATACAATTCACTTAAAATTTAAAAAAATAATTATGAATAAAAAATTGAGAATTATAAATATTATAGTTTCCATTTTAAATCCAAAACTAATAAACAAAAGTAGGATTGATTGGATTTTGAGTCGGTTTTAAGTTAAATTTAAAACTCAAAATTAAAAATATTTTGAGTTTTAAATTTAGGACGTTCATCGATTCAAAGTTTAAAAAATCGAAACTTAAAATGTTAAAAGAAAAAAGTTTGCATTTCAAAAAATTATAAATTTTATTCGAATTCAGACTTAAATAAGATAATTTAAATTCAATCTAAATTCAAACTTATTTAAAAATTCTCGAATTAGCTTTAAAGCTCAAATGCTAATAAACACGAATTAGTTCGAATTTAATGCCCAATAAAATAATTAATCTGTTAAATAATTTATTCAGAATGAGTGATTAAGTGTATTCTCAATTTGCCAAGTTTTTTTTTGACGAAAATCATAAAAAACACCCGAAAAAAAGGCTAGAAAAATTATCCCAAGCCAACAGACTTACCCAGTACACTCCGATCCTACTAGCCTTTTCCTATCAGAAGCAACACACAAAGATTGTTCATAACGTAAAATAGAAGTTAAACAAGGAGGAATAAAATCTCAGAAATGGAGGTTTGCATGTAATAAGGCTACCCTCGCTAAAGAATGAGCCGCCTTATTGGCAATCCTACGCATCCATTAGAAGAACAAATGGGAGAAGTGTCGCTTAAAAACATGACAATCAGAAGCCAATATTCCAATTTTCGAAGAATTAGACGGAGAAGATGTGATTGTTTGAACCGCCTGAAGACAATCCGATTCTACTATAACATGATCAATGTGTTTGTCCTTCAACCACGAAAGAGCTTCTCTGATTGAAATAAGATCTGCCAGAACAGGGTCCAATAGAGATGCATAGTAGCACGAAATCCCAGCCACAAAGGAACCTCCAGAGTCTAGCAAAACTGCGCCAAAACTCGTAGCTCTTTGCTCCTTGAAAATAGCTGCGTCAACATTACATTTAAAAAAACCATCCGGTGGTTGTCGCCAACTTGAAAAGTTAGTATGCAACCTATCTTCTAGCACGTTAACCCTCTCAAAGCACTTTCGTGCTTCCTGCCAAGATTTAAGAAAATTATATGCAAAACTAACAACCATGCTTGGAGGGACGGACTTACCTTGCCAAATACGAAGGTTTCGGTGATACCAAATACTCCATAGAAGAGTTAATACTCGGATAGAGAAATTTTGAAGCTCCTGATCCATGCTACCGAAACACAAATTACGAAACAAATCAACCCAAAAGTTTCATATAAAGCAGACATCCACAAAAATTGGCAGACTAAGACTTGCACTCTAGAGGGAAAAAGAGGCAGACAGTTAGGTTTTAATTAATCAAATTTTAAATCGGATTCGAATATAAAGATTGGTCCAAACTTTTTTAGTGTAATGAGAGTTCTAACAACGTTATCAAAATTTGAGCTAAGGTGGAAAAATTATAGTCTCTTATCCCTCTCTCGATAAATCAAACTAACAAAGGCCGGCCACTTGGTATCTATGGAGTCATAAAGTTAAGCGAAATCCGCCTCAATCAAGAAATCTGCCAAATCAGAATTGCAATTTAGTTTCAGGAACAAAACAAAAGAGGGACAAATAAAGAACAAAAGGTTGCCCAAGTGGGCATGCATGATCTTTATCGAGCATGCGTCATTCTCTGCGATTACTTGATCACCAATAAGGTGCCCACCATGGGAACTGGATGTTCAAAAGATTTTGCTATACTTATAAATCATTTTCTTTAAATAAAAAAATGTGTCTGTTTTGGCTTATAATATGATTAGCATTGTAAAAAATGAAAATAAAACAGTAAAAATGTGACAATTAACTTATTTTTTTCCAATAATTCAATCGTCTCTGTCATAAAAACTTTGAACCTTTTAATTTTTCGATTCGATTTTTAACTTTCTGATTTGATTTACTTTAATAATTCTTATTATTAAAAACGTATTAATTTATTAATTAATCGGTTAATTTTTTAATTTAATAAATTCTTATAAAATAAAATAAATCAATTAATTTTCATTTAATAATTTTTTTAATTAAATTACAAATTTTTCGATGAGTAAGGACAATTTCTTTTAATCATATTTTAAAATTTTTAATTTTATTCAATCTTTAATAATTTTACGATGATATAATATTGATCGAACCTTTTAATCATCAAAACTTTTATATTACTGATTTAACTTTTAGGCAAGTTTTTAAAACATTATAATTTTTCATTACATCTTTCTTAGAGACTAAGAATTATATGCCAACTTCACCAAAAAAACTTATGATAAACTTCTTAATCCTTACAAAGAAATAGGCTTAGTACTAGGTTAATCCATTCTTGCACTACTTCATATCGGTAAGCAGAATTAGTACTCCCTCCGATTTAAAATAAGTGTCGTTTTAGAAGAATTTTAATTATTCAAAATAAGTGTCGTTTGTGACTTTTTATGTATATTTATGATTTTACTTCTAAAATTACTCTTTAATTTCTCTCACGTCTTAAT
>JANKOE010000006.1:46903357-46917569 GCA_026284465.1 Erythroxylum citrifolium
GTCGTTTTGGTTTTAATTTAAGCGCCTCTGCTCAAACCAAAACGACATCGTTTATGTTAAGTGAAGGGCGCGTATCCGACGTGTTCACCGACCGAAATGGGCGTCGGTACATATATTTCACAAAATTCAGCGACCGAATGGTTTTTGGTCGCAACAACTTTAACGCACAACCAATTTCCGCGACGGTTACGCTTTTTCGGTCGGTATTTCCAATGGTTTCTATACCGTAGGTATTTTTCCGTCGCTATTTAACATTTTCCTTGTAGTGTTTCATATGCATTAAATTCTCTATATCGAGTGTTGATGAATGTTACACCATCATGCTTCTTAATGTAGGTAAGCAAAAGAGTTGACAGAGTGTAGGCTTCTTACCCATAGAGTTTTCCTGTATCGGAATAAAATGTTATAAGTGAACTACAATTTACAAAAATTTCGACAGAGTTTTCCCCATTTTTATGATATTTACCCCCTATTGAACAGAAAAAGTAACTCAATAATACAACTATATATGGCACTAGACATTTATAGCATTATCATTCTCCATAATACATATATATTTTCATTCCAAAATTCACACATCAAATTAAATTGAAATCAAATTTTATACTTCAAAGTAAAAAAATTAGAATATAAGTGTAAAGTGTAGATACTTACAAGTTTCTTTGCATGCTCTTAGTGGATAATAGATCCTCCAGTATGTACGGGAAGACTCTCTCCCTCCAGTCCTCCACATCTGTTTGCAGAATTGCGCTCTAAAATAGACATTGCCTTGGATGATGTCTAATATTGCTGCCAACAACTCCATATTTCTTTAGATATATAAGGACATCATACACTAGTCTTGTATATCGCACCAAGAAAATCTCTATAACATGTACGAGCTAGTCTTTCCCATATTTTATAAATAACCGCATCAAATTTGGATTCCCAAAAAATTCTTTCTGAAAAAAAGAGAAAACATACCATAAGTACTTATAACCTACAATATTTATCTAATTAATGTATAAAATTAATTAGATAAAAATACAAAAGAATATATTTTTTGTACCTCAAACTCCTGATAATAAAAATCCTTTGTCGCCTAAGAGATATTTTTCCATATATAACCCTCAAGATCTATCTTCTCCTTGAACTTAGATGTCATGTTTTTTGAGCACGTTCTAGAAGGAACCAACTTAATATAAAAGCAATTTAAGATCATTTTCAAATTAAAACCTATAACTTCATTATAAACTTATGGTGTTTCATGTATTTTTACTCATATATTGTTGATCTAAATTCTTCAATCAACTTCCTTAGTTCTAAGCTGGAGGTCGTCTCCTTCATTCGCAACATTTACTCCTGATATCTCTGTCAGTATGGAAATAATGGATGAGGGAGAAAAGGTGGATGGTGTAGAAGCAGCACTACTATAGAACCAAAATCCAAAATCCAAATCACCCGTACCCACTTCGTAATTCATATTCACTTATGCTAGTAGTGTAGACATGCCTAGAGCTGATTTGCAACCTACGAGACTTATTGGACTTTGACCAATCCATCAAGAGGGTCATGATATATCAACAGGGTTGTTTCATTAGCGCAACCATGCTTCAAATTCCCAAAGATACTGTAGAAAACAATTTCAGTTCACGAGTTCTTGTTAAATGGGTTGATATTTGCTCCCCTAAATCATAAGGAGGATTAGGCATAAAACCTATGAAAGTTGTTCACAAATTTTTGCTAACAAAAACACAATGGAAGCTAATAGTTGACAAGGAGTCTTTTTAAGTAAAATGGATCAACTCAAGATTCCTTAAAGATCAGTTCTTACGGAAAATGAAAGCAAATTATAGCTCCTATTAGACCCTAAAATAGATCCTTGCTCTGAGAGATATAATGAGTGGCTGCTTCAAAGCTAAGTTGGGAATGGCTAGCTCTCCGTAGTATGATAATTGGCATGATTTTGGCCCCTTTACACCTCGTGGGGAATCTCTGTAATACGAGGAATAATATCCCTAACAATGCTAGAGTTATTGGAAAATTGGGTTAAGATCCGATGCTGATCGCAAAGGAATAATCATGAAACTTTTTCGTAACTTTTGATTTTCCAAAAACTAAGATCTATTTAATTCTATAAAATGATTAACACAAATTATAATAAAGCAAAAATTTAATTCGTAACTTATTCCGAAGCTTAATCTTTGTCTTGTCATATCCCCCGAACTGTTCCCAAAACTGATTCGTCTCAACCACCGTAGGTACACAAGTATCTAGCCTCTAACGGTATCCATAAAACAGGTTGAGAGAACTCTGTAACTCTTACAGAGAGATTTAAGCAAGAAGTGCTAACTTCATAGAGGTTAAGCCTATTTATAATAAGCTTTGGACGTTTTAGTAATTTAATTTCAATTAAACTTTAATTAGAATTATAAATAATTCTAATTAAATACCAATTATGCCCATATAAGATTCAATATCTCATGTTGATCCTTATTTATTAAATATCTCTTATTTAACCATAAAGTTTCTCAAACTTTACAATCAAGTCCAACTTGATTAAATTAACTTTGCTTTCTTCAACCCATTCTATATGTGAGATCCATTAGGTTCCTAAATATGTTAGCAATGATTATAAAATCTAATTTTAACTCATAATTAAAATTAGATAAATTAAAACTCTTTTTAATTTATTTTTAATTCTCCAATTAAACAATTTATAATCATATATCAAGATTGACATCTAAAACACATCATGGCCACCCAAATATTTAGGAATGTTAAAGTAGTTTTGACTAACCTTTCCATGCATAATTTTTCCGTATAATTCAATCATTTCATCATATAATGTTCAAATTAGACATAGAACACGAAATTAATGTGTACTCTATTTTGATTCTAATCATATTAGTTCTCCACCATTAGCTATCGATTCAAATATTAATGACAACTGTAAACTATTTACAAAATATCATTTCACCTTGGCCAAAGATTTCTTGAATTAATACTAATCGAGAACAACGAAACATTCTCCCTTATTACTTTAGGGTGATAAATGCTATCCTGATCACTCAACTATCTCCATATAGTTCATGCTACATCTAATGACTATCGATTAAACGACCTATGATTAAATAGATCATAAGTAGTATCAAAACATAGATAACTTTGATGACCTCAAGTCAAAGGATCACTTATGCAATCATCACAATGAGAATTCCATAGACATACAAGTAATGTTCCAAATGGATTTCTTATATCGGGTCTGTTCAGTGAACTTGTTCTCTAACAAGCACTTACACGTTTGTTTAAATATTTCTATACTTTAGCTCATGAGATTGACTACGTCCTTCATAAGGAAAAATAAAATATGTGTTTGTCTTTTTACGTTCTATTAATGTCTAATCGTAATAGAACAATGACTAGGAACATTTAGGAATAATACATAAATGTAATATAAATATCATAATTATAATCTTATTATAATTTCATTTGCAATGTATAATTATTCCATAGACTTTATCATATACATCTAAACATGTACAAGATAAAGAATGTCTTTAAATAATTTATCACTAAACTACAATCAAAGTGATTGGCTGTAAGATATAAACTAACAAGAACTACTCTTAAATGAATCATTCTTACTTTGCTTTCTCCTAGAATTTTGGCTTCCTCTCACATATAGCCTTTCAGCTTAAAAGCTTTCACTAATATTTTGTCTCCGTTTGTAAGCCAAAAGTAAAACGATCATATCTTTTATACCAATTATCTCTTTTTCTAATATGAGCAAGGTCACTAGATGTTTATACGACGGAGGTAAAAATTAAATCAAAATTATTACTTTTTCCTTGTTCACAATAGTTACATCAAGTCTCAACAAGCCATTGACCATTTAGCTAAATGTATTGATATGACCTTCCAAATATGTTTCCTCATGTATAGTCTCTATGTCAAATAAAACTTTAATGTGAGAGACTTCAGTATATATAGGCTCTTAATTTCTTTTATATTTTCAAAAAAGATACAATATCTATTTAGTGCGTTCGGGTAATTCGGGCTTTACCCGATTAGCCCGAATATCCATTATATCAATAAATGTCCACTAACTTGTATCTTTTCCTCTACATTTCAAAGAAAAATATTTCTTAACACACGAATGTATTTATCTAAAAAAATTTCAGAAAGTATCTGCATTCTTCTAGAAATACTTTAAAATTAAACAGTCTTATATATAAACTATACACAACAAAAAGTGTTCTCATTGCTATTTCAACAATTGTCTAAATTAACCAAAATGTTTAGTGCGTTCACATAGCTACGAGTCCACGATCAAGTCTTCCTTCAAGTTCAATGTTCTCCGAGGGATGAGATACTATTTTATTACATATTGCAATTGCAGACTTCAAACGTCAAAGTTAATGAACCATATTCAGCAACTGTGATTCATTTTTTTCTCTCTCTTTCACTTTTGACTTTTCTCTTTACACCAACTCTCTGCATTTAGTCTTAAATCTTTTTATTTCTATAATGAAATAAAATTATAAAGAGTTTGCTCCGCTCCCTAAAATTTTAATATTACATAAGGAATTTTATATGTAGCTCAACCAAAAACAAAATCTTAAAAGGAGAGGCTACGATTATTAGTTTCGACAATAGTCAAAATCAATTTTGCCATAGTTTGGTTTTTCAACCAAGACTTTGGACTTAGCTCATTTAAGTGTCTTGTCTTCAATTCGAAACTTCTGGCGAAGATTTAGCTGAAAAGTTAATTATAAAACTTGAATGAAGTGATAAAATCCAGCTGGTTTAAAGGGGACTGAGAATGAGAACGGGGGATTATTTTAGGAAATAGTTACAAACAGGACGGATCTAAAAAAAATTTTGAGTGGGGGTAAAATTTTAATGGGACAAAATTTTATTTTTAACGGGTGCAAAATTTTAATGAGAGTAAAATTAATTTTTTGGATCAAAATTTAAAATAATAATTTTTATATGAATTTTTTTGAGGTATAATTTTATTTTTAAAGAGAGCAAAATTTTAATAGGTGCAAAATATTTTTTTATAGGATCAAAATTTAAAATAATAATTTTTTTACAAAAATATTCTTTGTATAATTGACAGAAAATTTCTTAATTCTCTGTTGACCCAAAAATCAAGCTAAGTACATTAAAAGGACAAAATCAACACGTATATGTTAACTCAGTACAAATACTTTCTATTACAGATCTGTCAATGAAACAAAATTTGTCAACAAAAAAAAAAAGTTTCAAAATGACCGTTTCAGATTCTTGAAATCTACAGACTCGATGCATTCTAATCCAGCTCTGTAAGGATTTATTAGCTTCAAAAGCTCGGTTGCCTTCTCCTTTGTATCGTCACCACATCCAAGTTGCAAGAGCAATACCAACTTCTGAAAGGCACCAACTTGAACAGCTTCAACAAGAACTGTCTCTTGATGTTTCTCTTCCAACTTGCTAAGCTTCAAAATGGCAGAAACAGAATACAGTGATGCTAGTTCTGATACTCTCAAAATCTTCTTCACAAGAACTGGTATTGTTAGAGCATTATTGTATACCTGTTGTCTCCCTTCTTCACACTCACAAAGTCTATCAATAACACCTAAAGCTCTCTCAGATAAGCTCTTTTCTGAATCCACAATAAGTTTTAACATCAAAGAAACCAGACCCAAGTTGACAAATTCCATTTTGATGCGTTCGCCGGAAAGTTCAGATGATAGGAGATAAAACACTAACAAAAGAGACGATTTGGTGATTGTGGGACAAATGGGATTTTCAATGAACCCAAATAGCAGCTCCTCAACTCCTGGTATTGATGCCAGAGATTCTATATGTTGCTGATTCGAAGAAAGAAGCTCTTTCAATGTAAGAATGGAGTTCTGTTTGGGTGAAGTATCTTCGGCTCTGCATTTCAAGAACCAAACCATGCACTCTAATGAAACTTTGGTTCCTAATTGTGCTTGAGCTTCCACATCAAGAGGAAACATCCAAGTGATTGCAAATAATATTTCCTCTAGCAGACAAGCGTTTCGCTCAAAAGAATCCATGGCAAATGCATGGAATGCCTCGGCCAATACAGTGCTCGTCCCGTTCACTACAATGCATCGACGATTTCTCTCACTTTCTTTGCCCCATTTATTGATGTTCTTCACTAATTCTAGGCAGCCCAATCGATCCAAACTCTTTGTTGAAGATGCAACACTGAAAAGAAGCTCAGATACCTGAGAAGGAGAGACAGGGACTCTTGGTGTTGGGATCCTTTCGACTCCATAGTTTCGGTTCTCAACGCACCATTCTTGAATCATCTTCCTAAGTGAATGATTTGGAATCTGATCAAAACTCCTGAGAACTTGGTTAGTTACAGGACAGGTGAAGTTGCCAGCTTCAAGCCAAGTCTCTATATTCTCTCGGTCGTAAGTAATGCCAGATGACAATGTCACAGGATCTTTCATGAGGCTGAGAGATATAGGGCAAAGAAAATGTGGAGGAACGAGGGGCTCCAAGTGAGAATTTGCTCCAGCTTGTTGCTTTTTCCTACCTTTGTTGCCAAAAGTTGGTCTCTTTCTTCTCCAACCAAAAACCATTTTCTAATATAAATAAATGGATTTATCGAAAGATTGTTCTTTGCTGGTCGGAGGTGAAATTATATATGTATATTGTCTGAGAGGTAGAGACAATAAGGAAGAGAGAAAAAGGGTTGATACTGGATGGCGTTCAAGGTTGAAGAAACTTGCAGGGACGGATATGAAAGAGCGGAAGGTATACATAGATATAGAGAGGAAAAGAGAGAATCGAGAAGCGTTCAAACGTGCGTGTGAGTATTATTGTGGTTGTTTTGAATGTTGAACGTTGAACCTTTGAAAGTTTATTCATTCGCCGTCAAAAGTTTGAGGAGTGAAATTAAGAAAAGTAGCGCTTTGAGTTCCGACGTTGGGCCGATTCACCGGGAATTTTAATATGTTGTTTTGGTCGATCTCGAACAAGTCCATTTTTCTCTCTTTTGTTTTGTTTTTTTAACAAGACTTGACCTTCAACGAAGTCAAAGATTTGAGTCAATTCGGCAATACGTTACGTTCAAGGATATGCAAATTAAAAGCCAAATGTTTATTTTATAGACTTCGTCTCTCCAAATTAATAACCTTATGCGAATGAATTGTAAGTCAGCTAATGCCTAATCCCTATTCTATATCATTAATCTAAATGAATGCTTTCGCTTTAATAATATATTAAAATACCATAAAATAGTTTTGAGGTATTTCCTTTTCTGTACAATCGACTATTTTTCAGCAGTATATTTGCTCTATACAATTTTGCTTTTAACCATTGGAAATACATGGGAAAAAAGGTAATTTGTATATAGTTCACACCACATACATAGTAAATCAAGCCTGTGCTAGTCTAACGCTTGAGTCTGATCAGGTCTCATAGCAAGGACAAGGGCTTGAGCTTCGAAGGCTCAAATCCCGATTGAACTCAAAATAAGCACTTTCGCAACACAAAAATAATAAATCAAGTCTGGGCCCAACTTGAGGCTCAAGCTCGACCGGGCTTCATAGCAAGGACAAGGTCTCGAATTTGAATTCATTCGAGCTTTCAATCTTATCAATACATCGAATTACATATTTTCAACTGAAATTACAACCCCTACCTCCAAATAGTTGTCCAATTCCATCTTACTATAAGAAGTCCTAACCTTCTTTTTCTTTGATGAATTATGCAAAATTCAAGACTCACACTAGTCATATAAAGTTAAAGGTGAAGTTGATATTGAACTATTGCGATTATGATCTTTGTCCAATCTTAGTTGATAATCATTAAATAAATTGTTCTAAAAATGTTTAATCATATCAATACGTTCTTGAGTTCGATCACCATACAACTTTTGATGATAAAAATATAGTCCCTCTATCATATATCTCAGGTCTAACATAGAATAACTACCACAATTTACCCTATCATATACTAATAAAAATTGGGTTTTACCATCATCTGCTCTACTATGACTTGGATTACCTTATTATAAAGAAATACTTAACCAGATAAAGCCCACTTGATCTCATACATGTTGCTAAGTCTAATGTATTAAGTTGAAAATTTTATTCTTGAAGATAACTCAATAGCATTATAAAATATCTTCAACTTCACACAAAGTACTTAATTAACTCTCATTACTTTTTTGTTGATAGGTAAGTATAATGAGAATCTTTTTGTCTCAACCTGCTTAAAAACATAACATACTTGGTTGTCAACTCTAACATCTTGAATGTTGAATTTTATCTAGTTGAATAATCTAAAATCCACTTCTTCGTGCATGGAAAGCATATTTGTCGTATAATATCTTTAAAATGTTTCACTCTTTTAAGTGTTACACTCTAATACACTATGTTACTCTAAGTCAACTATACCATTTCCTTTATTACCTCCATCCTGTCCTTCATAAACAAATTCAGGATATACATAAAACAACATATATAGAATAACCTTCCACCAATTAACAAGCTCCCAACTTGCAGCTTGTTCTTTAACTTTTCTATCGTCGTATCATGTATGCTATAGTTATCCAAAGTTATGGTTGAAAGCCTGATGTGGATGTTCCAATCCATTAACCAATCCACCATTATGATTTTTCTTTATTTTGATAATCGTACCATTTCAAAATATGAACAAATATAAGTTATAATATATTTAGTAAATAAATGATAATAATATTAAAGAATATAAATATATAATTTTTCTTAGTAGATGACTGCATAACGCCCAATTATTATCAATTTGGTGTGTCGTCATCGCCATATAATGCTTCTTTTGGTTGTTAGCCATCCATATATTAGATATGATAGCTATTTGTCTATGAATACTCGACAATGTCTTTAATATTTCTTTATTTTGATAATCGTAAATCTTGAAATATCTTTCTTCACAATATTTTGAGTTAGGATCTTGAAAGTCGGTTGGAGTGAGGTGAGCAACATCCTGAAGTTTTTTCTATCAATAATGAAAAGTAGTTGTTTATCACCAATGATCATCTTAGTTATTAGAAACTTTGATTTGTAGCTATCAAAACTTGTGACAGCTATTTCATTCTTCCCTCCTACTAGGTTGGGGTCAAAAGTTTTTAACCTCCTAATACTATCTTCGTTTTGTTAAACAACTCCATGTATCTCTTTAAATGAGATGTTCCACCTTTATAACCTTATGGCCAACATCTTGTGAAAGTACTTACATTCAACCTTTTCAACTCCATCCCTTGATCTAGTCTTATTGAAGTGATTTTAAACATCACTTCTTAATAAACCTATTCTTTCATCATAAATTATTTCTTCACTTGGTAACATATTAGTAGACTTTAAGGAATATGTTCATCCATTTGAAATAATCAACGTATATTAGCATATATGTTATTTATGGAAATTTACACACACACACACACACACACACACACACATTTTCATTATCATTTAACATGTATACAAACTAAATTTAATGAGCATTTACATGAACATTTATGTGTATACAAATTAGCCAAAAAATTTATGGAAATGAGACCAACTATTTTTAAGAAAAATAAACCAAATTTTTTACATTGAATGTCTATCCATGTGTAATCAATGCATATTAGTAATATGAAAACTTGCCTGTAACATGTATAATTGTTTTCAAAGTAGAAACCTTAGTAGTTTCATGAAGAAAAATAATAGGTTATTTCAACTACCTATGAGCTCATCCATCATTCATCATCATCATCATCATCCAATCCGAAGTTTGGCAATGAAGCGGGTCTAGAGAGGTCTAATAATACGCAACCTTACCCCTACATAGTAGAGAGGTTGTTTTCGGTAGACTCACATGCAAATGAGACAATATAAGAGTGATGCAGGTTACAGAGAGAATAGGTAAAACTAGCACGATGAATTATTAAGTAAATAAAATTTACAACACTAAGTACATAAATAAGTAAAAATACAGGGTATACTTGATGGAGTCCAGATCCACGAATACCTGATAAGCTGCAAAGACCGACTCTCCTCGTCTCTAGTTAATTTAGGAGTCCTTGCTCATAGACCCTGAAGGTATGCCAATCCTATTGTCCTTATACACCTGTCCTGGGAAAACCAAGTTGCAATGCCCGTAAGCCCTGTCCAAGACTTACACTTAGAAAAGGGAGAAAGGATGTTGTGTTGGACTTCCTATGCGATAATTTGTGTATTGCGAGTCATAATCTCCAAATAACTACTCTACTATTTTGGCGAACTTTAAAGGTTAATCCCTTAACCTTATCCGATCACGCCATACTCTTCTATTTCTAGCCACTACCTCATTAAGGTCTAGCTCAGACAAATCCTTCTTGATCACTTCCCTCCAGTTCTTGTAAGGCCTCCCCCTTCTCCTCTTGTATTTACTAAGGGTTATACTCTCACAACTTCGCATCAGAGTATCAAAGAGCCTCCTGCGCACATGCCCAAACCACCTAAGTCTAGTCTCTCTCAACTTATCAGCAACACTAGCTACCTGTAGTCTATCTCTCACCAAACGGTTCCGGACCCTATTTCTTTTGGTAATGTCACACATCTATCGAAGCATACGTATTTATGCTACGAACAACTGTCTTGTATGTCTACGTTTGGCAGGCCAACACATTGCCCTATATAACATGGTTGGACGGATCACCATTTTATAAAACTTCCCCTTGAGTTTTACAGGAATCTTTTTGCCACATAAAACCCCTAAAGCACTTCTCCATTTGGTCCATCAAGATCTAATACGTTGTATTATATCGACGTCGATATTACCATTACTCTTAATGATGGACCCGAGATATTTAATACTAGATCTCTATGGTATGACATCAGCATCAATTGCTACCGCCTCCTCATGTACCCTTTAGTTTCCTGAAAAGTTGTATTCTAAATATTTTGTCTTAGACCTGCTCATTCTAATACCTTTTGATTCTAACGTATCTCTACAACATTCTAGCTTGGAATTGAACCCCTCACTGGTCTCATCCACTAAGATAATATCGTTAGCAAATAACATAAAACAAGGTGCCTCTCTTTGTATATATTTGGTAAGTTCATCTAACACTAATGTGAACAAAAAAGGGCTTAAAGCAGAACCTTGATGTAGTCCAACACTGATAGAAAACGCTTCTGTGTTGCCTCCTATCATCTTTATGCTCGTCAATGCTCCTTCATACATATCTCTAATTACTTTAATATATGTCATAGGAATGCTCTTTGCCTCCAAACACCTCCATAGGAGTTCTCTAAGAACCCTATCATACGCCTTCTCCAAATCAATAAAAACTATATGCAAATCCTGTTTTTGTTCCCTGTAGCATTCCATGAGTCTATAAAGTAGATGCATTGCTTATGTCGTGGACTTACCAGGCATAAACCCAAATTGGTTGGCCGATACAGAAGCAACTCTCCAGATCCTTTTTTCAATTACCTTCTCCCATAGCGTCATGGTGTGACTTAGTAGTTTGATGTCTCTATAGTTGTGACATTGTTGGATGTCCCCTTTGCCATTGTATAATGGGATTAACCTACTCAATCTCCATTCATCCGACATTTTGGTTGACGCTAGGATCACATTGAAGAGTTGGACTAACCACTCAATACCGATAACTCCTATCTGCTTCCATACCTCTATAGGGATCTCATCCGGCCCTACGGCCCTTCGGCTCCCCATCCCTCTCATAACCTTTGTAATTTCACCCCTCATGATCCTTTCCCATGTGTGCCTGGTAAGGACATGCCCCGACACAGAGGGTTGGCCTAACTCTATGTCACCCACTATATCTATGTTAAACAAGCCATAGAAGTATCTTTGCCATCGCCTCTTGATGGCTTGGACCTTTGTGAGCACCTATCCTGCTTCATCATGCATACCACAAACTTGGTTGAAATCATTCGTACTACGTGCCCTATCTCGTGCTAGCTTGAAAATCTTTTGTTCTCCCTTTAACGTATCCAAGTCCCTGTACATAGTCTTATATGCTTCTCCTCTAACCACTGAAATAGTTTTCTTTGCCTTCTATTTTGCCATTCTATACCATACTCTATTGATTACCCGCTCCGCCTCTGTTGTACTTGCTAGAAGATCTTTAAAAGCTCTCTTTTTTGCCTTAACCGTCCCTTGAACCTCGCCCGACCACCACCAAGATTCCATCTGCCTTCCCCTTACCCTTTGGATATCTTTTTGGATACCCCTAGGTGTTTTGTGGTAGTAGCCCAGACAACGGAGGCTACACCCTCCCACATCTGATTTGCATCCCTACTCACCGACTATGTTGAATTTGCCCGAACTTGAGTCCTAAATTGTTCCACGTTGTCCCCTTTCAACCTCCACCACCTAATTTTACGACAATGCGTGGTAAAAAACTGTGACTTCCATCCCTTAATTCCTAGATCCAAAACTAGCAATTTATGTTGAGTCGAAATGCATGCGGCCAAAAGTACTTTGCAATCTTTGCACCATAATCTGGCCCTTTTCTTGACAAGGAACTAGTCAATTTGTGTCTTGTTCATGCTATTCTGAAATGTCACCAACTGCGCTTCATTTTTCTTTAAAAGGGAATTTGCTATTACTAACTCATATGCTAGGGCCATGTCCAATAGAGCAGTCCCACTCTCATTTCTAGTACCGTGTCCGAAACCCCCATGGCTCCCTGTATATTCATCTGAATCTGCTCCTATATGCCCATTAAAATCACCTCTTAGGAGGATTTGTTCAGTATTAGAGATTTGTTGAATCACCCCATCCACCGCCTCCCAGAATATACTTTTTTGTTGTCTGTCTGAACCCACATGCGGAGCATACGCACATACTACATTGAGAACCACACTGCTAAAAACCATTTTTACCACCATTATCTTGTCGTTGACCCTTGTGATCCCCACTACTCGGTTTAGAAGTTCCTTGACCACTAAGATACCTATCCCATTCTATTTTCGCGAGCTTCCTGAGTACCATAGTTTGAAACCCCCTATCTACTTTACTTTAGCTTCTGCCCACTTAGTATCCTGAATACAGGCTATTTGTATCATATACTTGTCTTAAATCTCTACTAATTCTAAGGACTTCCCGTGAGGGTCCCGATGTTCCAAGAACTTATTCTTATTAGATCATCTCCTACTTTATTCTTTCCTGCTGTGCGCACCGAACCGTTTGCACTGATTCCCTCTATATGATTTAAAGGCATCCCTCCTATCTCGTGTCTTTCACTATTCCCTTAGGTATTATTCTAGGTAATCTTTAAAATCTGGGAGTAAAACTAACTAAAAAAGGTAATAATAATAATAGTACCAATAATAAAAATACTACTAAACAATTAATAAAACTATTAATAATAACAAAAATGAAGATAGGGCTAATAATAAAAAGCCAACCGAAGAGAACATAAAAGCACATAAAAAACCTGCATGTACACTAAGACCTGGCTGATTTGTGAACGCAAATTAGTTGATACTCGCACAATACATGACTTGGTCCAAGAAGACAACGGAAGTGTATTTTACCCACGCTTGCCAAAATGTAAACATCCAGAGATAATATAATAATGAGGCAATACCAGAGAAAATGGTCTGTTGGAACCCATTACCGGATAACCAACCTCTTAATCCGAAACCTTCATACTTATACATGAATCGGGTCCGAACCAAAAAACGAGACGAAAGAACAAAAACAAAAGCAAAACGAAGGCTCAGAATTGAAAGCAAAACAAACTGAAATGAATCGAATCGGATAACCAAGTACGGGAACAAACGAAAGCGGAAGCAAAAGCAAATCGAGTTGAAAGGCATAAGGCGGAAGCAAAGCGAACAAATGGTTCAAACGAACTTGAGGACAAATTTTCGACAATATTCAACTGAATCTGAAAACTTTACATTTTTGTGAGAGGGTAGAAATCTTGTTGAGAAAATCAATGGTTCGAATTTCGTGCAAATCGGAGGCTAAATGAGAAAGTTATAAGAGAAAATGCAAAAATGACCAAATGAATAGTGATTGACCAAATGAATAGTAACCGGTCAATTTTCAACCCTCATAACTTTTTACTCCTAACTCCGATCAGGACGTATCATACCTCGTTGGAAAGATAAAAATACCATCTTATGCTTTTAATTCTAACTATGTAATAAAACTCTAATTGAACTAAATCTGTTCAATTATGTTCTAAATTCCACACAAGCTCTGATTAAATCTAATCCCC
>JANKOE010000006.1:46929291-46955800 GCA_026284465.1 Erythroxylum citrifolium
TTATTTTAAAAACTTTGAAAAAATGGGGGGAAAGGAGGGGGAGGGAAATTTTGAAAAATTTTTAAAGTCTTGCAAAAAAGTTTCCCAAATTTTTAAAATTTTTTCGGTACCAGCCGGTACCGACGAAATTGGCAGGTACCGACCGATATTTTTAGAGATCCTAATCACTCGTATTTAGCAGTAATTTGAGAAAACTGAACATTTTCAAATAAAAACACCTAAGATTTGGATCGACTAACCTTCTGACCTGATTTTTACAAAAAAAAGTGACTAATGACAAAGACTTAGTCAATCGCAACCTCACGAAACTACTAATAATATTGACACTAGATGATATTGCACAATTTTGAACCTTATATTGTTGTAGACTTTCTTACTTCCTCGAGAGCCGCCGACCTTTCCAATATAATAGTAAGTAGGAATGGATCCAAGGTTAATCAAGCTGATTATATGGTTTCCAGATAATAGTGGTAACCATATATGTGTTCTTTCAATATTTTGACCATTGTAATGAATATTATTTATTTTTTTACAGATTAAACCTTGGCATTTTCTGCAGCTTCTCTCTTGCAGTTTAAGCTTTTTTGGGCTATTTAATTAGTCAGTTTTCAGATTTCAAACAAAATTTTAGAAGTTAAATTCATTATTTTGAATTATTATTTTTACCAGTAAATCAAACAGTGTTTCCCTCCGTAGTAACTTTTTTCTTTTGTTCTTAAAGAATTTTTTCCACAAGATTCAATCTAATGATTTTATAATAAGAGTACTAAATACCGTAAATACGAACACGCACCAGGTCGTTTGCTCTAATAAAATAACCAAAGGACGGCCATGGTTTCAGACTTGGGCTTTTCGAAGATGTTCGGGTTAGGTAAAGTTGAAGACTTTTGAAGGCCGAACGCTTACGTACAGAAAATGCAGAATATAATAAAATCTCATATTCTTTTCTTTTCTGTTATTCTCAAGTGTCAGGCACTTACAATAGCAACCATACGACAACGCGTTGGTTGGAACAAGACTTCGTACAAAACCAAAACCAGTGCAACATTGTATCTAAATTGGCATACACATTTACGTATATAGCAAGTCTAAAAGTTGAAAAGGCCTCCGCGTCATTCCATTATACTGGCATACACATTTATTACGTATAGAGCAAGTCCAAAAGTTGAAAAGGCCTACGCGTCATTCCATTTTCTGCACCCAACATATTCAATATGCAAATCAGCAGATACTTCTAATTCCTGCAGACCCCTGTCATTTAAGTCTTAAGATGCAATCAAAATACGAACCAAAACTTTCCTTCTCCCGGAGAAGAAAGGGATACGCGTTTGAGAAATTGGAAATTTTTTTAAATAGCTGACACGCAAACGCTCGACGCTGATGTTCTTCACAGCTCTCTCTCTATTGGCCCAAACCTTCAAGCATCAACAACAAATTGCCATACAGAAACCTTGTGGAAGATTCACCGTTGTTAAGATAAGCAACCACTTGTAAAGTCTAGCAAAAGGATCTACTTTTGCCATATATGGCCAACTCAATCTCTGTCTCAGTTCAAAGCAACTACCATCTTTTGGCCAGGTGCAGAAATTAAAGCTGAAGGGCCTTCATGCATCTTCAAACTAACTAACTAGGAATTAACCATTAAATGGCAAATAAAATCTAAACAATGAAAGACTAAAGCAATAAAATCCACAAATTCTGGGGCATTCAAGAAATCGCACAAATCAGATTTCTATTACATGTCCAAAAAAACACGGGATGTTTTACAATCTCAGAACTATCTTTCAGAACATCAAAAGAAAAGGATGGCAATTTACATTTCTAACATGAGGTATAAATTTCTAGCAAGAATGGCTGGGTGGAAAGATGAATTTTCTTTGCGCGTAAGTGATAACTTCAGTAGAAAGAGAGGCTGTACAAGAGCCTGCGTGGATATTTTGCCTCAAAAGCAGCCACAATGTTGTCAATTGAGTCCTCCCATGATTCAACCGCTTCAATCTGTAGATAGAAAGCATCCATCTGAATCTACCACATATGGAAAACTTTAAACTAGATAACAACAGCTTGAAGCAACAGATGATCGCTACCTCTTGGCAAAGATCCAGAGCAATTCGTGCTCCTATAGCTGCCTCCTCATGGTTATCTTTTACTTCCAGGTTAATCACCAGCACAGGTTTCATAAGAATATGATCACGACTGTGGAGATCTGTCCAGTTACACAAGTCAAACCAAATAGTTGTACATGAATGCCATTTCTGAAGACAGTGCATAGTGAAGATAATAATCTACCATGTTTTGTACGCACAAAAAAAAAAGTGGGATGTCTCCTATTGCTAAACTATCAGCCTATAATCTAATGGCAAACTCTGCAGAAAGATAATAAAGAAGTATCTGATGATAACAGCTGCAAATATCAACAGATGTTGAATATTTCAACTATGTGCACCTTAAGAGTTCTTTTAACTTTCACCTTGATTCACTGAAGCAGTCATCAAATATCCAATTCATTTTAACCAAGTAGATAAGCTGGGATCAGGTTTTCCAACTTATCGACCCACATCCACAATGTTTTTTCTGTACGGGCAAATTTTTGGAGGCTGAACCAAAAAAAAAAAAAACAGAAAGTGGATATGAATGTATTGTTCCACCATCATAGGATTGTTCTCCTAGAAGTTGCGTAAGTAAAATATATTTTACTACCACAGCTTGATAACATTCCTAGTCACATAAATCATTACTATGACAATCAGGGTATGCTACAAGGAAACAAGAGATTCTAAAACCTCCAATAGGAAGAAAATAAACAACCCAGAAGCTGCAGTTCTTAATTAGCTTCTGAGTTCTTTGAGATGGTGGTTCCCCCTCCAAACAAACAAATTCAATTGACTTACATGAGGTGATTTTTTTTTCCTTCATAAATTGTCAACAGCTCTTTTTGGATTTAATGAAAAACTTTCTGAACACCTATGATCACCTGTAAACTGCCCCAGACTACAATTCAATCTTTTGAGTTGTCTTCTCAAATTAACCTAGAGAGTTTTAATCTTGTATCTGATACTTTTATGCAAGGTTTATCCAATTCACCCTACCGGTAAAAGATTTTAATGAAGAAAAAGCTCAGACAACTCTGCTACAGATCACAAAGCCTCTTAGAGCTAAGCCAAATTATCATTTACCCATTTTACGCATCCAGACCTTGGATTGGAAGTCAACATACGCCACTGTAGAAATCTTAATGAAAAACATGACTGAACTTCTATTCACCTAAGACTTTAATCACCCTCTTCAGCCCCGCATTCATTGTCATTGTCATCTCATTCTTTTTTTCTTTGTACAGTTACTTTCAAAACTTAAACCTGAAATTTTGTCAGTTTCCTGCATCTGCGTCCTATTAGGCTTTAGCTGTATAAAATCAATGTTATGGTGCATGAAAGACAGTTTCTCTGGCTACTAGTACTTTGCTATATTTAACGTAGCACAATACAAATATGAGCAGATAGACCTGCTCATTAACTGAAGTTGAATATCTTCCAAAAGAAAGTGGAAGAATTTCTGTCACTAATAAAAGCAAGCATATCAAACCCAGAAGAAAAAAGATCACACTTCACAGTTGTCTATCCTCAAGAACCTTATTACAAAGAAGTGGGTATATCATTTGATTAAAAAGAGTTGGTGAAAGTAAGCATTCATCGCCATATGATTAACTAATAGCAAGTAAAGTTCCTTTCTATACCACGTGCGCATTCACAGTTGAAGCATGTAGGAACAATAGATTCAAGATGGGACGTAAAATATCCTTCTTTCAAACTGAAGCAGTAAAGTCCTTTATGATGTTAGAGTCAGATTAAACCACCTGTTGAATACCTAGAAAATTTCAGTCTAATCAATTGCTATATGTTGCATGCGAGTGATTCCAAAACGATTAGCTCAGGCTAACGGGAACCAGAACCTAAGAAGCACAGTTTCCACAACCCATTGAGCATCTTAGATTGTCATTGAAAAATAAGAGCTAAGTTACAAGCAACAAAGTGATGAAGCGAGTGGAAAGCTACCTTCCACAACCATATCAAAAACTTTTTCTTCAAAAGTGAAAACCACATCAAAGCAACCATCAGCAGCATTCTCCTGCCAACGTTGTGGTGCCAGTTTGACAGATGCATTTCTTTTAAGCATTGGCAATATTCCGTTACGCTTGTAGCTACATCCGTTCAAAATCTTTACTTCAATCATAACAACTTGAATTAAAAATTAAAATAGCCGACAAGCTAAACATAATACGAAATCAAATTCAAATTCATTTCAGTTCACATCAGAATGTACTAAATTGAAAAATGGAGACAAGAGAGGATACAGTTCAGGGTCTTTGCGCCTCAGATCGTCGAACATGTGCTTGTAAGGAGTTCCAAAGTCGTAGACATTTGGTTCTCTGAGGGATGGACCGGGGAGCTTAACGTGAGCCCCTGTCCCATAGGACGAGACGTCGAAACCTTGGCGTTTGAGAAGAAAGTGCGCCTCCATGCTCCGATTCTGATTTGAAGAACATACCATGGCGTATCGGAATTTCATGGTTTCCGAATTCCGGTACAGAAAGAAGCAGGCGAATGGGGTTTTACTTTTAGGGTTTAATTGCCTCCGCCTGCCTAATCTTAATCATCACACATCTCAATCTCATATTAATCCTTCACCTTTCAAAGAGCTTTTCTATACAAGTGTTAAAAACGACTCTGTGTATCAGCTCTCTCAGTCTCAGCTGATAATAATGGCAGCACTAGGATGATTTTTCATCAAAATTGCTACTGTAGCTTATAGTAACGAGATATGGATGAATATTAGATATTTTTAATAAATTTCAAATTATAATTAAAATTTAATGCTACTGAGAAAACTAGAGAATTGAATGTTTGAATATGGTGTGTTGCCTACTTTTTTACCTCATGTTCTCTTTTTGAGAAGTCTCAAGTTATCTGAGAATGTGTGACGGGTAAGATTGTTGGGCCATTCTTACACTTGTCCAGGCCTTAAACCTTATGTATGGAAGATTAAATGATATGGATGGTATATAAGAAGCAAGCATATTACAGAGATGAAGTGGATGATGTTAATGATAGTTTGACTAGACATGACAACGGGTCAAGCTAGGCTGGATTTGTCATCGGCTCGACCCTTATAATACACGACCCAAACCTAGTTCAAAGCCTGGGCAAGCTCATGTAGCTTAACCTAAGCTTGGGCCCAAGTTTAAATAGTTGACCTAAAATAACATTATTTTAGAAAATTTTTAAGAGTTATGACAAAAATGACATTGTTTTGGGTCAACTCATCCAAAAGAGCATCGCTTTAATCAAGTCGTCGAATATTTTTAGATTTTCAAAACATGTCTAATCATATTAGGCCTGACTCGTTCAGTTTAAACTAGACCAAGGGGCCCTAAATTTTTTACTTCTTACATAACAGTTATAAATCATTTTTTTAAATAGTCTAATGGAAAGTTATCTCGTACATTTATTTCTGTTACTGAGCTGTATGATTAGTTATTTTCGCACGGTAGTTCTTGTTTCCTGATGGTTAGGTTGGTCTGCTGTCAGAGACGGAAGTATTCATATAATTGGGGGGTCACTAGGTCCCCCAAGTTTTGTTTAAAAAAATATTTTTAATATATATATATATAAAGGTAGAGTTATTTAAGAGGTCAGTGGTGTACTGGGCCCTCCAAAATTTAAAAAAATTAATTTGATTATATAAAGAAAATTAAAGAAAACAAAAATACATTTGATTGAAGACCATCTTCAAACCCTAAATTAGTATTAACTTCTATTCTAAAAAGATATTGAAAAAGTAACATACTAGCTTCTACAAAGTACTTATTGAAAGAAAAGAATGAAAACCTAAGCTTAAACCAATATTAACAAATATTGTGTGAAGTAAAGGCTAACTGAGAAAATATAGAAAAGAGAACACCTTTATTAAAGGTCAGGGTTTATCCTTAGACGTTTTTTTGTTGTACTCACGGAGGCGTTGTGATTGTTTTTTTTCCTTCAGTAATGACCCTAAGAAAACCAAAAACATAAGCAAACAAAATTGGGTAAAGTAATGGAACTAAATTAAAGATAGAAACTAGTAAATAGAGAAGAACTTGACCAAAGCTTTATCCAACTTAGAGGTTATTACTAAAATCTTACTAGGAAATTCTTTAATGATTCTGGTGATGAGAGAGGTCGGAAAACTTAGTGATCGATTATTTTCTGCAAGTGCACAGAGTAGTTTCTAGTATCCACACACTGAATATTCCAAAGTCGTCTCCCTCAAGACCAATTTATTCATTATCAAATTAATTCTAATTATTTGCATGTTATCGACAGAAAATTCTAAAATGTGATTGAAGTTGAGTGAACAGTAATTTGTAACTTATAAACATAAAAACAGTAAAAGGATAAATCAAGGGTTTAGAAATAAGGGTAGGGGTTCACCAATTCAAAAGATTGATTCATACAATATGAAATTGATTGAATGTTAGGCTATGAAAACAATTGCACAACTTTACCCATAACTTTTCTCAAAGCATACAAGAGTATTCAGGTAGAAGAACACCATTTCTCAATGTATGAATTCACTAACCAAATCCATTAAGAACAGGCAACCTCAAGTTCTCACCCTAGCTTAGGATATCTCTACCACTAAGTCCAAGGTGTTCATCTTCCTATAGCATGGACCATATTTCACTCTTCAGTACATCATATAATTCCTAAGATTGTGTCTATGAAGATCAAGCATAGAGACAACAATGAGATTCAAGGAAGACAAACATAACCCAGAAATTGTCATTCAACATTCAACATTCAACTATTCATGTCATATAAATAATCCCTCAAATGGGCTACATTCCTCACCCTAAATGAGGTTTAGTTCCAGAATATTGCAACAAAAATCATACACATAAGGAAGCTCAGCATTTAAGAAAGAGTAGAGAGAGAAAGTAGTAGAAACACAAGAGTTGTAGTTCTCAATCCTTAGGGGAATCCCCAAAATGCCCTATCTCCCTCTTATTTTGTGCCTCCCAAATGTAGTAGTCATGTTTTCAGTGTCCAGCCCCCTTATTTAGGTCTAAACAGTGAGTATTTATAGTTCTCTCGTCCCAAGAAACCTAATTTTTCGAAACAGGGGAAGTACTGGCCGCAAATGTATGAAGGAATCTAAAAAGGGTCATAATTTATGCAATCTTTTTTTTATATTTTTACAAAAAGCTTAAACCTGTGAAATTATGGTTACAAAAGAACGAGTTTAAGATTTTTAAATAACAATTAGGAGTATGTTTGCGTAAATTTTTTATTTAATAAACTCATTAAGCATGTTTCTTTCTTTTTTAAAATCTTTTTTGAAAGTGAGAAATATAAAATTGCTAAGAAAACGTAAAAAGCATGATTTGTTTCAAAAAATTTTAAATTTATATTACATTGTAAGGAATAATAAAAGGTATTTGAAAAAGACATGCAAAAAATCAATTTATATTAGAGATAAATAATGACTTTTAATACGTACACATTTCATAAATCTATTATGTATTATATAAAGACTTATTTACGAGATTTCTTAATCTAAGTTGAACATCAATTTGTATGATAAGTTGCTGGAAACTTGAATATCGCGTTAAAGAGATTGAGAATGATACGCTGGAGACTCGAACGTAGGGTAAAAATACTACTCATTAGTCTAGTATCTGTATTTCTACCCCTATAGAAACAAAGTTGATGTATGGTATGGCTAGCAAAACCATCATTTCAATGCTCCACTCGATTAAGGGAATAACACAGCATTGAGGCCTCTGCTTCTCTTTTTACATTATTATTTCCTGAAGGCATTAGACTAGTATATCAATCTCTCTCTCTTTTTTCAAGTCCTCTGATTAATTTATTTAGGGTTTGTGTATTTACATATGGTGTCTGAGTTTGCTTCAAAACAGAGTCTTAATGCTTTTCCATACATAAGATGTGCAAAACCACAAAACATGCTTTTAATACAACAACTTATTCTAGTTCTACCGTATAATTCAGGATATAAAGCTGATTCTTTTCCCTTCCACCTTGTTATTAACCTC
This sequence comes from Erythroxylum citrifolium, assembly GCA_026284465.1. Lineage (NCBI taxonomy): Eukaryota > Viridiplantae > Streptophyta > Magnoliopsida > Malpighiales > Erythroxylaceae > Erythroxylum > Erythroxylum citrifolium. The sequence goes on from JANKOE010000006.1 coordinate 46,937,384, forward strand.
AGAAACAAGTGTCTTTTGTGGAATATTAACTTCCTCTCCTAGTCCAATTTATAAGCTAAAGGAAGAAATCAACCAGAATCCACAAGCGTGGAAACAATCCAAAGAGCACTATTGTATTCGATCTCCAATCATTGGCTGGTGACCTCCTCCTTCAACAAAACTTCACTCCTACAATTTCCGTTATCCAACAATTGAGAAGTTTGTCCTCCCTCTTGCTTCTCTTTGGGAGTCTCCTCTTTCTTATCCTCCATGATATCTTTAGCGCTCAAAAAGCTGGGTTGGTTGGTTGATGACAGGAGCCTAGCCCACATTCTATCTGTTATGACCACCTTGTGTTGTTTCTCAATGATGCGCTGCAGACCAGCCATCCAAAACCGTTGACACAGTTAGTCAAGACATTGCAATATCAGATTTTGCTGTCGAAAGAATTTTACTAGTTTTGGTATAGAAAGTTCCAATGGAGTATACTACACTCAAATCCATAAACATAAATAAATTACCAATATGGAAAGATCTTGAAAAAAGAAAAGAAAGGAAGAAATAGAGGAGATGGCAAGAGAGCTTAAATAAAAAGAAGTTATACGGAGCACACTGAGCAAATCAATGGATGCGAAGTTAAAGAGCAACTACGTAAAGCAACAGAGCACAGAAAAGATATGAAAATGAATGCTTGAGAGAGCGTTAAAAAGGGCAGTCATGATAACCATATGTAACTTGTTAACGACAAACGTATACAGGGCAAAAATAGATAATCGATTAAAGAAGCAAATTTTAGAACGAGAAAATCCAATCACTCACGTAGAAGGGTATATAAGTCTGTCTCCCATGTACAAGACCGCTTGTATACCCTGTGTAACCAGCCATTGCTCCATGCACGGCACTTTGGGCCAGAAGTGTACAGTAAACATTGTCAGATGCATTGCTTGGAATAGCACGGATCATATATGTTGGATCTGTAGGAACAAATAACTTATCCTGTCTTAATTATACAAGTCCAACAAAAACTTTTTACTAGTTGAACAAACTAGGAGTAAATAAGTTAGAAGCACGTAGTATCTACCTATGTATTTGAGGTTTATAGTCATCTTCTTCCGCTTTGAAAAATAGTCCTGCAAAAGGAAAACCAATCAATTCTCTAGAAAAACAAGTCACCAATCTGAAGATATATGATGGCTAAAGTTTGAACTCGAGGAGTTGAAGAGTCCAAGCTTTGTGTCTTAAATGTGGAATATGCTCTCTCATTTATTATCGTGCAAGGCAGAAGCATTTGAGTCAGAATCACCTTTATGCTCTGTGATAGCCACAGTCCAACATCTGGAAGAAGCTTGTTTCCTGAAGCATCCTGCTTGGTCATTGTCCGAATGCTCTCAGATAACAGCTCCTGCCCAGCACCTTCAGCTATCACAATGACCATATGCCCATGTTCTTTAAGTCGTTTCTCAATGAATTCAAAAAGTCCGCCTTCCCCTTCCAAGTAAAAGGGTGACTCGGGAATCAGGCAACAATCTACATCTCGACTTGCAAGAGTTGCATGCATAGCAATGAACCCTGCACCATTGTTTCATCATATTTTCTCAATGCAGGAAAAATCATACCACGCTATTTTGAATAAAAAAAAAAATTGGAGAAGTCAAAGAAGAGGACAGGGATAGGAAAATATGAAGGCTGCTCAAGACTAGCAAGCGACTTGATTCTAATTAGCAGAAAATAAGATACTTATGAACATGTAAACAGTAACGTTCAAATCAAAGCATAAAGCATTAAAATCGGGGGAACTGAGGTAAAATCACTCAAAAAACTCTTGCATGAAAGTAAAACAAGCTCATAAAAAATAATCGAAAGAATATCTTTTAGGTAGCTAAGAGGTGGAAAAAGAAATTTGAATGGTACATAAAAAGCTTAAAAATTCACCACATAAGATAAAGTGGGGTATCTTAGACCAGATCGCAAGTGCAAAAGATAAGGCAACTAAGTGTTTGAGCAGATATGATGGATGACTTCAAGATATGAGTTGAAGCTTACCACTGTAGCGACCCATTAACTTCACAAGGCCAATACCATTCTCAATACTTTCAGCTTCAACATGTGCTGCATTAATAGCACGTTGAGCCTCTTCAACAGCAGTGTCAAAGCCAAAGGACTTATCAATAACCTAGATTCACAGAGAAGTTTAGAACCGACAATTGATATCGTTGACAATGTCCAACAGCTTTCAGATATGAGGTGCACTGTCCAGTGGTTTAACTAAAAACTGCCTTAGCAAATTATTACGCCAGGGAAATTACCGGAATGTCATTATCAATTGTTTTAGGGATTCCAACAACTGCAACTTTGAGACCTCTTCTTCTAACTTCCTGCAATATTTAAAAATTGAAGGTTTCATTTTGGGTAAAAGCAAAATTACTCCATTTTCAACTAAGTAATTGACAATCTGGTTTTGAAATTTTCTGCCATCACATTGTCCAATTTCACAATCATCATTTCAATTTGTAATTTTCTAGGTAGTTATATTTATGCACTTAATTTGCACCAGAAAATTCTTTTTGTCCTGATTCCTTTGTCAGTGATCACTAGAAATCCTAAAGAATCTGTACTTTTAAAACAAAGATCCCATATACGAAATTACCTCAAATATCACCGATGCCCCCTTCTGCGTGCCATCTCCGCCAATGATATAGACCTAAAATGCAAAAAGAAATAGAAATGAAAATCCATTGATTGGGCGGTTGAACCATTCCTGCATTATAAAGGAGCCAGCCAAGTGATGTATTCAACAAACCTGATTAATTCCTCTGTCCTGAATACTATCAACTATTTTTACAGTATCATGACCACCTCGGGATGTTCCCAGAATTGTCCCGCCACGTTTATGAATATCATTCACAACCTTTGGTGTCAAGGGGATAGTGTTCCGAGCATAGAAACCCCTATATCCACCCTACAGATTTCACGAGATTATGAGTTGTCAATCACATAGGTTATGCAGATGTGTTGAATGGAATTATTACTCTTTTCTTCCCAAAAGATTAAGAAATTGAAAAAAATAAAGAAATTGAAAAAAGAGTAAAGTCCCGAAATTGACAGGCCAAAGAGTAATTTGAAGTCTTGAAAAGGGAAAAGCAACACTTAAATTCTACAGAACACAGTCAGAATAGCACTGCCTTTGTTTTGGTGCAACCGACCAGGAATTATAATAGAAGCATTATCCAAATGGAACAAAGGCAAAGGCAGATTTCCACATACACAATGAAAAGGAATTCACAAGAAGCAGCCAAATAAGAATATGGGAAGAGCAAAATCTAAAAGCAGAAGCAATAAAGGTGACTTACATCAATTCCCAGAACTCTCTTAACGCCATACATATGGTACAAGCCACACACCAGTTCTCTTATTACGGTGTTGAGTCCGGGACAGAGACCTCCACATGTGACAATACAAGCATGAACTTCATCCGACTCGAAGTACACCTGCGAAACACCCAGCAAATACCCTTATACATAAACAGACAAAAGAATTCGACCATTCCATAATCTTGTTTGCAAGGCCCACAAGCTTATACCTTCTGGCGAGGTCCAGCACGTCGGAAATGTACTCCTCTAGGACTGTCCTTGTGGACCACAATCTAAAAACCAAATGACAAGTGACAGCACAAGAAGTAACTAAAATGGTGATAACCAACAAAACTGATATAAGAAGTCAGTTATCTTCGTTTGACAATCAAACACAGAAGATTAAAAAAATAAAAATAAAAAACAGAGCCATGCTATGGTGGAATGGAAGACTAACCTTCTGTGGAACTGTGTCGTCCACATGCACAAAGTACTGCCTTTAAAAAAAAAAAAGGAAACATTAATCACTTAGAAAGATGTTATGTCGCAAACAGCAGTTATGATTGGTCATTGATATAAGCATATACATGTATATGAACTTACTTGACAACCGAGTAAGCGGGATTGTCTTGTAACGGATTGGAGTAAGTCTGCAAGTAATAGACGAAGAACAGCAACAACGATTAATCACGTAATGATACGCTGCTCTAAATTTGAACAGATAATGAACCAGACAAAAAACATGTGTGTGAAATTAACAAACTTACCGGAATATGGGGAAGGTAATCGGTCAAATGAGGAACATCTTCAAGGACGTAACCGTAGTCCCCGTTAACGATCTTTGGCTTGGAGTAGTCTTCTCTGGACCCCATCACACTCGTCGACGATCTAACTGCGAAACCACTCTTACCCAAAACTGAGCCTGAACCAAAATGGACCGTAAAGGATTTTCTGAAAATCGGAAACCAGGGACAACTAGAACGTGAATTCAACAAACACAATTCTGGCTTATAATTAGGAGAGAAAATGGAATCCATGCACAGACATGAAAACAGAGTTTGGAATTGAGGATATAGCTATGTCCATACTTATAGGAGACAACGTTGACCAGATGAGAAAGTTACGACCACGACAATCCCCCGAAATAAAAACAGAAATCTAAAATGAAAACAAAACTATATGAAACAAGCGTTGCTTCACCTGGTTTCTTTGGCTTTGGATTTCCCGGTCTTGAAAGGCTTTAATATATAAGCAAACAAAATACAGGTGGCCAGAACTTAGTTTTCTACTTTTAGCGGTTTTGGTTGTAAAATAATAACTTTTTTAAGGGGGGGGAAAAGGGAAGGTTTTTTTCTTAAATATAAAATTGCAGGCAATAATTATGAGACATTTGACTGGCTTTCGCAGGACATGAGCTTATGAAAGTGGTTGAGAGCAGAGAGCAGAGACCAGAGACCAGAGAACCGTTAGCGTGGAAAGTATGGGCAAAGAAAGGTCGTATGTATGTTTTGACCTGTAAGAGGTTCTAGATTCTCCTACTACTGTTATTGGCTTTGAAAATTGTCAACAGATGTTTTTTCCCAAGTCTCCTAAAAGCTGAAAGTCTAAAAATGAACAACTCTGCGCGGTGGCTGCGTTGCCATGGAAGAAAAGTCCAAGAGTTTCGGGCGGGGGATATAACGGGTCATGGGTCGGAACCGAATAACTTGAAATTGCTTCAAAGTTCAAAACGAAAACCACAAGTCTCTAGAAAACCACAGCCAACCATACAAAGGCCGAGAGTAGTCTCGCAATATATCACAGTAACTAGTGACGTATGACGTGGAAAAAATTGGTAGATTGAGTATAGAAAGCCCCAGAAGGTGGTGCACGAGGAAGATGACGAAACTCCTCCTTTATTTGCCACTTGTGTGGCCACCATCCCCGACCCTCTTAATTGTCTCTTGTTTTAAAAAGATTAATGAGTCCGTGACCCTCTTAATTGTCTCCTTGTTCATCTTTTGTTCCCAAAAGTACATTGTCTAATTTCATCAAACTTAATAGTGGGATATTCTTTTTCTGACCATAATTATATGTTCAGTCGACTCCAGCGATGATATTGAACGCATTTCAACGTATTAGTGCATTCACTAATTTGCTTGTGCAAGTTATTCAAATATATTATTACTTTACATATAATTAGCTATACTCAAATCGTCTTATTATATGATCATGCACATCTGAAAGTGACTGTAAGAGCATACGGTGTTTTTAGTCTAATAATTAGTAGAGCCTACGGGTGTTAATATTGATGTAGTAGCGTCGTAATACAAGTAAGACAATTTCCCATCAAGTTTTGAGGTCAACCGATGAGCAGTGAACCCATCGTAACGATCTTCGTAGGCTGCAATACAGGTCTCAATCACCCTCATTGACATGTGATCTTCTTGATAAAACGGTTGTTCAATAAACTCTTCAAGGGGCATCCACTGCGTCAAAATATATCTAATTAACACAATGAATTAAGCTCGACCAATTACTACAGAGCGCTAGATAAGCTTCTTCATTCTGTATATTAATAAATATTGAACTACCTTAGCTGCTTGGATTTCTTTTTCGTCGATTCTGATATTGTAAGACAATGGCTTAAGCATGCACACGAAGAGCAGATCTGACTTCTCGAAAGCCACCAGATGAGCATGCCTGCCAAATTGCCCCATCAATTAGAACTTGTATAGCACAAAATGTGGGCTCATTTAACATGAAAACATAAATTAAACTAGCTACCTGAGCGCAACCAACTTCAGGAATTTTGTGTCTACCTGGAAAATGTGTCGAACTGGTTACGTAGATTCCGAGGATTCATAATGGAAGTGACCAAGTAACAGGATTGTACGAGGAAAACAAAACAAGTGTACTCACGCCAGTTTCTTCCTTTACTTCTCTCATTGCTCCCGAGAATATATCTTCAGACTGAAAAAGAATCAAATCAAACGTTCACGATCTTGCCTTTGGGGTAATTAATCTCCGTATAAATAACAGGCAATATATAGTGGAACTATCACCTTGTTAATGAATCCAGTAGGCATCTTCCAGACAGCAGAGCAATAACAAGGGCACTTTTCTTTCACCGCAAGGACCTGAAAATTACCGAAATTCCAACTTCTTCGAGGTCATGTGAAGATAATATGTGTAAATCATGACATACAAGAATTGAACTTAGCACCAAGAATAGTACCTCCCTTTTGTCGTTGATCACAAATCCTCCGACACCAATAAGATGAGAAGGGCTATCAGGAAGCATGCATGGCTCGTCAGGAATCCAATACGTTAGCATTACGTATCCTGGTTCGCAGTGGTGGTAGTTAAAACCTTCCTGGTAGACCAAGGAAAAGGGACGTCAGTTCTGGTAGACATTTTCTTACTAATTCTGTTTGAGCTTGAAACATCGGATAGAGCCAATATATTACTTGAATAATGAAGACAAACATGAAATCCAAATGTTACCTTAATTGCAACAGGAACAAGATCAGCTTGCTCCAGTAGTATCTTAAGCCAGATTCCTCTTTTCCCCTGGAGCACGTATACGTTAATTATTGTTAGAATTTCTAATGGACTTACGGTTCACACGAGAAGGAAAGTTAAACCACATACAAGTTTAAGTGAGGTTCCATCCTAAAATTAAAGTTGTCTTGCCTATCTACAATTATCGTATAAAACAGTACAACTTTGGACAATAATAATTAAAAAAAGAGCTTCTTGCTACCATAACAATAAACAACACTCGAATAGCAAAATCCGAGTATGTGAGCAGATAATGTATCAATTCATCGATAATGTAGGTGGTAGTTTTGTTTGTTTTTAAATACCTGAAATTTCCAGTACGACAAGGAAGAGCGGAGAGCAGATACAAAGGAATTGGCGCTTGTGGGCAAGCAGTTAGGATTAATGATGACTCCTTCGTATTTATCATCCCATGCATCAAGAAGCTCCAGCTGTGTTAAGCTCACATTCGTGGATACAGCATTTATTCCTTTGTTCTTCTTAACCACGTTGCCATTTCCAGGCTTTAGACGGAAGTACTTGAGCTCATTACTAGAGGTCTTTAAAATATCCGTCGAGAAAGCTATAGGACAAACAAGACAAGTTAAGCGACTTTATTTCTATTACTTGGATCTGTTCACTTCAATATCACTATTCACTCACCCCTAGACAATCGTGGAATATTGCAATCTTTTGCCTGTGGGAATTTCTGCAACTCTACTCGAGGCCGACAATGATGACGATGTCTCACAAATTGGCAGTCATTAAGCGTAGCTGAAGCCATTATTACCATACGAGCAAGTTACATTGAATTCTCAACTTCCGCTTGTATTTATACAGCAATTTTGCAGGAGGTACCAAATTCTGGAATAGGGTAATGACATTAAAAAGAAAAGGGATAGTTAAGCATAAAGAATAAGAATATTTTAGAGAATGGCATCATGTGGGGACAAGTAGGGAAAGAAACCAAAGTGCCAATCCTCAGTTCTTGTTATTTTATTACTAAGCAAATGAGTCCACCAATACTGTACGTTGCAAGAATGATTCCAAGCATTTTCAAATATTGGGCCTCCTCGTGGATAGAAGATTCTTAATCCAATTGTATGAAATAAGCGGTCTACAAATGGAATCTCAAGTATTTAAGGGCTACAACGTCCTCTCTTCCAAGTTTAGGCATCTTCCACAAGCCCACATGCTCCCGTATCTCAGTTGCACGGAAACTTGCTAGTGCGTGGCTTTCGTCTTACGCTTTGACTCTCCAAACCTCCATTTTTGTTTTGGCCTCTCATTTCTTAATTTTTTTTATATTTTTTAAGAGATGAATTATTCTTTAAATTTATAATTATTTACAATATTATTTAAAAGAAATTTAATAAAATATTTTAAAATTTAAATTTATTATAACTTGAATTTTTAATCATGCACATAAATTTTTTAATAAATTAATTATTATTTTAAAATTAAAATTGATTAACTTAAAATAAAAATAAGTGATTATGTAATCATAAATTTTTAATGTATTAAAAATTTACATATTATAGACTAAGTGAATTTAACTTATGTGTTGATCTATATTGATAGATTTTATAGTAAAAATTAAAGGTGAATTATATTTATAATAAATTGAATTTTTTAAGTAATTGATATTTTACATAATTTTTACCATCAGATTAAGTAAACTTAGAAATTTTACCGCTAATTTTTATAACATTGAAACGATATTAAAAGTAATCGATCATTCGTAGGGAGGGAATCGGAATAATGTAAAACCATTGTACAAATTCAGGCCCCTTCTTCTTCTTCTTCTTCTTCTTCTTCTTCTTCTTCTTCTTCTTCTTCTTCTTCTAAAATGACAGTAATGTATTTGACATATTCTTCTACTCTATTCGACAGTTTCTGAAAAGGCGTGGTAATAAAAGTCTCTAATTTTCAAAATTATCTAACTTTTGTAATTTTTAATTTTTTAAAAAAGTTTTATTTTTTTTACATTTTTATTAAAAATGGCGGTAAACTATATGTGAATAATGTATTTAGATAAATCAAATATTGCCGATAGAACTACTCAATTCTTAAATTCAACCTAAATCAATTAAATTTAACTCAATTAGTATATTAAATTATTAGTTTGATTCAAGTTAGATTTAAAAATTGTGTTGAGTTATTATATTAATAATATTTAGTTAGTTAATTTGACGGCCTATGCGTTAATTTTAATTTTAATAAAAATCTAAGAAAAAGATTTTCTCATAAATTTAAAACTATAACAATTATTTTCAAAAATTTAGAAGGTTACCGAGTTTCTTTAAACTTAATTAAACCACATGAGAATTTCTAATCTTTTATTGAAATATTAAGTCATTGGTTATGATGATCTTGTATGAATAGGTCATAGGTTAGCCATAAATTATTCAAATTCTGGTGGAGATGCGAGTCAATCAACCTGTACAGTATATAGGTGGTCTCTTTGCTTTTGAAATTTGTTGAAATGGTGTTGGCTGGTAACAGTGAATTGCCCCTTCGATGGAAAACCACTGGTGAGCGGTGTCCCAGGCACGGATTGGTGAAGGTGACACGCCTCTCCAACGAGATAGTGCTGCTGTTGTGACTCTAATTACGAGCGTCACCATCTGTCATTGTTGCTATCGCCTAGGAATATGAGTTGGACCGCCACTGCTATTGCCTGATAGCTTGCTGCCTGCGAAGGTTCCTCCTCAACGTCGTTGCTTAAGGTTGAAGCAGACGACAGGACATTATCAAGACAATTGTAGGGTTACACAATTAGATGGGCCAACACATAAGAACAAAATGGATATATAAGCGGACGTTTTCAGGTTATATAGGCCAAGCCTTAGGATGTGTATATGCAGTTATTTTTAATTCTAGAAATAGTTAGAAATATTTCATATCGAGTTTCGCGAAGTCATCAATCCTATTCCATGTAGGATTCGATACTTATAGTCAATCTATGTATTGGACAAACAACTTATTTAATATAAAATATATTGTAATGAACTGGATATACCGATATAGTATGTTCATGTATAGATACATATGATTGATATATTATAACATATATATAGTATGTTCATTTATAAATACATGTGATTGATATATTATAACATATGCTATATGTACTATACATAACGAATTTATATAAAGTATGACAAGTGGTACTCAATTTTAGTACGAATGATGATTGAACACACATGTGGTCTTTCGATTTCACAACCAGTTGCACAGTTAGTCATTCTTTACATGATTTATATGACATTGACATGTGTAATATAATTTTCTACTATTTGCAGAAACTTAGTGTTTCGACAATGGCTATTACTTCAAAGAACATTACCACTAGACTCAATAATGGTGAGAAACTAAATGACGATAATTGTGAAATATGGAGCATGAAAATTTAATGTGTTGGAGAAGCAAGAGGCTTTTGAGCCATTGAATATGGCCATGGATGTTCATGAGGAGGGAAATATGACTCAACATAAAAGGGACTGTGATGCATATGAGTTATGGAAAAAGAATAACTCATTGGCTTGCATTATGTTGTTGAACATCATAAACAATAACATCATGCATGGGTTTAAAAAATATGAAACTGCTAAAGACATGTGGTCTGCATTACCTGCACTATTTAGTAGTATCTTAGTGATCAAGATACAGTCACTCACTATCAAGTTTGATACATATAAGAAGCACCTAGATCATACAATGCAAAAGTGTTTAAGGCAAATGTCAAATATGATAAGTGAGCTGAGAGATGTTAGTCATGAATTATCTAATAAGAAAAAAAGTGTAAGACGTAATTCGCTCTTTGCGCCAGAGTTGGGAGTATTTAAAGATGCTATGAAGACGCATCTAACTCATAATAAGAGCATCAAGACCATGGAAGATGCAGTGTATCATCTCATATTGTAAGAAAAGCGTTTAGAAGCCTTAAAGATGTCTTCTGAAGTATATGCAATTATCTCTAACTCACATGGAGCTGTGACCAATAAGCACAAACATGATGGCGGGCATAAGTGGACAAAGAATAAAAGACACTAGCACTCTGCTCAAGACTCTAAGAAGGCCAAATAGAATCAATATAGACAGGATAAGAGTCCCTTCAAGAAAAAGAATATGAAACGTTTCAAGTGTTATAATTGTGACAACATGGGTCACTTTGCTTATGATTGCAGCGAGCATAAAAGGTACAACATTATTGAACAAAAATTTGTTTAGTGAATGTTTCTTGTTATGTTTTTCTGACCGAATCACATGCTTTGTGGATTGCAAACACAGAAGCAACCAACCATATAGTAAAGGATAGAGATGTCTTCGTAGAGTTCCAAAAGATCTTATATGAAATGAAATGGCTTTATATAGGTGACAATTCCAAAGTAGCTGTACAAGGGATTGGCGCATGCAAATTAAACATGTGTAGTGCTCGAACCCTCATCCTACATGAAGTATTATATACTCTACAGATCTGACAGAATCTTCCTTTTGTGTTGATGTTAGTTAAACTTAGTTTTCATTTAAACTTCCACAATGAAGAAATGGATTTGAAATTTAGAAATATTTTTTATAAGCGTGGTTTTATATTTGATGGTTTTATTATACTGAACGTTATGGTTATAAATAATAATATTAGTTATAAATTAGTTACATCATCTGGTACTTCTAATAATGATGCAATCTTGTGGCATGCTAAGCTATGTCATATTGGTCAAAATTGAATAAGTTGATTGACTAAGGAGGGTTTATTAGGTAATCTAAGTCAAATAGATCTATTTATGTGTGAACATTGTCTAGCTGGTAAAATGGTTATAACACCTTCTAGCAAGGGAGCACAAGCTTCATACTCATTACTATTAGTTCATTATGACATTTGTGATCCAATCAATGTAAAGGCAAGATATGAGAGTGTGTATTTTATCACTTTTATAAATGACTATATATGGAATAATCACGTCTATTTGATTTCTAAAAAATCAGAAGTATTGATTTGTTTTATCAAATACATGAATTTAGTTGAGAGTTGATTAGAAAGGAATATAAAAGCATTATAAATTGATTGAGGATAAGAGTACTTTGTCTGATAATTTAAAATTTCTATGTGATGAAAAAGGAATAGATAGACTGTTCATTATTCCAAGAACCCCACAACAAAATAGTGTAGTAGAAAGATACAATAGAACGCTACTAGAAATGATTAGGTTCATAATGACATAAGCAAATTTGCTAAACACCCGTTATGGAGATGTGTTGCTAAGAGTCACTTATGTACTTAATTGAGTACCTACCAAATTAGTTACAAGTACCTTATATAAGTTATGAACAGGTAGAAAACCTGACATGACAACTTTTAGACCTTGGTTATGTGCTACCTATATTCATGATCGCTCTTACAAATATGAGAAGCGAGGTCCAAGACGGAGGAAAAGTATCTTTATTAGATACTCTAAAATCTAAAAAATATATGTGCTCATAAGTGAATAAGGTAGTGAAAGAGTAATTGAATTTGAATTACGAGATGTAATATTTTTAAAGAATGAGTTTCCAAAGCAAGGTGAAATAGGAAAAGACCTATTTCTATACAAGACATTTAATCAATATATTTTTTTAATGAGGAATCAAAGATGGGGAAATTAAACCCAGGGGGAGCACTTTGGATATGAAAGAATTGAGTCAAAATTAATACATATTATAACCTACTAAAAGTTTACCCTTAGTATCTAACTTGAAAAAATTTATGAATATGTTTCTAATGAACTTTGTTTGCGATGCAAATTTTCCTTGATGTCATTTTGAAATAGAAGGGGAAATTCAATGATTATCTGTTAACCCCAAATTTTTTTTAATGATATTAAGCATGATTAAATGAAATTGAAGTCTTAATAGATTAAATGGAGATAGCATTAGTTAGGTATGCTATTAATTGAGGTAAGTAGCATTAATTAAGATGGCATTAATTAAGTAAGATAAAGTTAGTTGATATGAGTTAATGAATTAAATGAGTTAGGTAGTAGATGAATGTAATTAAATGAGTTAGTTAGAATTAAATGTGTTAGAAATGTTAGTTGGGCTTGAATGAAAGATTTGGGCCAAATAAGTTAAGAAGAGAAAATGAAATGAAATGGGCTTAAGGAAATAAATGAAGAATGGGCTTAAGTTGTAGGTGGATGGAAAGAAGGAAGGAAGAGTTAAATGGACTTGGGCCTTGGGCTTAAGTAGTGAATAAGTAAGAAAGGAAGAGAATAAATGAAGTAGTAGAGGAAGAGAGGAGATAGTCGAAAATTGAGAGAGGGAAGAGAGGTGAGTGTCGTGAAAGGTGAGGGAGAAAGAGAAGAAAAAGAAAGCTAGCTAGGGTTTGGGTTTTTCCAAGAGATCAAGAGATATTTGGAAGAAAGTTCAAGAAGGAAAAGCATAGAGGAGAGTCTAAGCTTCACTTTGATACAAAAATCTCTTTGGTTGAGCCAAGATCCAAGGTAAGTCCTATGTTTAAATGTTGGTTTTGCTTGGGTTTCGGTTGAGAAAGGTTAGAATGAAGATGGGTTTAGTGATTCCTAAGTTAATTTCATGAAAGATGTTGTGTGGGTTTTAATTGAAGTGGTGTTAATTGGGTTTTGTGTATAATTTGAAGAATTGCAAGAAAGAGGAGAAAAGCAAGGAAGAGAACACCATTAGGCAAGATTCAAGCAAGATATAAGGTAGGTTCCATATTTATCTTTATGTTTATAAGCAATAAATGCTATTAAATGAATGACATTAATGATTTTTAACCATTTGTAAGTAAGTGTTAATTGATGCTTTGAATGTTTGAGATTGTTGTTACATGATTGTATTTTGGTTATGAGTTATGTGAAAAGATAGTAGTATAAATGATTGTCTGATGATCATTGAGTTGTTTGTTGATGATTGAATTAACTTGAGAAATTGGGTTAAGTGAACATGATGACATTATGAATGATGCATGAGAATCAAATATTCAAGAATCAGTAGATTGGGCTTTTGCCCAATTTTATGCATGAATTCCTTGTTATGTGGGTAAGGTAAAGTCCCCAAGAAATGTCACGTGCACGTCGACCATGATAAGGCTTCGCCCGCCTGCCCGATTGTGGCAAGGATGATCCATTTTGGACTCCTCAAGATTTGCCTACATAAGATCATCTAATGAGATTATGTAGTGCCATGATTATGGACTTACCGAGCCAATTGTTATGTTTCCTATGTTACATGAAATAGTGAGATTGATTAAATGCTTGAATCATGAAAATTGTGGAAAATGAATGATTACTTGGTTGATCAATGTATGTTATATGATCATGTTGAGAAATTGCTAGATGTATGGATAATAAAATGAACATGCTTATTCTTATAAATATAAATGTGTTACCCACGAGCGTAAGCTCACCCCCTCCCATCTCCAGGTGAGGAGCAGGATCCCGAGGAGCGAGCTTAAGGCATTACTCCAAGAATATTTTGTTTTAGAAGTTTCAAATGAATTTTTGTAAACAATGCTTTAGATGCATTTTGAGGAAACAGTCATTTTGTAAGATGTATTTTGAACCAAGTTGTAAAAGGGCTTGAAATGCCCACTAAAGCATTGTATGATACATGATTTGATGAAAATGAAATGTATGCGAGTTTTAGCTCATTATGGTATTTCAAAACTATACACATTTACACTTGATTATGGCTTTTCCATGTTGCATAAAATGGTTTGAATTCACATGGGTAGATGAATGCTATGAGGTAGAGATTGGATTGTCATGCATGTTGGTAATGAAGATGTTGTTGAAGATAATGTTTAGGCTTGTGTGAAGTTGGTTTCACAAACGCTTGTGAATGTGTGGGATTGGTAAATTTGAAGTTGAGTTTGAGTGTTGATAAGTCGAACTAGGTGTTTGACTCGTTTATGTGGTTTGTAGTTGTTGAATGAGTGGCTTTAGGTAGAATGGAAGATTAGAAGTGTATAAGATTTGGGCATGGATGGATAAGTGGCAAGAAGGGCAAGGGAATCTGGAAAATTCCCCTGTCCGTTAAACGGACATGGCTGTCCGTTTAACGGACAGATTCGGGTGAGAAATCACCCTTTGTCGTCATCTTGTCCGTTAGACGGACACCTCTGTCCGTTTAACGGACAGTCTCGGGTTGAATAGTACCCATCTTAAGCATCATGTCCGTTAGACGGACACGCATGTCCGTTTAACGGACACATTCGGGTTAAATAGTATGCATGGTCGCCTTGTGTCCGTCAAACGGACACGCCTGTCCGTTTAACGGACAGGTTCGGGAGAAACAGTACCATTTTGGTACTTCATGTCCGTTAGACGGACACGCATGTCTATTTAACGGACACTCTCGGGGTAAAAGGCATCCAAGTCCCATTCATGTCCGTTTAACGGACATGGGTTTAAAAGGTTAATTTTTAACATTTTCAAGAGTAGTCAGGAATTTAGCCTTAGTCAATGTAAGCTCACCACCAAAGTGAGTTAGGAGCAAGTGTCAGGTTAAGGATTTCATCAAGGCAAGATGTATCGGGAATGGGCCTCAACAGGGCTCACCTCCTGGGACAGTCGGGCTCCGGGGTTGGGGTCCGACATCACCGATCAGCTACCCATGTAACGTTAGAGGAATTACCACCGTCCACCGATGGATATCCCTCCGTCGTAACCTGGTCATCTTCAACAGAAGGGTCTGAAGGTGCCACCACCTATTCATCTTCAACAGAATCCGAAGGTGAAGCCAAGGCCAAATGCCTCATCTACCCTTAGAGAAGGTAATTACAATACTGCCCCTTTGTTTAATTCCAATTTTGCCCCTACAGTTAATGTTAATGAGGAAATAGGAAAACCTAGGCAGAAAATTGGTAAATCTGTGAAAAAACCATCAGATTTTTCCTGGGTTGAGAAAGTCTGAATCACCAATTCCAATACATGATTTAGGTTTCCGGATATACCCCATGACACTTCGACTGGGCCTATAGTGATCCCGGATGACTATATAGCTGATAGTGTCCATCAGTGGACCTGATGCTTAGTTGGTTTCTTTCCTGGGCATAATATGTCTTTCCTTGCCATACAATCCATTGCAATGCTGGCCTGGAAGATGCTTGGTCTCAAGGATGTTATATCCACAGTAGGGATGGCAATTGTACCCGAATCCGATGGGTACCCGATAAAATTACCCGAATGGGGCGGGTATGGGGAGCAAATTTTTACCCGTGGGGCGGGTATGGGGGTGAATAAAAATACCCGTCGGGTATCGGGGCAGGTATGGGGATACCACCCCTATACCCATTTACCCGTTTACCATTATATATATATACACAATCCCTAATTCAATTCTTCATCCCCCATCAACGCCAACCCTCTTCTCCTCTTCTCCGACGCCGACCCTCTTCTCCTCATCGTTCGTTCATCCGCGAGGTAAGTACTTTGGCCGAGTGTTCTCCATTGAATTTGGTATAATCTAGGTATATCCAGATCTTCTGCTCCTTTTCTTTTGTAACGGAAGTCCATTTACTTATTCTGTTCTCTCTTTCTGTTTCCGCTATAGATCATATCCTTGCATACATTCTCAGTTTCATCCAAAATCAACCCTTTTGTCGGATTGATGTGTGTAGTCTATGTAAAGAATCAGTTTATCTAAAATTTCCCATATTACTCAGGAGAGAAAGTTCTGATCTTACAGGCCGCCGTTGCTTGTTAATCATCTACTTGCTGACTGTTGACAACCATGGCGAACCCGTGGTGGACGGGACAAGTGGGTCTTCAGGGAATGGATACCTCGACAAGCTCATCATCTCCATTGAAGAAGCCAGATCTAGGTATATCCATCTCCAACAGTAATAGAGAAGCAACAGAGAGTGGTATTGGAAGAGAAGAAGAGCAAGAAGAGGAGAGGGAACACAGCGATGAGCCTAAAGAAGGCGCTATAGAAATCCCAGCTCGCCGGCCACGGGGCCGACCACCGGGTTCCAAGAATAAACCTAAACCTCCCATTTTTGTAACCAGAGATAGCCCTAATGCCCTCAAAAGTCATGTAATGGAAATAGCTAATGGGTCTGATATAGTTGAGAGCTTAGCTTGTTTTGCAAGGAAGAGGCAAAGAGGGGTATGTGTGATAAGTGGAAGTGGTATGGTTACCAGTGTAACCCTTAAGCAACCTTCTGCTCCTGGAGCTGTCATGGCACTTCACGGTAGGTTTGAAATTTTGTCGCTGACCGGTGCTTTCTTGCCTGGACCTGCGCCTCCAGGGGCGACCGGGTTGACTATATATCTCTCGGGGGGTCAAGGGCAGGTGGTGGGTGGTAGTGTAGTGGGATCTCTTGTGGCCTCTGGATCCGTAATGCTGATTGCAGCAACATTTTCAAATGCCACTTATGAGAGGTTGCCACTGGAGGAGGAAGAGGAAGGTGGTAGTGGAGCTAGGCAAGGTCAGCTTAGTGTTGGTGGTAATGGTGGTGCTGCGGGAATGGGAGATCCGGCAACATCCATGCCAGTGTACAATTTGCCTCCAAATTTGGTGCCTAATGGGGGACAACTTAGCCATGAGGGATACGGAGGTTGGACTCATGGAAGACCACCTTATTAGGTAGCAATCAGAAACAAAAAGATGCGTCACATGAGAACATTAATATGGATTAGGACAACATTAAGAATGAAGAAGAGGCAGATTCATGATACATCTAGCTAGCTAGTTTATAATGGTGATGGTTGGGACTTGAGAGAGAGAAAGAGAGAGAGAGACAACCAAGTTAGGTTAGGAATAAATAAGATTTATCACCGTGTTTTTATGCTGTAAATTTCCTGTTACGCTATCACTGTGTTTCTTGTTAGTGTAAGTTTCATCTTCTTCTTTAGAGAACTTTAACGAGGCTAATTGAGATTAGATGAAAACCATGACCACTTTCAGTTAATTGTCTTTCTTGAACTCGGATACTTCAATCTGTTTTTTTATAGTCTTTCTTGAACTGTTTGCTAAACTACGAATTTGTCTTTTTATAGTCTTAGTGTTTTTCTATTCGTATATTTTCGATTTTGCTTCACCATTTAATTAGTACACGAATATTATGCTAGCTGTTATTAATTGGCAGTAATGATAACACATGTTAGCATCACAAAAAATGAGTTCTCATAACAGTCATTTACTCCTCAATTTGTAACTGATCTAGGCCCCCTCTGTGAATTACTGTGTAGTCCTACTTATCAGAATCCCCTATATCTGGTATGAAAATTAAGGAGTAACTAGATATGATTATTCACTGTTCAATAACTTCCTAGATCAAAATTTGCTATTAAGGAAACAGAATCGGACACTTCTTTGCATTTTTTTTAAATTCTAAAAAAAATTGTAAACATCCTTCTGCATGAAAGTTGATATTTGAGATTAACCAAAAATCAATATGAATGTGAGATTTTACTTAAGATATATGAATCATTTTGCAGGTACCTAGCGATGGGCAGATACAAGTACTATGTGGTCTTTGCTGGACGCCAAGTTGGTATTTTTACCAATTGGGGTGATGTCAAATTGGTTACTGAGGGGTTTCCGAATGCTCGATTCA
>JANKOE010000006.1:46989295-47000235 GCA_026284465.1 Erythroxylum citrifolium
TCTTCAACCTGTTAAAAGAATCCAAACAATCATCATCAAACACAAAAGGCACATCTTTAACTAATAAATGAGTCAAGGGTCTAGCAATAATAGAAAAATCCTTGATGAACCTTCTGTAGAACCTTGTATGACTAAGAAAAGCTCGAACGCCCTTGTGTTGATAAGGGGTGGTAGCTTTTTAATCACTTCAGCGTTACCTCGATCTACTTGAATCCCCATGCATGAGATCTTTTGACCCAATACAATTCCCTCTTGGACCATGAAATGACACTTCTCCCAGTTTAAAACTAGATGAAACTCCTCGCATCTTTGAAGCACTCTGTTTAAATTAAACAAGAAATAATCAAAAGAATCTCCAAAGACAGAGAAGTCATCAATAAATACCTCCATGAGGTTCTCATTCATGTCTAAAAAATAGCCATCATGCACCTTTGGATGTGGCAGGTGCATTGTATAAACTAAAAGGTATCCTATTGTAAGCAAAAGTCCCATAAGGATAAATGAAGTGGTCTTTTCTTGGTCTTCTAGGTATATAAACACTTGCTTATACCCTGAATATCCATCAAGAAAATAGTAAAAAGATGGCCAACCACCTTCTCAATCATTTGGTCCACAAAAGGTAAAGGGAAATCATCTTTATTAGTGGCCAAATTGAGATTCCTATAATCAATACACACTCGCCAACCTGTGATAGTCCTAGTAGAAATCTTTTTGCCATGTTCAATCTCCGTCACTATCATGCCACCCTTTTTAGGCACACACTGCACTGGACTCACCCACTCATTATCTGAAATGGGGTAAATAATCTTTGCATCTAAGAGCTTCACTACCTCCATCTTCACAACCTCCTGCATGTTTGGATTTAACCTTCTTTGTCTCTCCCTCACTGTCTTGCATCCTTCTTTAAGGTTAATCCTATGGATCACCACATTAGGGCTAATCCCCCTAATATTAGAAATTGCCACCCCATGGTTTTCATCCTCTTCTTAATGGTCTTCACCACTTTCTCTTTTTGCTCACAATCCAATTGGTTGGAGATAATGAAAGGTAGGGTATCGTTCTTACCTAAAAAGGTTTATCTCAAGTAGGAAGGTAAGGGTTTAAGCTCCAAAGTAGGTGGCTTAACAATAGAAGGTGGTGTGGGTGTATCTGTTCTCTCCAATTTCTTTAGCTCAACTTCCTCACATAATTCCTCTTCTTTCATACTCTCGTCCTTGTTCACTTCAATAACTTTATCAACTTCCTGTTCAACCTCCTTCACACACTCATCTACAACATCGATTTTCATACATACAGTACCATCCATTGACTTCTTCAAAGATTTAGACATGTTAAATTCAACCTACTCATCAACAATTCTCAAAACAAGTTTTCCTTCAAGCACATCAGCCAATTCCTTACCATGATTCATAAAGAGCTTACCCAAAATCAATGGAAAATTTCTATTGGCTTCAAAATATAACACAAAAAAATCAACAAGAATGATAAATTTATCTACTTTTACCAACACATCTTCTACAACTACAAATGGCTTCTTAATGGATTGATCTACGACCTAAATGAGCATAGATGTTGGCTTGACATCTGCTAATCCTAATTTCCTAAAAATAGGCAAAGGCATCAAGTTAATACTTTCACCTAAATCACATGAACATTTAGAAAATTCAAAGTCACCAACAACACATGGAATAGTAAAACTCCCTAGATCTTGTAGTTTTGAAGGCATTGTGCTTGATATGATCGAACTACAATTCTCTGTCAAGGTTACCGTCTGATTGTCCTCCCAAGTGTGTTTATATATGACTATGTCCTTAAGAAACTTCGCATACTTGGGCATGCACTCCAAGGCTTCCACCAATGATAAGTTAATTTAAAGCTTCTTCAGTTTCTCCAGAAACTTGAAAAATTAAGTGTCTACTTGATGTTGTCTCACCCTTTGTGGATACGGTAGTTTAGGTTTGTAGGGTGGTAGTGGTATATGTGGACTCTCTTGTACTTTCTCTTCTTCTATCTCCTTGCCTTTCTCCTTTGTTTGACTCTCCTTTTTCACACTTGGCTCCTTCAATTGCTTGCCACTCTGAAGTGTGATAATTTTGAGTTGTTCCTTTGGGTTGGCTTTATTGTTGTTTGGTAGGCTATCTGCATTTCTAGAAGACAAAGTAGTAGTAAGTTGACTTACCTGAACCTCCAAGTTGTGGATGGAGGAAGCATGGTTCTTTAAGATTTGGACAAATTTGGCATCCTGGCTTGAAAACATCTGTTTCTGATTCTTTTCCTGCCTTCTTTGACTTTCCTCTTGGCTTGAGAATTTGGAAAGAAATGCATCCATTAACTTGTCCATTTTACTCTCCAAAGACCTAAGACAATCTTACTAAAATCCGCGTCGTCCCTATGATTTTGCTTGGCCACTTGTATTGTTAGTACTCTAAGAAAAATTTGTGTGATTTTTCCACCCTAGATTATAAGTGTTAGAGTATGGATTGTTACCTCAACGTGGTTAGCCTAAGTAATTTACCTGTTCTGTACTACTAGCTCCTAACAAGAAGCATTCTGCTATGCAATGGTTGTCCTACCCATATAACTCACAATGAACCTATATGGCTTTGGCTGTGGATGAAGAAGCTTCTTGCATATTGTTCAACTGCTTGGTGAGGGCGGTAATCTGAGCTTGCAAGGCTGTGACAGAATCAACTGGAATCATGCTTTTTTTGTTCCATTGTGCCTTGCCTACTCCTTTCATTCGACCACATACAACTATTACTTGCCAACTCCTCCAAATGATCATGAGCCGCCTCAATGGTTTTTCTCATCAACGACCCTCCAATAGCTACAACTCTTAATGTTACTCTAAAATAACTCAAATTGTAAGATTAAATTCAAACATCAAAACAAGGATTATACGGACATCACCAATTTTTTTTCTTTCCCTTTCTACTGTAATTTTGTTTTTATCCTTGCAGAACCTATATTCATACGGTTTTACCTCACATTTTTCTATAATTACTTCAAAATCAATAATACTTTCATTTCCTCTTACATTTTCCATTTTAATACCCCTTTTTAATAGCTCTAAACTCATTTGAAATCATTTATAAACCCTCCCAAATACATTCACGTATAACAACAGTAAATAGAAGAACAGAGCTTGAACACCTTAAACATTCAACCATTATTTTCTGCAATTTATAACTACTACAGTAATCTCCGTGTAACTCTAAATATCACAATCTACTGGTATACTTTCTACTCATTTCCTATTTTACAATTTTTCATCTAACTCATTCATCACTTAATATCACCGAGACTACACTTCTTAACCCACTCATGCATGTGTTCATTAACAACAGTAAAACATCATCAAAGTCACTTACTTGATTTAGAAATATTTCCAGTGATGAGAGGGAATCAATAGCACAAAAATATGTTTCGATGGATGAACATGAAAAGAGTGTTTTGGTGAAGAACATAGAAAGAGATGTTTTAAAATTGCCTTATAGGGGACCACATTCTTTTAGCTCAAGAAATTTTCAAGAACTATTACCTTTCAAATAATCATAAGAGATGTGCTTTTAAAATAGACTTGGAAAAAGCTTATGATTCTATTCAGTGGCATTTTCTCCTTAAGGTGCTCCTAGCTTTAGGAGTCCCTCCTATGTTTATTAAGTGGATTGAAGAGTGTGTAACCTCTCCTTCATACTCTATCCTCATTAATGGGTCTCTTACAAAAATTTTTGCGAGAAATCAGGGTTAAGACAAAGAGATCCTCTCTCTTCGTATCTGTTTATTATCTATATGGAGGTCCTTTCTAGGAGTCTGAATGGTTCGATAACAGAAAATCCTACTTTTAAATTCCATTAGAGATGCAAAGCTCTCAAACTTTCCCATCTTTTATTTACTAATGATCTGTTAATGTTTTGTTATATTGATTTGAACTCGGTGAATACCTTGTTTAATTGCTTAAGCACTTTTGTCTAATTTCTCTAGTTTGGAAATGAATATTAACAAGAGTCAGTTCTTCTTATCTCCTGATATGGATCATTTAGCCATTAAGTTGGAAACTCTTTCGGGTCTTAAAAGAGGTCAACTCCCTATGAAATATGTAGGTGTACCTCTTTTAACTGGAAGATTGACTAGGAGAGGTTGTATCCCATTGTTGGATAAAATAAATTCCAGAGTTAACAAATAGATTCATAAGGCCCTGTCCTATACTGGTAGGCTTCAGTTGGTAATTTCTATTCTGTCTACTTTTCAGGTCTATTGGGCTAGCCATTTCATTCTTCCTACTTCTATCATTAAAGAAATAGAGTCTAAACTTAGGAACTTCTTGTGGTCTGGGAAGGTTGTGTCTAAAACTCATGCAAAGATTAAGTGGTTTGATCTATGTAGACCTAAAAAGGAGGGTGGTCTGGGGATTAAACATTTATCTACTTGGAATAATGTCTTAGTAGGTAAAAGGATATGGGTTCTCTTTAATGATAGGGAAGCTCTATGGGTTAAGTGGATTCACACCATTATTCTTAAAAGAAATAACTTCTATAGTGCCCAACCAACAAACAATAGCTCTTGGAGTTGGAGGAAACTTATTCAAGTCAGGAATACTATTGGGAACCAATTTTGATTTAGGATAAGGAATGGTATTTCAACTTTCTTATGGCAGGACCTGTGGCATCATAGAGGAATACTAAAGGATCTCTCAAGTCTAGGAATTATTAATGGTTCAGAATTTCCAATAAATGCAAAAGTAGCTGATGTTATCAGAGACAATGTATAGAATAGGCAAAGTGCCACAACTGAGGCCATTTATATGCTAGAGCCATTAATGTATCAACCCGATGGGTGTCAACTAGATAGGCTAGAATGGATTGCTAGCCCCATAAAAACTTACACAAATGTTTCAACATACACTTTGATGAGACCTCCTTATCTGAGAGTACCTTGGTATAGATTAGTGTGGCATAAAGGTACAAATCCAAGGTATGCCTTTATCTTGTGGTTAGCTTTCCTTAATAAGCTACAAATAAAGGATCGGCTACTTTATACTTATGTTACTAACCATTGCTCACTTTGTGCCTCGGACAATGAATCTACTAACCACCTCCTTCTCTGAATGTTCCTTTTCAAAATCAGTGTGGTTACAATGCCTCAGCCACTTTCAGATAAACATCCCAAACCTATTAAATCTTCAATCCATTTTAAATAGGTTCACACCCCAAAACTACAGAAACATTGACCTCAACACATTTATCATCCTTCTATCTGTTGTTGTGTATAATATATGGTCCAAGAGAAACCTCAGAACCTTCAAAGAAACGGCTATGGAAGTAGGGATCATCAACACTAAAGTGATATTCCAAGTACTGGAACAACTATGCTCAAACACTGAAAGTAGGTAAATTGTGGTTCTAGTTTGTTTTCATCTATTTTGTTTAACAGTTTGTTGGTTGGGTCGAGTAATCATAAGTTCATTCCCTTGTTGGCAATCAAATTCAATGGCGATCCTAATTACCTGCTAAGAGATAGGTTGTTTATAAAAAAGATAAGGGAAAAAGTTGTAAAGCTATGTAAGTGTGGTAGGGGGATACACCGAATGCAAGCGTCAAGCAAGAGAGGATTATGTAAGAATTCCTCTATCACCAAAAGGTTTTAAAGAATGCACGGTGTCACAAGCTTCAACGATTCACTCCTTGGGCATCTCAACAGTAGGAGAATCCTAACCCTTGATTGGTGTCTTAAAAGTTATAGAACTAGATCGGATATATAAAGGAAGTTGGATGAGAGTTAAACTATCTCTCCTTCCTCAGCACGTCGGTAATTCTTTATAAACAAGATAACAATATGATATGGAAATGCGATGAATTCTAACCTGTTGTGTATCTCTTTGATTATGGATTAGAAGGTATTCTTGATTAGTTTGGGATACAGAACTTGCTGCAAGGAATTATTGTAATTTTGGTAACGTGATCCTTATTATGGTCATCTTGTGGGTTGATATGTTTTAGGTTATTGTTATGGTTGTGAAGTCATAGGGAACAATTATAGGGTCCCTCATACTCACATGTTAGGTTTCTATTGTTATAGATAAGAGATTGGCATCTTCGTCAATCTCTCTATTGCACATGCCTTTATTTATTTATAAATTCACTAATTTACTAAAAAAATAGAGAGTGAAAGTTACACCAAATAACAAGTGAGGGTTGATAAATTTTTCCTTCCAAAAACACTTGCTACGTGTCCTCTTGCATGTAATAAAATGGTTACATATATCTGATGCCACATGTCACACTATAATTTGTCTCTTATTACATATATATGATGCCACATGTCACACTATAATTTGTCTCTTATATTTTAAATTTTCATAGTCCAAAATATCCCAAATATTTGGAAATTTACTAAAATTCACTAAAAATTCTGAAATAATAATAATAATTTCCAAATAAAATTTTAACACAAATAATCCACGATTCACATTTTAGTCGCATTTATAAATCAATTATACCCAAAAAATGTCAATGAATGCATGTACAGTTATTTTATGAATATCAACACAATTCACATATTTAAAAATGCCATATGACGCATGAAATGCACTTCTAATTTCTTAGTATTCTCTCATTTACACAATTCTGGGATCCTAGCCCCTAACATATGATATTGGGACGTTACAATTCTCTCCTCCTCAAGAAATTTCACCCTCGAAATTCGTACCTGATTGATGAAATAAGTGGGGATATTGCTTTTTCATATGTTTCTCTGTTTCCTAAGTTACTTCCTCACTCGAATGATTTCTCCATAGAACTTTCACCATTGGAATTTCCCGATTCCTCAGTTGTTTTGTCCGATATCCCATTATTTGAACTGGCTCCTTAACATAACTCAAGTTACTAGTAACTTCAATCTCTTTAGCCGGTAATACATGCATCGGATCTAATCTATATTTCCTGAGCATACTCACATGGAAAACATCATATAACTGAGACATCTCATTCGGTAAGGCTAATCGATATGCCAACAGTCTTATCCTCTCAATGATCTCATAAGGACCAATATATCTAGGGCTTACCTTGCCCTTCTTACTAAATTCCATATCCCATCGATGCTGATCCACATAGCTTTTCTATCCATCTTGAGTCATTTTTATTCAACTTCATATCAGTTTCACTTTTTCTACAGTATCTTGTATCAATTCTAGACCTTCTATCATTCTCAATCGTTCCACATCCCAATATAGAGGTGATCAACATACTCTACCGTACAATGGCTCATAATGTGCCATTTCGATACTATTGTGGTAGTGGTTATTGTAAGTAAATTCAATCAATGCAATATACTAATCCCAAGCCCCTTGAAACTCCAATACATAAGCCCGAAGCATATCCTCAATAATCTTGATTGTCCTCTCACTCTGCCTATCTGTTTGAGGAAATGCAATACTGAAGTTCAAATTTGTACCCACAGCTGACTGTAAGCTCTTCTAAAATCTCGAAGTGATTCTGGGTTCCCTGTCTGATACAATGGACACTGAATCGCATGCAATCTAACCATTTCATTCACATACCTTTGAGCCAACTGATCTAGTAAGTTATTCTCCCTCACCGGTAAGAAATGGGCCGACTTAGTTAATCGGTTCACTACAATCCATATAGAATTATTTTTCCTCGGAGTCTTAGCCAAACCCATAATAAAATCCATAGTGATTCGTTCTCATTTCTACTCCAGAATAGGCAATTAATGTAGCTTCTCAACTGGAGCCTGATGCTCAGCTTTAATTTGCTGGTAAGTTAAACACTTAGCTACATAGTCAGCTACTTGCTTCTTCATCCCTAGCTACCATAAATGTTGCTTCAACGTATTATACATCTTAGTCATGCTAGGATGCATAGCATAAACGGCCATATGAGCTTCCTATAAAAATTTTCCTTCTCAATTTATCCACATTAGGTACACATAATCTTTGTTTTAACCACAATGTCTCATATCTCAATTCAAATTCAGAATCTGGATTCATCTTAACTTTCTCAATCAGTTTCACAATTTCAGGATTTTTACTCTGAACTCTTCGAATTCGATCATGTAACATCGGTCTCAACTTTAGTATGGCTATCAATGCTTCATTATGCTCTAGATTAAACTCCACATTCAAAGCTCTCAATTGAATCAAGTTTGGTAACCTTGATAACTGAATCTGAGCGACACTACTATGTGACTTCATACTCAAAGCATCTGCCATTATTTTCGCTTTCCCCAAAAGCTACTCAATTGTGCAGTCATAATCTTTAAACAACTCTATCCACCTCCTCTGTCTCATGTTCAACTCTTTCTGACTCAGCAAATATCTTAAACTCTCTATATAAATAATGTCTCCATATCTTTAGAGCAAAGACAACTGCAGTAAGCTCTAAATCATGTACTAGATAGTTCATCTCGTGAGACCTTAGTTTTCTCGATGCATAGGCTATCACTGGGCCATTATGCATCAATACACATCCCAATCCTTGATGCGAAGCATTACTGTAGACTACATATCATCTAGTTCCCAATGGAATAGTCAATATCGGTGCTATAGTCAATCGATGTTTTAACTCCTCAAAGCACTTCTGACAATCATCATCCCATCTAAATGCTACATTCTTCCTCAAAAGTTTAGCCACAGGGGTCGACATCAAAGAAAACCCCTCGACAAACCTCCGGTAATATCCAACCAATCTGAGGAAACTCCAAATTTTAAACACATTCTTCGGAGCCTCCCATTTCATTACTGCCTCTATCTTCATCGAATCCACTTGAATACCATGCCCATTTACTATGTGACCCAAAAATACCACTTGACTCAGCCAAAATTCAGATTTACTAAATTTGGTATATAACTGTTTTTCTCTTATAATCTGTAAAATCATTCTCGGATGCTCAGTATGCTCTTCTCTGCTTTTTGAATACACTAAGATGTCGTCAATAAACACTATCACAAAGCGATCCAAGTAGAGCTAAAACACCTTATTCATCAATGCCATAAATACAGCTGGGGCATTAGTTAACCCAAAAGGCATTACTAAGAACTCGAAATGCCCATACCTACTCCTGAAAGTACTCTTTAGTACATTGACCTCTGCTATCTTTAGCTGATAATACCCAGACCTCAAATCCAATTTAGTGAACAATTGAGCTCCCTGTAGTTAATCAAATAAGTCATCAATTCTAGGCAACAGGTAATTGTTCTTCATTGTAACCTAATTCAGTTGCCTATAGTCAATACACAGTCTCAAAGTTCCATATTTCTTCTTCATTGAAGCTCCCCAAGGTAAAACACTAGGTCTAATGAATCCCTTTTCAAGAAACTCCTACAACTAAGCCTTCAACTCCTTTAGTTCCACAGGTGCCATTCTATATGGAGGATTAGATATAGGAGTAGCACCTGGAACTAAGTCAATAATGAGCGTTGTTTTCAGATCTGGAGGTAAGCTAGGTAATTCTGCGGGAAACACACTAAGAATTCCTTAATCACAGGAATGTCCTGTATATTCTGCTCAACACTAATATCAATAATATGGGCCAGATAAGCCTCACATCCCTTTGCATCAACCTCAAGGCACTCATGAATGAGATCAGTCTGGCTAGTACTGCTTGGCTAATACCTTTGAACATTGGTCTCGGTTGATTAGGAGATTCTAAAATTACTTCCTTAGTATAGCAATTCATGATAGCCCTATAAGTAGTGAGTCAATCCATGCCTAGAATAACATCTATCTCCTTTAACTGTAACACAATCAAGTTTGCTTCCAACTCTGACTGATCAATTCGAATCAGACATCTCTTGCAGACTTCTCCTATCACGGTGGTACTTCCTATCGGTGTACTCACCTCTAATCCACATCTCAATAACTCTCTATCATAATGCAACTTAGATGCCATATGTAGTGTGATAAAAGAATGCGTAGATCTAGGATCTAGCAATGCAAAAGCCTCAAATGCCAATAATAATAACACACCTACAATGACATCTAGAGAATCATGTGCCTCCTATCTCGTTATAGCATAAACTTTGGAATAAGAATGTGGTTGGTTGCTTTGGACCTCAGTCCTGACAGAAGGACTCCTAGAGCTCACTCTACCTCTGCCACAGCCTCTCTGTCTGGACCCACCAGCTTGACTCTACTGAATAGTAGGTTATGTTGCCATACTTCCTCCCCTTTCATACTGTGCTCTAAAAACCATAGAACAATCCCTGATTTGATGATCAAGTGAGCCTTACCAAAGGCAGGCTCCTGTTACCCTCTAACATTCACCACTGTGCTTCTTCCCACAATGCTCACAAGTTAGCAACTGACCCGATATTGCACTTTTGTTATTACCAGACTGAACAGAACTACCTCTCTATCTGAACCTTGACTGTCTTGATCCAGTCGGTGGTCCGAAAGCTCGGGTCTGACATTTATTGAACCTGCTGCTCGAACCACCATAAGACTCACTAGGCCTCTTCTGTCTAGACTCTAATCTTGGCTCAGACTGACTGTCCCTCAACAATCGCTCTATTCGAATCGAGGCTGCTCTGAGCTCATTGAAACTGCTCAAGTTAGTAATAGCTAACCTTGTCTGAATCTCCATGTTCAACCCATCTTCAAATCTCCTACACTTGTCTTCCTCATTAAAAATCAAGGTAGTAGCATATCCTATAAGCTCATTGAATTTAATCTCATATTCTGCCACAGACATCCAGCCCTGGTTCAGATCCAGAAATTCCTTCATCTTTCTGTCCAGGTAAATCTTGGGCATATAATTCTCTTTGAAACTTCTCAGGAAGTCTTCGCATCTCAGACTACAAGGCCTGGTGGTATTGGTTGGAACAGTTTTCCACCACTGGTAGGTTGTGTTGGATCGGGAAAAGAAAACATGCCTTATTTGGAGAAACGGTAGATTTCAAAACTTTTTAAGAAATCATTTTG
>JANKOE010000006.1:47083737-47095471 GCA_026284465.1 Erythroxylum citrifolium
CAAGATAAAGAATGCCTTTAAATAATTTGTCACTAAACTACAACCAAAGCGATTGGCTGTAGGGCATAAACCAACAGTGATGCGGGGCATAGGGAAGGAGTAAGGTGGATTGGTTATTAAAAGAAAAATGGGATCTAAGGAAGTAACGCAGAAGTTTGTTTTGGTTGAATAAGATTAGAGGTTAGTGAATTGGTTATGGAAAGAAAAATGGGATCTAAGGAAGTAACGCAGAAGTTTGTTTTGGTTGAATAAGATTAGAGGTTTGTAGATTGCTGGCTGAATGAAAGAAGTCATTCACTTTTCTCACCAGACCTGACCAAAATTTCTTCAGCAAGCCAAGTGGAGTGAGTTTGGCCTGGTGAACTGTAAACATGATACATCTGAAGGGTCTTGTCACTGTTTCGTGTATGAATCTCTCAAGTTTGGTAATTTCTTGTAATACTTAGTAGTCAATAACAAGCGATTCATTCTAAGCTTCTTTGTAACTAAAAGGATGATGAATGTTTGAATTTGCCGGGTCAGGCACGGAAACTGATATGCATGGAGCAATAACAAAGAGAATGGGTTGGTGTTCTTGTCATTTTCTTTATAGGTTCAGTTTCGTCCTGGAATTCTGCGCATATGCTTAGTCCTGCGAATTTTAGACATCAGGGTTGTAGAATTGCAAGGAACAGGAAGGCTTCTTTATTGAATGGAGAAGGCTTGTTTATACGGGCAATGAGATGATTACTATCAAGTTGAATAGCATGCTTACGAATGAATATAAGTTTGAATAGCATGCTCATGAATGAATATAAGCGGTCATTACAAACAGTAACTTTAGCCCTATACCATTATCGGAAAATTGGGCATCAGTTTTCCTCGTATCTCTATAATGCTTCCAGTCTATGATGATTGATGAAGCACCTTTGTTGTGTGCCATGTGTGTATGATGTTGCCCAAGACATCATAGAAAGCAATCTGGGTGTCGTTTGTATTTAATTGCACAGACATGAAACCTTGTCCATCGTAATAGAACTTTAGACCTCCTCTGTTCCTATCTTTAACATCTCCCCTCCATGCCTTGGATCCTGCTCCGCTAGTTAGAAATTGTAGCGGGCTGCAAAATGTCTTACGTTTACCCATTTCTTCGCCAACTAACTCACATAGCAACATTCATAATACATCAGCATTTTACCTTTGGGTGTCGGCTATATGCTCCAGACAATGGTCATGACCATTCATATAAAAGTCAACATTGTTGGCCTAAAAATACATAACCAAGTTAGCTAAACAAGTAGTGCTAAATAGTAAATACATGTTCCATTTATGTCATACCTCGAGGACTGGAAGAAGATTCTCTACGAGTTCTTTGGTGTCCCCATGATGGCCAATGCTCCTGATGCCATGATGCCCAACAACAATTTTCCACTTTGCGCTTGATTTCTTCAATGCCATGTCTAAATCCTAATTTCAACTTTATTAATTAGTTGATAGTTGATAATAACGACAATTATTGGAAACAAGTGTTCTAATAGTATGTCGAGGGTTTATGGATGGAAATATTAACTTTACTGGGTAATATTTCGTATGCAATTATAAAGTATGATATATAGAATTACCTGTGTAAGACCTGTAATGTAAGCCTTGCGAGGTCCAATTCCTCGCCAGTCATATCTGTGACCTTCTGGGTCAATGAAGTAGGATTTGACGAAAGGGGTGGTGTCCACAAAGAATAGTTCAGCCAATCCTAGAAAAGCGTTAAAGTTAGAATGAGGTTGAGGTTAATACGCTGTAAATGAAGGAAAATGGTAGTGTTTAGTAATCCATTCACCAGCATTGACGATGAAAGATCTCAAACACACCCATCTGCTATCAATTGCCTTCAGGTGATGGCTCAACTGCGCAAGGACATTGCCTCTGTAGTCATGGTTTCCCAGAACTGCGAAATTCAAACAAAACAAAAAAGACAAAATTTAAGTAATTGAATTGAAATTTCCATCTTTTATGTTTTATGTTTGATCTCTTGTTTTTGACTTTTTTTGTAATATCTTCGTGTCACATTTGTATTGGGTCTATTAAAAATAGTCCCTCTATTTAGTAAGGGTAAAACTATGTACTATCAGATTTTTTCAGATTTTGTGTTTGTGCGGGATGCAATTGAGTATTGACGATGATGACGACAAGGATGAATTAAAATTTCCACTGCCTAATAAACCTGTCAAAACTGAAATTTTTGTTTTCAATGATCAAGCTAGTTTTGAAACTCACCGCTATACCATTGCTTTTGGAGGCTCTTTGCAGTGTAGATTTTGGTAAATGAGTCGTCAAATGCATTGTCCTGGACACTAGTTAGTCCATTGTCATAGAAGTTATCGCCTGTGGACACCACAAAATCTATGCCCAGCTTTTCTCCAACCCTTCCCATCTATGCAAACAACAAACCACCATATCAACTTTGTGTGCACATAACAAGAAGTAAAATGAGTTGCAAGAGCTAGATGGTGAAACCTGAACAGCAACTTGAGATTGGTTGAAACTACCCCTTCTTCCCCAGTCTCCAATGACCAAAAAGCTAAGGGATCCATCATCTTTCAATGGCTGGTTAAACCTTTGAAGCTCTGCAGATGTGGAGACTAAACACAATTCTAAACCAAAGGTGGAATCTCTTTTGCTCAATGTCTTGGATTAAATTCTTATAGTGTTTATTTACTTAGTATTCTTTCAGTCTGCTTTGATTGATTTATGAGAAAGTGATTTTTGCCAATTTCCTACTTTTGTTTTAAGCATGGTCGGAATATTTCTTTTGCACTTGTGTCTCTTTGACTCCTATAAACTGTCCAGGAGTACAAAAGTCTAAGTGTGGGAGAATTTGATTTAGCCTAAGTTTATTATATAAATTGGCGACACTTTCATGGCTTTTACTATACTTTTTGACTCCTACTTCTAGATTTTATGTTTAAATTGAATCTTGAGTGTGTGCACTTTTATTTTATGTAGTTTGATAGTAAAAATTGTCACAAATTAGTATTAACTGTACTAATTAATTTTTTGAGAACAATTGATACTGCAAACTACCATTGTTGATTGTAGGAACCTCAAGGAGAAGGGACTCAAGAAAAAGGTGTAAAGTCAAAGAAGGCTGAAGTGATGTCAACAAGAGAAAAAGGCGCTACAGGAAGTTTGCCGCGACAAAGTAGATCTGTCGCCGTGGCGAAATACAAAGGAATCCAGGCTAAACTTTCGAGAAAGTTAGCCGTGGAGAAAATTGATTCTTTCGCCGCGGCAAAGGATCCAGCAATGAGGCAAAACCATTCAGGAAAAGTATGCCACGGTGAATCTTCGAAAACCCGAACCATATTTGGAGAAATCACCCACTGTGCGACCCGACCCAATCATTCTTCATTTAAAAACCTAGCAAATTAGGTTAGCAAATAGCCGATTACATAGGGAGAGAAGCGATAGAAACATCAAGAACATACACACTCTCGTCTCTCTCACTCAACTTGACCTTCATTCATCACTTCCTTCCATTTTTCATCGCCGCCTTCATCTGCTGCTGCTACTGCCATGGATGCTCTTGGTGGGTTTCCGGTTGTGAGTTCTCTCGAAGCAATGCTCCTCTTGAAGATGTAGCAATGGCTTTAGTTCGATGGGCTTCAAAGGGGAGTAGTTTATTCATATTTAACTACATTGTTATGAACTCCTTAGTTAGGATTTATGCTTTATAGTTAGATATTCTTGATTATAGTTTAATCAAGTGTTGAACAATGTTTTGCGGTATTGGGTTTGTTGATGTAGAACTTGGAGCTTTAATATATGAAGTCCCATATATGTCTTTTTTTGATTTTGTTAATTCTCTTTTATCTGCCTAGTTGTGTTTGATATTGAGATGATGCTTGATCCCAAATTGGCCACTTGCATTAACTTACCCATTACACACACTAAGATGCATCCAACAAGGTTTTAAGAAATGGAGTTCATTGATTAAAACCTTGGACTTAAAAAATTCTTTAAGGTTTATCATTTGAAAACTTAGTGATTTTTTTTACTCCCACTAAGATTTGTTCTGAACTATGATAGCCAAAGATCATTTTTCAAGAGAATTTTATCACATTTAATCATTGTTTGAGTTTTCAATTTTTTTCCCAAAAATCCAAAAATACCTTTTTACAAACTTTTCTTACAATTAGCTCAATTTTAGTTTTCTCAAAAAAACCAAAACCCCCTCCTAACCAATTTAGTTTGCATTTCATAATAATTGGGCTAGCTTAGATCCATTGCTTTAGGTTCCAATTAAGTGAGACGACCCGAGGTTGCACTCTATATTGCAATCCTTGGAATTAAATTTTTGATTTGACCTCCAAGGTTTAAACCCAAAGACAAACGACAGATCAATGGGTTAAGGTATTCTAGGATCAATTTTATGCATATGGTTCTTTGGGTTTTCCAATTTGATTTCTATTGAATTGGAAATTTTCGTCATTGTTAAAGGGAGGCAAGAGGAACAGGAGGAGAGACATCCTTGAACAAGTTTTCAAGCAAGGAAATTAAGGTGGGTGACATTTTTATAATTGTGTTAATAAGCCATTAAAGTTCTTCAAATAAATGGAAGTTAATGATTTCTAACTACCTTGATAATGTGCATTTATTGACCTTTAAAAATTCTTTGAAAATGTGCCATATGATCTTGTATTTGAAATTCTGTGAATGACTTATGAGCTGATAATGTTTTCAAATGGCTTCATAATAGTTGTATTTGACGCTTTGGAATGATTTGGGAAATGGCTATTTGATTGGTATGAGGTTTTGGTTGTTGAAGTGTGAAATGATGATGGAATTGCATAAGGAATATTTCATGCTCATGGAAGACAAGTTTTCAAAATGTGCCATTTGGGCAATTGGTTTTTAAGTCATGAATAACATGTTATGTGGGTTTGTGGTGGTCTGTTCTGTTTGTCAAGTGCATTTGATTAAAAGGCCTCTCCTTCCTGCTCGCTAGTGGCATGGAGTTCCCTCGTGGACTCGCATAAGTTCACGGCTACGCAAGACCATTTTGTGGGATTGTGATAGTATGTTTTGTTCACAGCTACAGAGGACCCTTATGGGAAATGTGCGGTACGTTCTGTTACAGATCCACCCAAACCATTCTAATGTGATTATTTGATTATGATGTATTGGCAAGTTTGATGGATATGTGGCTTATGTGAGTTGTGAATTGACTTGATATGAATTTTGTGTTTTATGATTCAATGAGAATTGTTATGATCATGAAGGTTTTTAATGATTTTTGCTTATTACTAGTTATAAAACTGTTACCCACGAGCTTTCGAGTTCACCCCCCTTTCTTTCCCATCTTTAGGCGATGAACAAAATATCGAGTGATCGAGTCAAGAGTCAAGGCATCACTCTAATTTGCATATTTTTATTCTTGAAGCTAGATTATGTAAAACAGGGCTTTAATAGCATTTTGAGCAATTATTATTCTTGTAAAGTTGTATTTTGGATTTTGATGTAAGGTGGGTCGAAATGCCCATTAAAGCATTGTAAAACTCTTATTTTTTGATGTGAATGAAATACATATACATTATGTTTGTTTATGACTTTTCAAGTCCTTACATTGCAAATTTCAAGTTTTCATAGGGGTAAGATTTGTGTTCTGAATTCAGGGGAAATTATGGAATAATTTAGGTAGAACTGGTCAAAATTGTCTTCTTGTAAGTTGTAGATGATCTTTCTTGCTTACCAAAAATATGAAGTTTGTAATTTTTGGATACCAGAGTGAAAAGTTATGATCATTACAAGATGTGATGCTGCATGGAAAGTATGCACAGAACAACTATGGTAAAGATAGGAAATTGTTGTTTTGATGAACCAAATGGGTTGAAAATTTAGGGTTTCATTAGATAAATTTGGTGTTTCAATTGATATGAAGTGGTTTGGCACTAGAAGAGCTGAATTTGGGAAGATTAAGAGTGAATATGATGTTAGATTGGATGTAGGAAGCATTGGAGAGGCTTTAAAGGGGTTTGGGAACCCCTGTGTCCGTTAGACGAACTTTAGGTCCGTTAAATGGACCTTCTTGGGTCTGGGAGGACCCCTAGCTTCACCAATGTCCATTTAATGGACATGATGTCTATTTAACAGACCTTCTAAGGTCAAAAATGTCCCCCAAGCCCGACAATGCTCGTTAGGTGGACATGTATGTCTGTTTAATGGACATACACGGGACAGCTACAGTAAATTGCGATTTTTGACCCTCCTAATGGAAAAATCTTGCTTTGTGGTCTTCATTATCTAGAAGTCTTCTTTCAAACCGTCCAAGAATGAACTCAATACGGCATCTCTATTAAACTTTATGGCAATTGCGCTAAGTTAGGTACAATATGATTGAGGGTATAAACATGTTTGATTCTTTTGGGCATTGCTTCCTCATTCGACCTCCAAATGAAGTTATTCTTAAAGCAATGGATTCCTAACACCTTTTCCTATCTCTCCATGAAAATTGGTATCTTTTTGAGTTGATTTAAAAAAATTTGATAGAGAGAAAGTGAGGGGTCGGTTGGGAGAGCATGATTGGGGTATAAACACACTTTAGCTTTTTAAGCATACCTTGATTTATAGAGCTCCGATTAAGATGGTTCTTGCTTCAAAACAAACTAGAGACTTAAAGGTACAATTGTTTTGATTAATAGGTATATTTAGTCTCGATCCCCTAGATGTGGATTTTGCATGTTAATAATTTGGAACAACTTGAATGATTGTGTTTAGAGTTAAATTATTTCATGAAGTTGAAGCCATTGCCTCATTTGTTGCATTGTGTGTCTTATGCTTTATACTGTTTGTTGTTTTGTTTTCTTGACTTGCCTCATGTGTTGCATTGTGTGTTTTGTGTTTTGTGTTGATTTTTATTTTGTTTGCTTGAGGACAAGCAAACGTTGAAGTGTGTGGATGTTGATAAGTGTGAAATGCATCATATTTTAGGGTATAGTTTGATAAGTCTTTAGTCGTTTATTCAATTTTTTAGTATGTGTCTAGGGTAGAATTGTGTTAGTTTGTGATTTATTTGTGTCTTAAGTGATTTATGGGTTAGAACAATCCTTTGAGCTTAAATATGATGTTTTTTAGGTACCTTGATGTATTTGGTTGTGTTTTACGGCAAAGATCGAACGGAGGAGTTTTGGAACAAATTAGGGCTAATTGTATGGCCCACGATCATGACAGAAAGGCCTGATATAGGCTTAGGCATATGCGCGGTCACTTCCAAACTTTGTGTTTCGAGGGATTTTTTTGGACCTTTCGGACCCCAAAAAACCTTATTTCAACCCTAAACACAAAAGAACATGACCGCGTATCGTAACACTAGTCAAAATAAAATATCTAGACTACTACTGTAGCAATGGTGAGTCTAGGTCGATCCCATAGAGAGAGTGTGTAAAGTTTATGGAATGAAATTAATCGGTGCTTAAGATAAAGGGAGGTTTTGGATTCTGGCAGAAGAAAATAAAATGAAACTAACTAATAAAAAAACATAAAGAAAACATGCAAAAATGATAAATGTGGAGAATTTGGTAGGAACCCGGTTCTTTAGTTCAATCTCGACCTACACCCTAATTAAGCATATTTCATCAATTTGTTATTCTTTAACCTCTTCTAACAATTATTAATCGTGGGTTAAAAATTACTCGAGTTTTCCCTTAGGTTTTGATTAATCAAGATACGATCGTTAATTAAACCTAACCACCGAACAACCTAGGATACGATCTCTAGATTTAATTAGGCAGTAGCATTACGAATTAGGAAAACCGAATAATCAAGGCAACAACTGCATATAATGTGTCATTTAACCTAGGTCATGTTATCCTTAATGATTACGAATCATTAGTCGCTACACATGGATCTTAACATAACAATTACGGAGTATATTGAAATTCTAGCTATGGGTTTGAAATTAACAATTCAACGAATGCATTAAAATCATCAATTCACAATACCCAACGAGTTCATACATAAATAAACGAACAATAATGAAAATTCGATTATCCATACACAATACCCAAATCAATTAAAATAAGATAACACAATCAATTTCTAATGAGAGAAAGAAACAACAAAATAATTAAAAAATACTTAACCCGAGTCGTCGGCATTGATATTACCTCTGAACTAGCGTCGAAATGTTTAGCTCTTCATAGGTATTTTTTAAAAAATTGCTTCAGCCCTCATTTTAAACCTTAGCCAAAAATCCCTTAATTTCTCACTGTTCACTGTATTGTTCCTCTGCTTTGTTTTGTTGCTTGTGTATTTGTTCCTTTAGTGTTACTGTGCCTATGATTAGACAATTAAGATGCAGCCCTCTTAAATCCTTATGCCTTCACTCCACTTCACTGCTTCCCTTTACCGAACCCGCAAGCCGCCTAGCCAAGCTCTCTTCACGTTTGCTCTCTGCGCCTGCGCACAGCTACTTTCGCGTCTGTTACGTTCTCCTCCTGCTCGTACCTGTGCTTCTCGATTTATTGCTGCGCCCGCGTTCCTGTTGCCTTACATGTTGTGTTTAATATAAGAGTTAAACACAGCTGTGCTGTCTTGCACTCGTTAAATGCAGCTGTGCTGTCTTGCATGCTGCTTAAACGTAGCATTGGACCAAACCTTTTTTTTAGCAAGAACTAATTCTCGTATTTTAATTTTTCTTGTCTTTCTTGTTTTTTTTCTTTTTCTTGCTCCATGAAGACAAGCAAAAATAAATCTTCAAAAAATGACCTAAATGTAATACTTCTAACTCGCTTTAATTTCTTTGCTCTCAAATTGTACCTAAAATCATATATGAATTAAAATGAGTATCTTAAGCATTTTCATGTCAATAATCACTAAGTGTAAATAATTAAATATATTAACAATTAAACACATATCAGAACATAAATAGAATAACATGAACAAAAAGAAGAAGCTTTACATTCAGCCTACATTTGGAAATCCAAAAGAGAGATAAAGAAGAGAGAGAGAGAAGAAGAAGAGGAAGAAGAAGAAGGTTCCAATGTTGAAGCTTCCCGAAATAGGTGATCTCCAGATGCTGCTACTCTCCCGAATCATCAAACCAAAAGTTTCATTTCCTCCTCGTTTAATTTGTAAGATTGAGATGAGTTGTGTGGATATGGATTTTGAGTAGTTTATGATGTTCTAACTTTACCTTCAGGATTTTGCTTATCTTTAATTTTAACATAGTTGATTTGTGTTTACTTGAGTTGGGTGTTGTGATTGATAGATATATTTACATGTTTTGGTAACAAACCGAGAGGGTGAGTTGGATAAAACTGATTAGATTGGATTAATGAGAGTTAGGTGATCTAATTAAGCACTTAATCAATCTAGTTGACAATTTCATGGAGAGAGATTCCGTGTGAGACCTTATTGTTTATTAGGGAGCTTTAGAACTAATTAGAATTATGAGTAATTTGTGAATTGAGAGATTGTAAGCTCCATAATTCGATTAGGGTTTATAATTTAGGGTTTAATGGTTATAACTCAAGAGAGAGTAATCAACCCTACGACCGTCTATAACTGACACCCCGTAAACATATAAATGGCTAGATTAGCATTAATGATAGGTAAAATCCCTCTCTTATAACTTGATTAACTCTCTTGACGGATTTCCATTTTGACCTGCGTGACTGCTCAGTTTAATTATGTTTTGTTGAATTTTTGGCTTTACAATTCTTGAATCAAATTCTCGTATTTACTTTTCGTGTTCACTTGTGTAGTTTTTTATTTATTTTTGTTTTTTTCTCGGAGCCTTAGACGACTTAGGATTAGGCTAGTACCCTCCTCGTGGGATCGACCATTCAATACTACAAAATATTACCTATGCACTTGTGGTTATTGAGGGTTTTATAAATTGTAAAACTTGTTCAACACTAAGCAACCTCAAGTGGAGGAAATGTATGTGACACTTGAAGGTCTTAAATTTTTCACATGATTAAGAAAACAAGAAGTTAAACCAGTGACAATAAACAATTGCACTTCTTGGGAGGCAACTCAAGGGAAGTTCCTTTCTTTTCCTTTACATTTTCATAATTCTTTCTTTTATGGATGTGTTTTTTCAAGTTTGTTTGTTTCTTACTTGTTTTTAAGCTTTCAATCAAAGAGAGAGAGAGAGAAAGAAACAAACAAACTTTTTCTCTTTTTCTATTGCTTCTAGGACTATATAGTAACAATTAAAGAGTGAATTAACTAGAAAAAATCCATGGCAACTTGAGCATGTACTTTTACTCTTGTGATTGGTCAATATACATCAACTTTAGAAGAACAATGACTAGTAATGGACACAAGCCAGGGAGATTTTGAACCTTTTTAGACTGACACATAAATATCAGTCTCATTGTGTTTTGTTTATGTGTGATCTTTATGACATGTACAACCTGACTTTGATTTTCTATTCAAAACCACATTTTTATCACATACATTAACATGGAAATGATATAGGCATTCTTTGTTTCATAAAATACATTAGCCAATGATAGGTGTAAATTCTACTATGTTTTGATAGATTTTTAAGTGTGCTTTAGAGTATTTCTTTGATGATTATCATGTATAAAGGCTTAGAATTATTTTATTATTAGTGTTTGTTTATATTCTAAGTGTTTTTGTGGTTTTAATCATGACTTGGATCTTAACTTTATTTTTCAAGCAGTGTGTGATGCGTGTTTGAGTGTATGGAAGTAAGAAATTAAAGAAAAGACAAGAATTGGTGAGCGCACTACAAAATTTACTTAACTCTACACGCTAAAATTTGTAGTTATAGTGAGTCGGGATGGAATCCACAGGGAATGTTCGGTTAATTTCTGTAATGGAATTAATTGATGCAGGGAAAATATAAAGGGGGTTTGGATTTTAATCAATTTAAAAAATAAAATTGAAGCAAACTATGGAAAACAAATAAAAACAGACAATCGAAAGTGATTAAAGTGGCAAATATGAGTAAGATCTGGTTCTAGGGGCAATCTCAGCCTAAACATGATCAAGCATATTCCATCATCCTAACGTTTTTACACCTCTCTTTAGACTACTAATATGAGACTAATATATTGCTCTACTAATCCCAGTTTTCACTTAGGTTGTGTTTAATTAAGATACGATCATTCATTAAGTCTAACTACCAAATAACCTAGGATGCGATAACATTACGATGTGGAAAATGATTAATATAGGCAGTAACCTCAGATGTTCATAACATCTAACCTAAGTTATGTTATTCTTAACGATATGGGATCATTAGATTCTACTAATAAATATCAAATATAAAAATTACGGATTACATTCAATATTATAGCAATAGGTTTGAAATAGAATAATCAAAATAACATATTAAGATCATTTATCCAAAACCTGATTCAATCAACACAAACAACATAACAATTCGAAAAGAGATTACAATGTTAATCAGATCAAATAGCTTAACCGTGACTTGGTATCCACATACCCATTGAACTGGAATCAAGAAGCTAACCTTCCATCTCCATCTTCAAGCTGAAACTATCGGCCATCATCTCCATCTTCAAGTTGAAGAACGAGGAGAAAACTCCAAACAAATGCTGTTGTCTGAAAACCTTCTCTAAAAAAACGAAGACCATGCCTGTAGCGCCCCCTCATCGTAGGGTACACGACGGAAACCTGAAGGTGGTTCCGACGAATATCCCACGATAAAGGTGCGCCACCAGGACATTTCTACTAATAATCCTCATGGCATCGCAATAATTTA
>JANKOE010000006.1:47113284-47128468 GCA_026284465.1 Erythroxylum citrifolium
TTATTTGCTATGCTTAGCAATGTGAACTGTGTGATCTTATGATATACCATGTTGTGTGAACATCTGGAATGTGTTTAAGCTCTGAATGAATGTATGTAAAATATGTATTATGTGTATGTGATCCGGTGAAATCATCAATGATGGTTCACGGTGAAATCATCAATGATGGTTCACTCATTGAGCTTTCAAAACTCATCAAAAATTATAATGTGGCTTTTTAGGTACGAGACAGGAGACCTAGTTCCTTAGCCAGGACTTAAGGAAGCTTTTGCATAGAGAAATGGCTCAGAGGTCTGTCAGCTGACCCCAGAAGTGCTATAGAATTATTTTGTAGTTTTGTTAGAACCTATCAGAGGTTTTGTACATATTTGTTTAATGGAGACAGTGTAGACTTTGTGAATGAGTGCAATGAATGTTTTTAAAATTTGATGATTCCTGATTATGTTAGATGATGCCATGTGTAAGTTGGATTGTTTTTGCTCCAACAAACCATCATCATAGGGTAGGTACTTGAATGTCCTACGGGTATTCGGGTATTTGCCTTATAGTAGTGGGATGTGTAATTATCTTCAACTACAATACCCTGATTAACCTCATTACATTCATCCTCAATCACTTCAATAGGGGTATCCACACCATGTTCAATATAAATATCAATACCACCTGTACCTATCATCTGACTAACCATATCTAACACACTAGCATCATCTTCTACAACCCTCAAACCATTACACAGTTCAAAACCAAGCATAAGATAAAATATAATTTTCACATTGTTATACCCACTTCTCTTACATACATCAACCAATTCAAAATAGCTCAGTAAGTCAGGATCAAATTGGATTTCATCCACAAAACCACCCTCATACCAAACATTATTAGTCATATTAACAAAACATCCCGCATGGTGAAACCTTATAGTTACCTCATTAAATGTCATTATGCCAAACCAAAATGACCAACTCCAAGAAAAGGAAGAGACTCAGTCAGAATGTTGAAAGCAAACTCTGAAGTGAAAGTGAAAAATTGAAGCCTAGCACATCATATAATGCTTAACAAATTCATAACAATTCCATCAACTAGCTAATTCAGAATGGTGAAAGTTGACAAGAAAAACTTAAGCGAAAGTGAAAAATTGAAGCACAACACAACACATGTAAGTCAGTGGCATTTCCTACTAACCTCATACATACATATATATACACAAGATGTTTCAAATAAGCTCGAGTATGGTCCGTGCGCCGTTTTTCTTCTTTATATAATTGAGTAATTCAAAAGAGAAATAAAAAGATTTTGTAAGATCCGTTTCAGGAACATAAAATTGCATAAACAAAAACAAATGATTATGTAGGTCGGTCCTTCTCTCGAGTCTTGTAATAAGCCCAGAGGTAGTTACTCTGATCTAAACTGCATTTCTCTGCATTCCTTAGCAGAGAAAGATTCAATCCCACATCCGAGCACAAAGTGATCCCCCTAGTTCTCCGGGATAATGCAATTAGAGCACAAGGAAGTAGATCCTTTCACCTCCGACATGAGTCCTAGTCGTTGCACTGCGGTCTATTTCCCAACTTATATATATATATATAGATAGATAGATAGATAGATAGATAGATAGATAGATAATTATAGCTCTTAGACTCATAGAATTTTTCACCTATAAGCCTCATGGGAGTTGCATCATTGGTTTCTAGCCTATATGCCAACCTAATGGTTTATTATGCCTCAATGCTTCAAAAATACCCATATTAAATGCAATCATCATTCAATTGTTACATCAACTTTAAGTTACTAGTAATTAGAGTCTTTCATATTTAAGTTACTACTAGACTATTAAATCATAACTTTATGTTATCATCAATGATACTCAGAATATTGCAAACAACAATATAAAAACAATACCTCGTTTGCAGTTTAAAAAATTCCTCACAAATACTTGCACTAGTAAAGCAAAACATATTGGAGACATTAGTTGGATGGCTTACCTGGATGGACAGATAACCACAATCTACAAAGAAGGAGGACGTCGGATGATTATGGACGTTCCTCAACACAAACACAGCCTGCAAACATTAGAAACAAATAAATGATCTAAGATATTAAATTAAGTGAAGGGGAGCCTTCTTATACTAACTTATGTTTAAGTTTTAAATGATACTTGGAGAATGATTAAGAAGAGAGGGCTACTAAGGATTGTTTTGCTTTGTAGAAATTCATCCAACTAGTCATTAGTGGCCAAATTGCATCTACATTTTTTCTTATGTGCCAATTTCCAATTTTTTTAAATCCCTCCAAGTAAAGAAATTTGCTTTATACTTTATATCAGTGACTTCTATGTGATTAGCCCAAATCCTAAAATCTTCATTGAATTATTTTAAAAATATATTCCCTTCAGATGAAGAGTATAGGGAAGCACTATATTAAAGCCTCACTTAGAATAATTTATAGAGAGTCAATTCAATAATGGATATCTATGATTTTTTATTATAAGGAATTTCTTTGGAATGCATAATTGGACTTATAAAAGAAGTCAAAAAAAACTTAGTCCTCTCTTGATACAAGTTTACTAAGAGATGAATAATTTAATCCATGGACAAAATGTTTGAGACCTTAATTCTATTTGGATCATAGGCAATGACTATACATCCATATGGTTTATATATATACACAAGGATGTAAGAGTAACTATAAAAAGGACTATTTCTCTATATGATGACATTTCATTTCCTTCTTACTTGATGTTTTCTTTTTTTTCCCTAACAATGTTTCTTCCCTTAATAAAACCCTCAATTGAAATAAAGGACTACATGTTAGACTTATGCACCAATAATGTTGGAAATTAATCAATAAGTTACCCTTAAAAAGTTAACATTTTGTTTCTTTAAAATGAATATTTTTTTCCAATTTTTGGTAATCAAACTAGAGTTGCAAGTGTCACATGTTAACTTATCCTTTAATAGAACAAACTCTTTAATATTTACAGAAAAACGGATGTAGGAGGGCAACAGATTTTATCTATTACAAAGCATCAAATTAAGGTTTAGTGGGACCAACTGCTCTTCTATTTTGCTCTGATTGGTAGGAAAGATGAAATTTTCTACTTTAGCAAGTAGATCTTCCATTACCCTAGTTAGGTACTTTATAAACCAATAGAGAAGTTAGAATGACACTATAGTAGGCTTCAGTTCACCTATTCTAAGTTACTTAAAAAGAGATAAAGGCATTAGATTAACACTAGCAAACATAAACAATTAATAACATTAGAAGCACTAAAATGGCATGGAATCATAAAACTCCCACGATCCTTTATCTTAATTGGTCATGCAAGTTACTCTACACTTCTTGGTTAAAGGAATCATAGCATAATCCTCAAGTTTATTTTTATAGAGAGAATCTTCTTCAAAAACTTGGTATATGAAGGGTACATTAATATGTAACTTTTTAAAAATATTTCGTACTTGAAGTTTTGTAT
Source organism: Erythroxylum citrifolium (assembly GCA_026284465.1). Lineage (NCBI taxonomy): Eukaryota > Viridiplantae > Streptophyta > Magnoliopsida > Malpighiales > Erythroxylaceae > Erythroxylum > Erythroxylum citrifolium. Next base: position 47,116,754 of record JANKOE010000006.1, read on the forward strand.
AATTTTCTTTAGCATCTAAGGTTATAGAATGGGTAGCTTCTAGGGTTTGATAGTGGTTCAAGGTGAATGATCCTGACCATTTTCAGTTGAAGATGAAACTAATACTAGTTTGCTTTTGCCCATCTCATTCATAGTATCTTCCTTAGACTTCTCTAACCTTTGCACTTTCTTCTTTTTACTGCTCTAACGTAAGACCTCTCTAACCTCAGACTTCTTAGAATCAAATGTTTTACCTCTCTTAAGTCTAATGAATAATACTTAATTCTAGGACTTACCTTAGTTTCAATAGATGATGCGTGAACTAGGCAAGCCAACCCCTTCAATGAAGACTGGAGCACAAATTGGGCGACGATGAAGATGTGTCAACCAAGCAAGACAACCCTTCAATGAAGGAAGAAATGCGGATCAGGAGATGGTTTTGATGCGTGAACCAGGCAAGACAACCCTTATAAGAAGATTGGAGTGTAGATTGGCCAACGGTGGGAATTTAGGGTTTTCTGTAACTTTTACTTTTAGTGAATTTAAGGTTTCTCTCTTTTTTTTACTTTAGCAAATTTACAGAATTTAGGGTTAAAACTTAAAACCGCACAAGCTTTTATTCTTTTAAACGTGGCTTTTAAAAAATAGTAATGGTACCACGTTGTACATTGTAACGGCACGTGTAAAATAAGAATTAATTTTCATCCAAAAAAGTCTTAAATTGAGAAGACTCGTGAAATTTTAGACTTTCTTTGAGCAAGTTACAAGTGTAAGTCTCAAACTAATCAAACTCAAAAAGGTTAAGCCCCAATTTGGGTTTTTAGCTTTAAACTTAAAAGAATTTGTTTGCACTAGTGATCTTGTAATCACTTATTAATTAGCATTGAACCCAGAACTCATAAAGTCCATAATAGTTCTTTGAAACTCTAAACCCTAAACTCTTGTCCTCCTTAGTTTGTTTTTTATGACATTGATATCTCTATAGCTTCTTCATGTCTTGCTTTTCAAATCTCCCTCTTTTGTTTGGTGGTGTTGAAAACATATGTATCTAAAACTTTACTTGAACTTCTAGTTTCTCTTGTGTTCATGCACCTATAATCACACAAGAAAGTGTTAAAATCTTTAAATCAAACTAACTTAAACTGCACTAAATACCTACTTATCAATCCCTAAAAACAGTGCCAAAAACTTGTTGAAGTTTAATTTTAAAACTTATATATATTGTAAGTACATATCGTATCTTATAATATAAAAAGTATCGTTTAAATATGGATTGTATTAGTCGCGTAACACTTCTTGTAACACTTTGTTTAAGATCAACAATATGGTTATATAATGAGAAAATAAACTAAACTAAATAAAGTTGATAATTGATCAATTGAATAAGGTTTAGTGAAATAATTGATTAATTAGTGATGAAAACTTAGGAATTACTTCTTTCCTTATTTATTTTCACTTCAACTTCTTAATTTAACACTATTTGACCCTACATATCCAATAATTATGATTAAATTCTCTCGAGATATAACCAATAATCCTAATTGAATAGATAAAATTGAATTGCATCCTCTCGGCCTAGATAAAATTGAATTGCATCCTCTCGGTCTATTAAAACTCTTCCTAACAATCAAATTAGATTTGAAGCAATCATATAGGTATCTAACAAGTAATTAAGATCTCCCTTCAATTGCCTATTAATTTGATTTTTATAGGGCTAACGCAACATAGATGATTCAATATAACCTCTTGATTTAAATTAAATATAAAATAATAAACATTATAAAGAATACCTCTATTAAATCAAGAATATAAAGTTTAACAAATAGTTCAAGAGTAATACCTAAATAAATTTAACAATCCATATCCAACATATATCCTAATTTATTCATTAAAAAACATTCGATAATAATAAGGAAAGAAAAAAAAACAATAGAAGTTTGAATTCTAAATGTTTCTTTTCTCTATCCTTGATCTGGAAAATTCAACAACTTGTGTTATTTAGGATTTTTCTTTTTAATCTCTTGTTTTTATGTTTTCACCCACCTCTTAGATCTTTTTATTTTCCTTTTTTTACTCTTAATCCTTTTAGGGTTCTTTCTAGGGTTTATCCACTTGTTTTTGCTCTAAAAATAGGTTCGAATCATAAAAATTATAAAAATATCATGAGTTGGAAGTCTTGCACGATCATGCATGGCTTCTTGCACATCCTTTCTATCACAATCATGCATGGTATGCACGATCATTATAGAGAATTCACCAAAGCTCTTGCTACCCTCATGCCTGATTATACAGGGGAATGACTGTGACCCATCTTGTTCTCCAGCTTCTTCTTCATATTTTCTTAAAATTTTCTATCTCCACTAATCATCAAACACATTAAACATCCCCTAAATCTTACAATCAAGATTACATTCTTTCTCTAATCAATATCAATCAAATAAATCACATAAAAACACTAACAAGAACATAAATCTAAGTCCTAAATACATGATTATCACTTAAGAAAACACTTAAAAATACACTCTAAATCCTAGAAAACACACTATAAATCACAACTGTCAACTTCCCCACACTTAAACCTTTTCCTTATCCCTAAGCCAAACAAAAACCATAAACATAAAAAAAAACACAAACACATCAGCAATCGATCATGCAACAATGCAATAATATACAATGGCATCAAATCTCACAAAATTAACTTACCTATAACATCACTCAAAAAGTTCTAACATACTGACTTATTCCCTTCATATCTATGTGCTTTGATTTAAATACACATATTAACCAAAATATTGACTCCCTATTCATACATTTATGACATTTATAAGCATACATTCATTTATAATTACCAAATTGAAAAGGTAAGCCATCACTAAATAACCATTCATAGAAATTTCTTAACATATCACAAGAAGATCAATAGGTTCACTTTTATTAGAAACACCATTATTTTTAGATTTTATTTAACGATCACTTAGTCTTTTGACGTAAAGGCAAATACCTTGTCATAAATGTCCCCTAATTACTCAACTAGTTTACATTCTTTCAAGCTTGGATAGAATGTCATTCTAACTTTTTGAAGCGAAGGCAAACATTTTATCATAAATGTCCACAAGTTACATTCCTAGATCACAACTCATAACTGGCTACTAGCTTTATTCTTAACCTAATTTTTTTCAAAAAGGGTCAGTATAATATGAAATTTATTTAACACATTTATTCAACACACACACACACACATATATATATATGTGTGTGTGTGTGTGTGTTTTTTTTTTAACCTACATCATTTCTTCCTAATCAATCACTCCAATGAAAGGCTACTAATGATACCTAAAAATTTAAATGAATTTAAATATAAGAGCATCCAAACAAGAGTCATAAAATGAAATAATAGGTACAAGATTCTAGTCAATATGCATATCCACTTCAAAGACATTCAAAATACCAACTTCATATGTTAATGTTTCTTCACAATTTAAGTGATCATATATATAGTTAAGCTAAGTCCTTTCAATTTCATGTCATTGACTGATAGGTGTTTAATTAATTATGAAATTATTCCATAATACTTTACATGAAATTGCTCAAGACACTCACTTTGACTCATATGTGATTTTAGGCACAATTTGAAAGCAAAGAAGTTAAAGTGAGTCAAAAGCACGATATTTGGGCCATTTTTAGAAGATTAACACTCAATGTCTTCATGGAGTAAGAAGAAGAAAATTAAAAGACAAGAAGAAAACAAGATAAAAAATAAAACACAAAGAAGTAGAAAATTTGCATTGTGCATCCCATGCAAGAACGTCAATTAAATGGAATGATGGCTGGAGAGCTAAATGCAGCAGGTGGAAGCAAGGATAAATACATTAAAATGGTTACATTTGGACAAATGAGGAAAGCTTCAAAACGACATTGGAAACTTGAGCAATCAGTAACATGGGAAACACCAAAACGTTAGCTGTTGGGAGATAAAACATAGCTCACGTGTATGTTGCATGCAATGCATAAGTAGGAGCAAAATGACATGCAACAATTGGAAACAAGAAGCACAGATGGATAAAACATAGACATTGGACAAGGGCCAAAAACGCACAGTATGAAGATAAAAACGTTGCAGCGTAGACGTGAGGCATAAAAGAAACAAAACGGCAGGCAACATAAGAAGGAACGCAGCAGCTGACACACCAACGAGGACCAAAATGATGTGCAGATAGGTGTACAACCAAGCTAGCAAGGAGGGCAAAACATGCAGTATAGAGACATAAGCCAAGATAAAACGCAGTCGCATAGTGGCAAAGGAGTAAATGAGGGTTTTAAATAAGTGAACAGTGAAGTGGACCAACAATTAATTAGATACATAAAACAGTAGCGTAGGAGAGGAGGAAGGTTGAGTGTTAGCTGAAGAGGGTATTTTTGGGATGAATCAAGTGGGAACTTTGGGAGCTTCGGGAGAACACGAAGATGGAGGTAAGCTTCCCACCATAAGGAGACCCATGGAGGGGTAGCTTCCTGATGCCGATTTAAAGGCGACATCGATGCCAATAACCTGGTTAAGCACTCTTTCTTTATTTTAGTTGTTTCTTTCTATCATTAGAAATTGATTGTGTTATCCTATGTTAATTGATTGGGCTCTTGCGTATGGATAATTGTATTCTCATTATTGCTCGGTTATTTGTGTATTAACTCATTGGGTATTATGAAAGATGATTGTAATGCATTCATTGAATCGTTTATTTACAAACTCATTGCTGTAATTTTAATATAATCCGTAATTGTTATATTTGAAATTCACGTGTAGCGACTAATGATTCATAACCATTAGGGATAACATAACCTAGGTTAAATGATACATTGTATGTGGTTGTTGCCTTGATTAATAAGTTTTTCTAATTCGTAATGCTACCACCCAATTGAATGTAGAGATCATATCCTAGGTTATTTGGTAGCTAGGTTTATTTAATGATCATATCTTGATTAAACACTACCTAAGGGAAAACTCAGGTTAATTATTAACCCATGATTAATAGTCTCTAGGAGAGGTTTGAGAACAACAAATCATAGAAAAATGTTTAATTAGGGTGTAGGCCGAGATTGAATTAAAGAACCAGATTCCCAACGAATTCAGTGCTTTCTTCATTTTTCGTATGTTTTCTTTAATTTGTTTTCATTAGGTTAGTTTTATTTTATTTTCTTATTTCTAAAACCAGACCCTCTAAACCTAAACATCGATTAATTTTATTTCAATAACTCTACACATACTCTCTGTGGGATTAACCTAGACTCACCACTGCTATAGTAGTAGTCTAGTTCATTTTGACTAGCATTATGACGCGTTGTCATTGACTTAATCATCCAATGTAAAAATCATGAAAAAAAAATTAACACAATGCTGTCACAAGAAAAAAAAATACACGCAATGCAAATGCAAAGTTGTATACAAATGAAAATGAAAAAACATATATGTCCCCACACTTAAACAACATATTGTCCTCAATATGAGAGAAAACACATAAATAAAGCCTAATCAAAACACGAAACTAATTAAACAATAAAATAAAAGAAATAGAAAATAAGGGCAAGAATACTTATAAGGCATATGGTGGTGATGGCATCAGAGAAGGGACTTGGATGCATTTCATGCCACAAACATCCATCAATCAAGCTCACTGGAAAATCATAAAAATAAGGCAACAAACACACATAAAATAATTAAAAAAATCTAAAACAGAACATGCAATTGAGAAACTCCAACTTCTCTTTAATCTTCATCACCCTCACCTTACCCAAACCCTAGATTTGCTTCTACCTTTGTTCTTATGCCTGAGTGCCTCTTTGTTTTTTTGCCTGGGTGTCTCCGTCAGGGAGTCCCCCACTTCACATCTTTGCCTTTTCTCCACCAACAACTCCTCTTGCCTTCCATTGCTCCCTTCTTCATATCTTGGTCTTTTCTCCAATAGCATTCCCTTTTTTCGTTTCACCTGCACCACAACAAAACATCAGAACCATTACACAGTAATATAGACAGACTTTCCAACACTAGCTGCAAGTTTCCCCTCTGCTCCTTCTTCAACCTCATATTAAGCTATTAAACCCCTAGAACCTCATTCCCTTCCACACTCTACCTTCCAATCTAACTTTCCTACCCCCCTCCCGGTCCCTCTCTCAAAGATCTCATCCCCATTAATAGGTGTGCTTCCACAGAACACTGTAGGCAGAAAGACATGGAAATAGGTGGTTGGAGACAATTCGAAAACTTCGTTATTCTATAGTCCACCAGTTGAGATTGAAGGAAAACTAATTGTGGCTTATAGCATTGACATTCTATAGGAAGGAGCAGGGACATGGGATGCTTCGATTATAGGATTCTTTATGGATAAACGTCCTGCTTTCCCTATGATACAAGCTTAGACCTAGAAAAATTGGAAAGGTAGAGGATCATAGGAGGTACTGCTCAATGAGGAAGACAACTTGATATTTACCTTCAGCTCCAAATCTGAAGCTCAAAAGGTAATAGAAGAAGGCTCATGGCGCATCTCTTAACTTCCTTTATTTCTTAAGAATTGGAAACCAGGAATGGAAATAGAGAAAATCATATTGAGGAAGATTCCTCTGTGGGTGAATATTCATAATATTGGACGACAAAGGGTTGAGTATGCTTACAAGTTATTTGGGTAAACTAATTTATATGGATGAAAACACTACTTTGAGGAAATGAGTAGACTTTACTCAAATATATGTGGGTATGAATATCTCTAAGGAAATGAAAGATAACATCCCTATCCTCATGATAGCAGATGGGCATTCTCTTAGAGAAAATAAAGTGTTGGTTACCTATCAATGGAAACAATCCCTCAATCCACAAGGAAAAGAATGGCAACTAATGGGGAAAGTTTTCAAAAGAGGTGACTATTGGGAAGTGATGGGAATAGAGGTTGTCCATACTACAAATAACTGTGAACTGGAGTAAACTACAAAATGGATAGGTAATAAAGAAGACAAAGGGAATATTGATAATGTTGACTGTGATCTCTTTACTAAAGATGAGTATGCTCACATAGCTAATACTCTATACTTAATTCAACCTCAATAAGGATAACCAACAACAAATATTAAGAGATTAGGGAGAACTGTTAGTGAATCTGATTGGCGATGAAGGCACATATAGAGAACATGGCCCTTATAGTCAAGAGAATGTCAGAGGGATGAGGACTTGTCTAATAGCTTAATGCCAAATGTACATTCTCATCAACAACAAATGAAAGATGAGCTGAGAGGGAGTACTCAAGAGGAACAATTTAAGAAGGTGATTTCTAGAAAGAGTAATAGGAGCAGTAGGAAGGGCTCCAAAGGAAAACAACACTCTCATATGACTTTTATAGTATGGAATGTTACAGGAATAAACAACCATACAAAGCTTAATGCTGAAAGGGATTTTGTTAGACACGAAAAGTCGATGTTATTTTGTCTATTGGAAACCGAAATTTGAGTAAAAAATCTTAATAAACTTAGTTGTTTTGGTAGCAAATGGAATTTTCTCACTAACCACCAATGCCATGCTTACGGAAGAATTATTATTATTTATGATGACACACTTCTGGGGGTGACAAAACTCAAATCAAGTGGGCAATTCATCCATACCAAGCTGGTTTTTAAAATGGAAAACTCCATTTCTTTGACTACTTTTGTTTCTGGACTCAACACAATCTTTTAAAGATCTGAATTATGGAATTCTCTTCGAAGAATACAAGCAACAGTAGGAGGACCGTGGATAATTAGTGGGGATTTCAACTCTACTTTTTATAGGTCTGAGGCTAAAAGGAATAGCAATTTACTCAACTATAACTTGGACATGTTTGACTGCAAGACGGATGTGGAGCTAGCTGATCTAAAAGTCGAGGGTCACAGATTCACTTGGACTAACAAACAAACTTCACAGTGGTTTATTCGAAAAAAGTTAGATAGAGCCATGGTGAATGTGGATTGGTTGAACTCTTTCTCAGAAAGTAGAGCCATCTTTTTGGACTTTGGAATTTTTGATCATACCCCTATCAAGGTGGAGAATTTGTTTAAATAGGCTTGAATTCACCGTCCCTTCAGATTCAAAATCTTTCTGGTTCACGAGGAAGGATTTCAGATAACCATTTCCAGGATCTTGGAGTATGAGACTTATGGTACAAAGCAGTTTATATGCTTGCAAAAGCTTAAAGCTATAAAGAAGGAACTGAAGGTGTTAAATTTAAAGAGAGGGCAGAACTCTAAAAAATAGATAGAAGAGGCATGAAACAAGCTTTTAGTAATCTAGAAATCATTGGCAACCAACCCGAGTGATTGTTTTCTAACTAATGAGGAGAGGGAAGCTCTTAAGAACTATATGCGAATTGTGGATAATCATTGTTCCTTATTGCAATAGAGGTTTCGAATTAATTGGATTAAGGATGGGGATAGATGTTTTAAATTTTTCTTCAATATAGTGACAACTAGAAGAAACATCAATAAAATCACTTCTGTCAAATCTGAAATAGGGGAAACTATATATGAGCAAGTTGAGATTGCAAGGGAAGCAAAAAAAATTCTTTCAAAAACTCCTAGGAACTGAAGCTAACCCTGTAAAAAGGGAATGGATCTTAGGTAAGTGGTCACAGCCTGACTCCCTGAACAATAAGCCTTCTTCCTAATTCGGTCTGTCTCAGATCAAGAGATAGAGACGGTGGTTTTCAAAATGAATAGCTCAGAGGCCGCCCCAGGTCCAGATGGATTGAATAGACTTTTCTTTCAAAAAACTTGGGATACAACTGAGAGATTTATTAAAGATTTTGTGCAGGAGTTTTTCACAAATGGAGTGTTGCTTAAGGAGATCAATAAGACATTTCTATGTTTAGTTCCCAAGAGTCCTAACCTGACAACTTGGAGCGATTTCAGACCTATCTTATGTACTAATTCTCTCTATAAGTTCATTATTAAAGTGTTGGCCAATAGATTAAAGGTTATTCTTCACTTCATCATTAGTGGGAATTAAGGGGCATTTATGAGCAACAGAAATATTAGAAACAATATTCTTATTTCGTAGGAGCTCTTAAAAGGTATACTAGAAGTAAAACCCCTTAAAATTATGTTATTAAAGTGGATCTACAAAAAGCTTTTAATAGTGTTCGATGAAGTTTCTTGCTACAGACCATGGAAATTATCAGATTCTCTCAAATGTTCATAAACTAGATTTAAGAATGCATAGCCACTGCCTCTTTCGAGATTTTGATTAATGGCAACCCAACAAAGATGATTAAAGGCAAAAGAGGACTTAGGTAAGGGGATCCCTTCTCCCTTTTCCTATTCATAATTTGCATGGAAGTTCTCCCCCTTCTATTAAAACATAACATTTCAACTGCCTCCAATTTCAAATATCACACCAAATGTAAGAAGCTTTCACTAACTAGTTTATGTTTTGCAGATGATCTTATTCTCCTAAGTAAGGCCAACATTCCTTTAGTTTATATATTGATGAATACTCTATAAAGCTTTACGGAGTTGTCTAGATTGGGTACCAACTTTCGTAAGAGCTATTTTATTTTGTCCAAAAGTGCAGCTCACCTCTTCAATTCTTTGTCACAAATTACTGGGATAAAAAAAACAAGACCCTCCTCTTCTATATTTAGGGATCCCTATCTCTCTCTGTGTTTAAGATACTGAGAATGTCTCCCTCCCATTGAAAAATTTCAAAAAAGGATGGGGTCCTAGACAAATTAAACCCTTCCTATGAAGGTAAACTTCAACTTTTGAAGTCTATTATTATGTCCATGCAAACCTATTGATACTCTTACATATTTCTCTCAAAATTCTTTATTAAAATAGTGGAAAAATTGACGAAGCAATTTCTATAGGGTAAAGGGAAAAGGGAGAGAGGCATTGCTAAAGTGAACTGGAAGCTTATATGCCAACCGAAGAATGCAGGTGGGTTAGGGTTGGAGTCAGTTAGTAAGAGTAATAGATTCCTAATGACCAAGAGAATTTGAAGAATTCTTAGTGAAAAAGAATCACTATGGATCAAATGGATTCATCACCACATATTAAAGGGAGATAGTTTTTAGGCACTAAGTTTTAAAGAGTGTTTCTCCTAGTTTTTCATTAAAATTCTTAAGTTGAGGGAAGAGGTTCATCCACTTATTACATATAGAGTAAAGGTATGGGATCGAATCTCTTTATAGTACGATAATTGGATAGGTCATAGGGCTCTAATTTATAATTGGTTGATAAGGGATTTATTCGAAAGGTTCTTTATGAAAGTCAAGCTTCAAAGGTTAATACAAAATGGCAATTGGTCTCTTTCCTCATAAGAGATTATATTAATACCAATTCTTCACTATCGATCATATAGAGAGGATAACATTTACTTATGGAAAGGGTTTTCGGTATCAGATATTTTTAACAAAAAAGCTACGGATCTAATGGATGGGGTGCATACAAGACTTGAATGGTGCATACTAGTTTGGAATAAAGTGTTAAAACTGAATGTCAGATTTCTACTTTGGCTAGCTATGCTAAATAAGCTAAGTACTATGGATAGACTGATGTTCCTATCCTCTTCTAGGCACTGTATTCTTTGCAACTTAGAGGATGGAAACAGAGATTGTCTATTCTTCCAAAGCAATTTTTCTAAAGAGGTGTGGATTAGAATCTTTAATTTATGTGCCCCTAGCTTAATTCATAGTTGTCTAGTAAATATATTACAATAGATATCTCAATTGCCTATCTCTAGCCACGATAACGAAATCATTATGGTGGCTGTAGCAACTTGTCTTCAAGATATTTTGAAAGAGCGAAACAATAGAAGGTTTGCAGGGAAATTTAGAAGCCTAAGTTATCTCATTGAGTTTACAGTAGCTAATATCATAGAGCAACTTATTATCAATCAGTTACGAACATACTTAGAGATTATAGAATTTCTATCTAAAAGGCTAACAGTATTTATGAACATACACTGATCAACAGTTCCTGGACCTTCATTAATGCGGTACAATCAGAGCAACAGTAACAGGTAATAGAAAAAGGGTATAAACATCCAATGAGTTTGATTCCTAAGCAACCCTAGCAATTTTTGACATAATAAAACTAAGAAGGGTATGGCAAGTGATATAAGTACGAAAGGAGATTCACCTATGAGCTCATCGATGGAAGCTAGAAAAGCAGAAAGAAATGACAAAGATAGGGGGAGAAAAGAAAAAGTAGAAAAAGAAAAGAGAATAGAAGATCAGAAGAAGAAGAGAAGATAAGAAGAAGAAGATAGTGCTTACAATTCTTCAAGTGAATAGAATGTTATAGTGTTGTGACCCGTTACCGGATGTCCAACCTCTTAAGCCGAAACCTTCATCCTTATGCATGAATCGGGTTCGAACCGGAAATGAAACGAAAGAATAAAAACAAAAGCAAATCGAAGGCTCGGAATCGAAAACAAAACGAACCGACACGAATCAAATCGGATAACAAAGTACGGAAATAAAACGAACGCGGAAGCAAAAGCAAACCAATTCGAATGGCGTAAGGCGGAAGCAAAGCGAACAAATGTTCGATCAAACTTGAGGGCAATTTTTTTTTTCAAAATTCAACGTAATCTGAACATGTTACATTTTTGTGAGAGATGGTAGAAAACTTGATGAGGAATCACTGGTTCGAATTTCGGGTGAATCGGAGGCCAAACGAGAAAGTTATAAGCGAAAATGCAAAATGACCAAATGAATAGTA
>JANKOE010000006.1:47273399-47292451 GCA_026284465.1 Erythroxylum citrifolium
TTTAGAGAACAAAATTATCATCCATGGAGACAATGTTAGCAACATTGTCAGTCTCTCCATTAACTGACCCAGAGCCTCTTGCCGAACTCACTCCACCTCTCGAACAATTTTTTCTCACGTGCCTAGATTGTCCATACGTCCAGCATACTATATTTTTTTCATGGAGTTCTTCTTCCGATATCCAGCTACCATCAGAGCTGAGTCTTCAGGAGGAACATTTTTTCACTACCCAGTATTCTCTCTTCTGAAAAGAGTTTTCCGGTAACTTTAGAAAAAACTATCTTCTTCTTCCATGAATCAAAATAGGTTTCATGTGTTAATATGAAGGTGGAAGAGACCAGATGAGTCTCAAAGCTTGGTCTTCATCATCTATATGAACTCTAATTGCCTCCAGTTCAAAAACGATCCCATTAAAAACAGTTAAATAATATGAAATTGTAGTACCTTCCCTTATCTGCAGTGTATGAAACTGCTCCTTTAGGTACACCCAATTTGAGACGTCCTTTGTTTGATACAACTCCTCGAGCTTTTCTTAGAGTTCCTTTACTGTAGATATTCTATGCACATTCGCAAGGACATTCTTAGCCAAACACAATCGTATCCCACTTGCTGCTCTCAAACCCAGATCCTCCCAATCTTCATCACTCATACTAGATCTGTCCGTACTAACCGTTTTTTCAGTATCACTAGTAGTAGTACTAATATCAGGGATTTGTCTACCTTTCAATGCCTTGTGTAACCCCGACGGAATCAAAATATCCCTGACTTGCACTTGCCACAAGCCAAAATTGATTCTCCCGTCGAATTTCTCCATCTCAAATCTAAGAGGATTCGAAGCCCTATTTCTTAACATTTTTTCCGTGCTCTTCTGCCTTGATGAATTTTATCGTACAAATAAATAGTATACCAGGTAAGTTCCCAGGAAAGAGATGTGGGTCATAAAGGACACACTTAAATACTAAGTCTTTACTTAGCTAGAACTTTCCTAGACATGCATTTCCACACTACTACACTAAAGCTCCACCACACCAAATGAACCTTTCTCAAGAAAATCTTTTCTGACGTAGAAGATCAGTCAAAACTGCGACCATAGAGCATACTTAGAATTTTCAAGAAAAAACACACCTTGACTCTGATACCAATTGTTGAGAATTTAGACCTTCCAAACCCACACCCAAGAATATTTTATAGACGAAAATATCAGAAAATAGAGAAATAATAACACAAGAGAATTTACGTGAAAACTCCCAATTGGAGAAAAAACCACAGGCATCGAGAAGAAAATTCACTACGTGAAAAACCCTTACAATCACACAATTTTTCCTCTCACCCAATCCCCCAATACACCAATAGATCTACAAAAAATACCCAAAACAAACTTTCCAACTCTCAGCTCAAAAGAGGAATTTAACTAGAGTCAAATTTGTCATACAAATCTTTGACTTTGTATTGGTACATTAATCAAGGAGGTAGCAATCTCCTTATACAGGCAAGAGCCTTGTACCAATTGTTTTTTCTAACCAATATGAGACAAATAAATGAGTCAAAACTCAACAAGTTATGACTAAGAGAATTTTATATTTGTAACACAATTAATGTCAAACGTGTAATTCTTAATTATATTTTCCTTTTCCAGCTGAAATGAACCAACAGTACACGAACAGATGATTATATAATGATATCTAGAATGCCATATGGTTATATATTAATTATAAGCATATCTACGTGACAAATTGTCTAATCATTGAGAATTTTCGTTTGCATAGAAAGTCAATCAGTGTCATGTGGGAATCAGATGATGATGGACAAAGTTGTTGAAGGATTAGAAGGGAATATTTCAGAAAGGGAACAAGAAGCTTACAAAAGGCATTTGTGCAACTAGGGTTACAAATGAGACCAAACAAACTACCCTTTAAGGGTCTCAACATCAACGATCCATTCAGGTCAATGGGTCCATTTGCCTCGTTAATATGCCCTTGACAATTATGTCCACCCATTTCTTTTTTCATCCAAGAGAAGAGCTGTTTTCCCATACAAATTCATGGTCGTCAGTTGATTGCGAGGCTTTCTAGCTACATGAACGTGTCAAAATGTTAGCCTAAGGATTCAGGTCCATTTTCTGCCAGTACTGTTCTATTTTTTTTAATCCTCCGGTCATGGACCAAATACAAGGACAGGCCACGACTGATTAGCTCTTTTCCCATGCATATGGGGTTAACCAATGTGAGAAACTTGTGAAATATGGCTATTGTGTAAGCTGCACTCAATGCTTAATTCGCACTCAAGAAAAGAAAAGGAGAACTAATAAATAGATGGTGTGTGAATGCAATCTAAATATTCCAGATTCTATTGTTTTAGAATAATCTGCAAAGTTGATTGATTGCCTTTGGAATAAAGAGAACATCTCATCTACACCTCCTTCTTTGTAAAAGAGGTGTAATGGAGAACAGCCATGTATATATTTAGTTATCCCTGTCTTTCAATCATTCTTTTGAATGATGAGAAATCAATAATTAGTTCAGTGTGATTATTTACGCAAAGAAAAAGAATTTCCAAGCCAACAAGCTAAGCCCTTATTACTGTAGGTGCCATATATACTCGGATTTGAAAGGCCAAAAATAAACATTCAATTTAAAGATAAGATCATAAGTTGGGATGTACTATTGTTTTCAGAAAACAAAAGACTATAATTCAACTTTAGTCCTATGAAGATTTTTGCATACAGTACGTATGCTTCACCTTCCTACGCGCTGTACTTCAGGAATTGTCACCTTTAAAGTGGTAAGGTAACGCCCATTTTCCATAAACTTTCCTTCTCCTCCCCACATGAAATGTGAACCCACAAGGATAAATGATGCCGCAGACAAACTCCCTCAATAAATTCATTACGGTATTGTCTGAGTCCTTATAATTGGACAATTCCAAGTCTATCCTACTTTTAGTGCGTTATCAATGATAGAAAGATCTTTTTCTTTTTTTAATTCTTGAAAGAAATTACTGTTAAATTATTATTCTATAAGTTCGAATTTTAATATGGAAATTGAAAAACATAAATATCTACTCATCCCATGTTAATCTTTTACATCGTCCCATTTGATGATTATCTTAATAGTTAGAAGTAAGGCTTCGAAGTAGATAAAAAATTTGAAATCGTGTGGTAAAATTTTATCAATGCTTGAAAGCTAGCATAGAATATGAAGAACACTTCAAGTTAATGTTTAATGACAGAAGATTTATTTTTAATTAAAGAGTTATGTACGTTTTAGAAAGAGACATTTCACAACTTATTGTAGGAGACCAATAAAAATTGGTAAGTGAAATAAAGCCTTTATTTTGTTATGGTTTAATTGATGGTTTTCATATCATAGCTAAATAAAATACCCTAGTTCCTGTTTTTGTATATTATATCTCATATGCAATAATAACACAAACACGGTAATTGAATACAAATATATCTTCTACTTATTATTGATTATATGTTTTAAATACACTATGTAATTAATATGATTTTCTATTGAGTTTTATTATTGGTAAATTTCTTAATAGAAATTACCATTAGATCAAGAATTATATTTTTTTTTAAAAGTCTGCTAAGTTGATTGGACATTATTTTTATTACTGTTCATTTCTCAGTTATATCATCACATATTCTTGTTTTTATAAAATATTTGCTCCTATCAATGTAGAGTCTTAAATCTTCCACTGTTTGAAACAAGTCGTATGCATAAAAAGATTATATTTAAATAAAAACATTTTAAATGCTTAATTATCATGTTTTCAAACCAAGTCATATGAATATTTATATAGTCAAAATTTGAACTAAAATTTTCATATATATACATTTAAAAATTTATTAGTGTTTTTTCAATTATAAATGACTTCAATTAAACTTAGACCCGACAAAAAGATTTATTTATCCACCAGATGGAAAGAAAAAAAAAGAGAAATTATTAATATATAAAATTATAAGATTTATTGTACTTTTACAAATAGAAAACTAAAATATATCTTATTCGGTTGCTAAGACGGGATTAATTACTATTTTTAATAATGCGACATTATAATCACTTTTTCCTTTTACATATAAATTTTTAAAGCAAATGTAATCATTTGTTAGCCATATAATTCAAATAAATTACTTAATAAAAGAGATCAGTTATTTGAAATGTAACAAAATTGTTATATGATGCATCAAATTCCGCATCCCCTTAGCAAGTTGTATCATTTTTGAACAGTTTCTTGAATGTTAAAATAATACTATATTATTTAGAAATTGGTGGTAGGTCAGTAAATTTTTAGTAAGACAAATTAAAGTTTGAATTAGGGTAAATTGTGTTTAAAAGTTTGAATATGTGAAAGTCCAAAACCTTACTTTTAAATATCTTAAGCTAAATAATTATTATTTTGGTAATCCTTATGACGATTATGATTAGTATTATATATTAATAATTATTTATAATTTATAGATAAGATTATTATAAATACTCTCTAACCTTTTTTTATTTATTTTTATATCAATATTAACCTTCAATTTGATGTGACTGCTAAAAACCTAACCTTGATCTATTAAGTGTATAAGACTCCTCACTTTGTGAGGATCTAAGGAGGGTCATCGATGGCCGTAACTATTCTCTTATATTTTTTATAAAGAGACTGTTTTTATAATTCGAACATGTGACCTTTTGATTTAAGGAGGGTCATCGATGGCCGTAACTATTCTCTTGTATTTTTTATAAAGAGACTGTTTTTATAATTCGAACATGTGACCTTTTGATCGCAAAGGAGTAACTTTTATCAATTACTCCAAGGCTTTCTTTTGTGATCTATTTAATGGGTAAATAATTTTTTATAAATTGCTTTTCAAATCTATTTAATTGAATAACTTAAAAATACAAATTATAAATACAAAAGGATTAAAATGTACTTGATTCAAATTATGACATAAAATTTTCTTCTCGAACTGTCAACTAAAAACTTTCTATATGTCTAACCTTTAATGGTATTCACCTAAAAAAAAAGCTCAATATTTTAGAGGAAAAGGCAAAGTGATAGGTGTCTTATATCTTCATCTTATTTACAGAGAATAATAGAAGAGTTTCTTTCTTATTAAAATTAAACTTGTTAATTGTAATTAAAATCTAACTTTAATTATAATAACAATTTAATTTTAATAAAATCAAATATCTCATATTTAATTCCTAAAGTTTCTTAAATTTCACAATTATGTCCAACTTGATTTTTTTTCTTTTTAACTATTCTTTTTGTGTGTAACCTATTAGGTTCTAAATATGTTAACAATGATTATAAATTTTAATTAAAATTTGTTAAATTAAACCTCATTTTAATTTATTTTTAATTCTTTGGTTAAATAATTTATAATCGTAGATCAAAATTAATGTTTAAAAATATATCATGACTATTCAAATATTAGGAATATCAAAGTAGTTTGACTCAACCTAATCATGTATGGTTATAATGTATAGTTTAATCATTTCATTTTCTAATATTTCAATTAGACATAGACCATAGATTTAATGTCTAATATGTTAAATCCAATCATATTCGTTCTTTATATTTGGTAATTGATTTATAATTGATATTTGAAAATATATTTTCAAATCTCAATTTACTATAGCTAGAGTATTCCTTAAATAACTACTAATTAAGAATAATAGAATATTCTTTTTAATTACTTTATAGTAACAAACCTTTTATTGATTTATTCAACTATCACCTTATGATTTATTTTATATTAGAGTACTATTGATTAAGCTACTCTAAATAAAATAGGGCATATATAACTTCAAATCATATTAATTCCTACATGAGATACTTTATTAATCTTAAACTTAAAAATCAATTATACAACTATCATAATAAGGAAATTCATAAATACATGAATAATATTTCATTTGGAATCCTTATAATCGTGTTAGTTTAGTGAAACATGTCTCTAATAAGCACTCACATATTTGTTTAAATATCTCTATATTTTAATTTTATAAGATCAATTACCTTCTTATAAGAAAGTAATATAATATATGATAGCTTTACTATTTCATCAATATTTTATCTTGATGGAACTATAAGAAAGTAAATATAAACTGAATCTTATAATTATGATTTTATCCTAATTTCAATTACATAGTAATTTATTTTAGAGATTTTACCTTTAATAGTAAAAAATAGAATATAATTAACAGAAATATATAAAAATAGAAAGTGTCTTTAAATATATAAAGATAGAAAGTGCTTTTAAATAATTATGTCACGAAATGTACACCCAACTGATTGGTTACGGGGCATACACTAACAATGACACGAGACATTGCTTATATCACAGAATATTTTAATAAAGGTAGGCCAGCATGTCCACATATTTTTGATAAGATTAAAGTTATAATTTTGTGCGCACTTCCTCGTTAATGTAAGTTTGGAAATGACAAACAAAAGAGATATAAGTCCGTAAACTGAAAAATGGAAGATGCCAAAGTTGCGCTAATATAAGGGCAAGAACATACCTTCTTTTTTTTTTTGGTAAATCAAGAACATACCTTAATCCCGAGCTCCTGTGAAAAGGGACAAGCCAAAGCGTACCTCCAAAGAATTACAATAAAAGATGAGAAGAAATAATTACACATATGAACCATTAAGTTTAAAACAATCAAGCGAATCAATCAAGGTTTATAACCATGGCATTATAGGAAGAAGTAGACAAAATAATCCATATGTTTAAAGCTCAAATCGATACTCTTAGATCATTTAATTGTTAGGTTCAAAGTCTTAGGATCAATCTAAGAAACGGTTCATTTATAATTTGATGCAAAAGACAAAACTGCTAATTATGCAGAAGAAAGTTTATTTTCCGAATTTAAAAAGAAAAATGGAAGGTAAGAGAAATTAAATGATTTTCACTCGCTCAATTTCTTCTTAGGATAACATAATTTTAATTGTTTCTGTAATATTTAATACAGTTTTAAGTATTAATAAAAAAATTAAAACTAATTTTAGAAATATTTTAAAAGGTCTGAAAAGAAGAAAGAATAATTACATATAATAAAGGTTTGAAATCCTTGTACAAACGAGCTGGTATTTTTTTAATGACGATTGAATGATTTCAACCATATATATTTTGGTACTCTTTTTAAAGCAACAGTAAGCAAGTTTAAAGTTAAGATGTGCCCTGAGAAATAGAAGAGAGAGAAAGAAAATTAATATTTTTGAGAGAGAAATATAAAACACTATCGAGTTAATGAATAATCATTCTCTTCTTATAGTTTGAAATATGTTAATTCGATGAAGAATGAAAATATGAGTGAAAATTAATTCTTAATTATTTAGATAATTATTTGGAAACCTAAAATTAAAGAGTTCCATAAAAAAATTTCTATTGAACAAAATATACTACTAAAAACTCAAAAGAGGCTATGAAACTGAGATGATTTGGTTAGAGCGACAAACTCTCCACAGTTAATTATTGGAAATAAAGGAAAAGATGATGAAGCTATTGATATTTCTACCCCTTGTGAGAACAAGACAGTGTAAGTAGCAGAGATTATTACCTCTCCTAAGCATACAACAATAGTGCCCAAATGTGATAGAACAATGGTCGCAACTAGTTGGAGTACAGAACAGGCTGATGCAGATATTGGCAAAACTTTGCAACAACAATCAAATAGTTTTCAACTAATTGGTTGAGGACTTAACAAGTTGACACACATTTCGCAAAGAAAGACAACTCTTGACAAATTCAGTGCAGACAATGAGAAAAATCTAGATCACGGAGCCAATGATTTCACCTCCCAATATTTAGAGCATTGTTAGAGGAATTGGGTCAATATGATGTCTCCAGTCGCAACTGTTGAGCTAACTGATAATTAAGGGACAGGGGACATTGAACAAAGAGAGGACAGTGATATCCCACTAGTAATAAACCATGTCCTAAATATCTTTAGCAATTTTTTAATGCAATTCAAATCTGCAAAAAAGAAATATGCTAAGAAGAGAAAACAAAATCTCAAATACCA
Organism: Erythroxylum citrifolium; assembly: GCA_026284465.1. Taxonomy (NCBI): domain Eukaryota; kingdom Viridiplantae; phylum Streptophyta; class Magnoliopsida; order Malpighiales; family Erythroxylaceae; genus Erythroxylum; species Erythroxylum citrifolium. The sequence goes on from JANKOE010000006.1 coordinate 47,281,427, forward strand.
GTAATGGTAAATGAGTCTTCTCATGAATCAATAGTGCCTATAATTGTATCTTATTGTTATTGTCTAGTATGCAGATAGTTGTACTATCTTCATTAGGTAGATTTAATTCTTTAGTCATATTGTCATACTATGGTAGGCCTAAAATTTTGAACTCGTTGTAATGTCATTTTAGTTTAATTTAATTTTTATTTAAAAAAAATTGTGATGCACAAGAAATTTTTTCTTATAAAAAATTGATATTACTTTTCAAAGTATAGGTTTGAGTATTGTGAAACTAGAATTAATTTGCAACCTCTTCGATTCTCTTATATGATTTTTTAGGCAATTCATCACAATATGTTTTTTGTTTAATTAACTAATTATGTTTAAAGTGATGGTTTCGTCTATGTTATATATGTTTTTTTAAAAAATTATCAGAACGAAACATATATTTGTACATCTCTGATTTTTAAACGTTAGGGCAGATAATAAGTTAGTAGTGGTATGTTTTAGTTTGTGGTCTTTGGTTTATAACTTAATCACTAGTTATGGTCAGCAGAGAATATAAAATTAGTAGCGAATATTTTTATAATCTATCACTACGTACCTACTATTGAAAACAATATTTTTATTAATTAAAGATAAGATTGCATGTCATAGGATTTTCTCAAATCTCGTATCAGCGAAATTTTTATTAATTTGTTGTAATTGTTATTTTTTCGTATGTACATTGGCTTTAGCGATCCAGTAAAATTGATTAGTAAGAGATTTGAGAGGTGTAAACTCAAAATTTATCAATTTATAACTTTTAATATTTGAGTTTGATAGTTTTGACATAATATACAAATTGGTCTTTTAATTAGCTTTTAAGTTGAAAACGAGGCAACTTTTCATAGAAATTCAATTCTACCCTGTTGTTGGATTGTGGAACATCCGGCCAATGCGATTCAGGAGGATGATGCAGTGAATTTGCTTCTAACTTCACAAACCAACACTTTAAATCAAGAAATAATAATCTAATAAGCTTATTGCAATTTTCGAAGAATGGCAATGTAAATTTGAGGAGCAGAAGTCAGCTGCTTTGTGATAAAAGAGACTTGTGGATAATAAATTTAAATTTTATTCTAATAAAAATTTTATAAGTCCTAAATAATTACGGTAGCATTTATAAAATAGAATAATATGTGTAACTTTCTATTTAATAAAAATTTTAAACACAATTTAACTTTAAGTCCTTTATCTTTTGATATCAACTCATCTCTCAATCTTCATCCTGATCAAACTTTACTTTACTTTAATGCATCAATTAAGTTGGTAGATTTAGTTTATAATTTGGGAAGCTTAAAATAAGAACACAAATTATAATTGTTTTATGCTTATGTTCCTATCATATACTTATAAACATAGACATTAAAACAACATGTGTCATTATACACAAATCATTTTATTAAAAGGAGGTTATTGGCTAATTAAGACTTAAAAAAGGGCTCAATATTAATACAAAAACAAAGGTCGTAAAATTAAGTATAAAAATCAAAGTTTTACTAATTTTCTAAACTTTGTGTATATATCTCAAACTTACAGTAATTCTCTCCTGATAATATTATATACTAATAGGGAATATATAACGCTTAATTTCATGAAAAGGGATAATAGCTTAGTGACTAAAGCTCTTCCACATGTAGAAGATAAGGTCGTGGTTACCATTCTAAAGGAAAGAAATTAATTTCATTTTACATTCTCGATTTCGTTAATGTAAGTGTTTCCAATTCTATGCAATTGGAATTGCAGTTATGATTTTTGAAATTTTATTTAATGAAAATAAATAGTTCAAGTTTATAATTTCTTATATTTTAAGAATTAAATTTTGTTTTAAAATAATAAAACACATGAATCTCTTTTTAGTTGAAAATTATTTTCGAATATTTGGTGAAATTAATTTTATTTTTAATTTTTGAAAATAACTATAAATATTTTTTTTTATTCGAGTAAACCTTACAGGCGGGTCAAGCGGACTCACTTCTCAGAAGGCCAAGTGGCTACACCCAAGCAGATGGCCAAGTGGCTACAAACTATAAATATACATAATCACATACATTAGCAAATTACATGTTGATGAACGATGATCTAACCAAATTATTAAACCGAGTCTGAACTAATATGAAAATAAGATGCGGAGGTTCAATTTTAGATTTTCAGTGACATACCAGTAGAAATATATTTCCAAAGTTTCAACAAAACCTAGTGGAAGAGGTTGCCCGAGCTTTACACTAGGGATTAGCGTGTATTGACTTGGAAGAAAAAAGGAGAGTTGAGAAGGAGCTAGGACTGGGAGGCAGAGGCTTCGTTGAAGTGTCATTTTCTTTTATATACTCTCGAGGTATGGTAGGCAACCTAGACCCCCATGTGTCTCTCTTCTCTCCACTACAAATTATTTCAGAAAATTTTCTCTTCTTGCAGCAGCATCACACTACATACAGCTTTCCCCGTCTGTCCTAGCGTTCTCTCTCTCTCTATACATATATAACAACCAGAATGTCTTTTCTTTACTTGGAGCCTAGACAGAGCTGAGAAAGTCTTTCTTTTACAAGTTGATGAGAAGCTTTCTTTACACCAGACTATTATTCTCTCTTTTGTTTGCTTCCTTCCTCTTTTCTGTTTAGTCTTTCCTTTCAGTTTATGGGTTATCTGAAAAATTACAGAAGATACATCCATTTCTCCTAGGTATCTAGTCTTCTAATCTTCTAGTTAAATCTCTGTAAAGACTTGCTCAAAAAATCGCACTTACATAGTTAAGTTCTTCACCTTGGAATTTGGATACGCTTTCATTGAAGAATTTTTAGTGGCGAGGAAGCTAGGGAGCTGTACTCGAATCATTCTGGAAGAATAAAAATGTCCCAGAAAAGGATTTTCGATGAACAATCTTTGAATCAGATTCCTGACCTTTCGCTGCACATAAGTCTTCCAAATAGTGCTCCTTCTTCAGTCTGCACCGGGGTAAATAATGATGGTGATTCATTTTCAACTCTCGACATTTGGCGTAGAGACCACTATGATGGCCTGAAATCGCACAGTGATAGTTCTTTAAGAGTGGGGTCTCAAGCAGACACTGAACTCTCTCTCGCAAATCCCACAAGTAACACTGCCTTTGAGGCAGAGAGTCCCTGGAGAAGAAACTTCAGTTTTGGTGTCGGCGAAGAGGATCTTTCAAGGCAAAGATTGACTCTTTCTAAATATTCCAAAAGTGGCCGAGCAAGTCATCACATAAATCACGGGATTAGAGTTCTTGAACCCCCAGGCTTGAACCCCATAAAGGGAATTCCAGTTTATAGTAATTGGAGCAATTCCAGAGAGATAATGGATCCTAGATTTTGCTTCAACCAGATGCCATATCCGTCATCTTCCAGTACATATACTCCAGGTCGTTCTTCCATTGATAACAAAACGGGGAACCCTTCACTGAGGTTCAATGGTATATCAATGGAGACACTAAGATCATCTCAGTATCATGATCAGCAGCACCAATTTGGCCTTGGTTTGGGCAGCGAAGAGATAGGAATGATTAGATCAAGAGTACTTATGCCAAAGCTACAAACAAGGAGGAACATGAGAGCCCCAAGGATGCGTTGGACTAGCTCTCTTCATGCTCGCTTCGTTCACGCTGTGGAGCTCCTTGGTGGCCATGAAAGTACATCCTTATATTCTCCTCCTTGAAAGTGATTATCAAACTATTTTCGTGCTTCTTTTATGCTTAAAAATGATTATATGATTATACCCTTATACCTATTCATTCTTTCTTTCTCTAATCTCTGATGGATATATGGCTTATTTGCGTTTCAGGAGCTACTCCAAAGTCAGTTCTAGAGCTCATGGATGTCAAAGATCTAACACTAGCGCATGTCAAAAGCCACCTACAGGTCTGGCTAGCCAAAAAACTCCGTATTTTCTTTGCTCAATTATGTTCCATATTTTTTCGAGAAACCAAAAGAAGCACCGTAGTTCGGTTTTTAGTGAATATATTTCTCTGGCCTGTGATGCGGTGAAGACTTTGGCTATCTTACTGGCACGAGAAACGATGAGGATGAGTGAATGAATGAACAGTTACGTCTGCTAGTTCTGAGTACAGGACAATTTCTACTTTTTGATAGGGAGAGAGAGAGATAAAAGTAGCCATCATTTCTCAATAATTCATGCAATTACTGACCTCACCAAACATCAACCTCGTGGTTATTAAAAAAACTATTTGGCTTTTTGACTGGGGTTCTTTAGTCGGTAAATTAGTCTATCTTTCCACTAACATGTTATTTGTGGTGATTCCATTTTTCAATGAGTGGTCTTTTCCTTTTTATCAAGTCTAGGTCTTCTCGTTAATTGTCTATTCATTTTCTTTGTCTCCTTTTGCCTTACAGATGTATAGAACTGTTAAGAGCACTGACAAGCTTGCAGCTTCCTCAGGTAACCTGCTTTTTATATTTTCCCCAATTTCCAGCCACAGACTTTGAATTTTCAAGATTCTACGATCCTGTTAGTGTTAGCGTAAATCTGACACAGAACCCAACGGACTAACCAACTCTTGCTTAGGGACGGTCTAAATTAAAATCTATATATCTCTAAGATCATATGATCTCATCTGACTATTTGGAATATCTAACAGATGGATCTGGAGACGAAGATGTTTTTTCTGTGGCAACTCCCTCTGATAAAAATGCCATAAATTTACTGAAACACGGAGGAGCTTCCAATGGCCACATTGATCCAACTTCTCTCTGGAGTAACTCTTCAAGGTATTCCCTCTCTAGGTCCTGATTTACGCTGAATCGCCGACGTTCATTATTGATTGTTGTGGGCGCTTTAAGTTGTCTCCAGATTGACGTCACCTTTTTTGTATGTGCATAAGTGCATTCATTGTCATGTTTCATGCTTCTAAGCAAGAATGACTTTAAACATATATATATATATATATAGATCTCTAAATTCTCAACTCAAAAGAGCTACAATGTGGCAGCTTTTACTTTTTGCTTAGCTTTTCTTCTCGTCCACCTTTTTTCTTTCTTTCTTTGCGTCTGCTTTCTTTCAAACTATATGCACATGAACGTGGTATTGGACGAAACAAGTGGAAATTTATTAAAACAAAGTATATCAAGACCGAAACACACAGGTTTAAACTACCTTTTTTCCCTTGATTCTCTCAAGTTCAAGTCGCAACAATATCTGTCTTCTAGCTAGGTGATGATCCTAATTAGTGCAATCTCCAGAACGCCAGAACCTAATTCCATACTGTAGTAGTTGAGATCTTTAACTCCATTACACGTAATTTATTTATGGCTATATCTATCTCTTACAATGTCAGCTACTTACCACTATTTCAATTTTAATTTCTTTCTATCTAAGTTGGCCATTTGATTTGTAATTTGCGTATCTGAAGCTTAGTCGTCTTGCTACTTCATAAAGATGAGATCCTTGCTATATTAGGGCTGTTAGCTGCATGATGAGAATGTGTCTTGGGCATATATATAGAATATTTTTGCATGTTGGAAAATTGTTGTGCAAATATCTTATGCTACTTAATTTCACATAACTTTTATATATAACGAACTGTACGTATTTCCTAGACTTTTATAATGACGAAGAAAACTTAGTTCTGGTCGTACCAAGTTGCTTTCATTAGTTCCTTTTTTTTTCCCCTTTAGTATTAATGAAAAGCTTGAACATGAAAGTAAGAAAAAATGGAAAAGGACAGCATAATGAGAATAAGAAATAAAATGGAGTACATGCATGCATCATGCACATTGTAAATAGCTGTTTCCAACTTGGTATACCTATTGCTACGTGGTTAAAGTTGGTATATAATGGAATACATATATTTGAAAAGAATATTCGTACATGTACAAATGCTTTTTGCTAGAAAGGTGAACAAATAACCTTCAACTTCGTTTAATTCAAGTAGCTAGCATGCAAGTCTCTTGTTTAGTTTTACTCAAACGGCTTGAATTTGAACTTTAAGTGACATAATGATGGTATATTCACACTATTTTACTTGATGAATTGTGATCCTTGCGTGCGTTAGGTTCTTGATTGAATCCAATAAAATGGAAGTTCTGGTTGCAATATTTAGAATCAAATAAACTACTACTAATATTCTTATGTTTTCAGAACATGTTCAAAGTATTTTTTGTTCAGGAAAAGACTCCCGAGTCATTGACTCATTCGTTTGGAGCCTCATTGCACTGGACAAAGAATATCGTTTAAACATATTCACAAGATTATTTCTCTTAAATAAATTATATATACTTGTATATACTAATTTTGAATTTATTTCGACCAAAAAATAGATATATATATATATATAAACATATGTTCTCATTATTACAAAAGAACATTGTTTTTCTTCAACTGCTTCAATTTGAGTTTAACAAAAACACATCTGTTATTGACTAATACTGCACCTCTTTGGAGCATCTTAAACGTGCTTATCACTTCGGATAAAATAGAAAAGTGTGAACCAAAGTAAAAATGACTTGAAACAAGCTAGAAGGAATTTATTTACTATAAATAACTATTCGAAGATGTTGAAACTCCAGAAGGAATTTATTTACTATAAATAACTATTCGAACATGTTGAAACTCCAGAAGGAATTGCTAAACTTTCGATCTAGGTGATGGATTATGTTCATAATAGATACATCTAATTTATGCCATATGTTTTCATGAATCTAAGGGTTAATAGATGATAATTATTCTCAGCCTCTAACATCATGTTAAACTTCTAATAGTTCTAATAAAATGCTTTTGCTGGACACAACCTTATGAACCATATGCATAACAATCCAAATCAGCAAGACCTTATGAATTTGATCAATAAACTTAAAAAGGTATACATATATTGTCAAGTATTAGAGATATAGACTAGTAACAAATTGGTAAGAATGCTTCCTTACTAGGATTCAAGTATGATGAATGGAAGAGATAAGTAATTACAAACTATATATATCCCTCTGTGTGTTTAGGCTTACAAATTTACCAAAAGCAAAGTTAAATATAAAGCCATTAGTTAAATGATTAATGATCAAAAAATAATAATTCTTAATCTAAATTTCACTTCTCATTATCTTTACAATTTCTTAATTAAATTCTTTTACCTTAACTATTTTATCCAATCTGAGCTTTTTCCACGAGGAATCAATCAATTCCTTAAATTAATTTCATAGAATTCAACAAGAAGATAATTCTTTTTGTGCTTTTATTATTAGCCTCTTTTATGATTTTCAATTGAAGCCTTTCTATTATTAAAGAAATGAAGATAAAATGAAATGATTCAAATCAAGATGTAGATGACATTCTTTTATATATGGAATTCAATTAAAAACTAAAGTACTTTAAAGATAAAATATGATATGTTTAGGACCCAAGTATTTGATTAGTTCATTATTATTATTATTGTTGTATTGTGATATTTGTATTTAGCATTTAATAATCACAACAATTTCGTCTTTTCCTTCTAATTGCTTCTTCATGATATTTACTAGGTGCATACATTTGTTGTGACTCGTGCACAGTAATATTCTTGTTAGTCAACATGCTAAATCTAAAAACTGTTTTCAAAGTTTAGGCTCTTACCCGGTTTCCGCACTTGTAAATTTAACCGTGGAAGATTTATGAAGTGAGGATAGAGGACTCGAGTTTCTTATATACATGTATAAAAGAAACCTTACATAATCATAGAGGCGAATGTACGTAGAGCCCTCTAAATAGTCGAATATAAGAGCATAGGAAAGATTCATACAATTATTAATGGAGCAGCATTCCTACCACAAACATTGCCTTCAGTTAGTTTAAAGCATATGCAGTTTATGCATGCAGCGCTTTAAATTGGATATTATAGCTTATAGTTACTTGGTTTTGGAGTTTAGCAAGGTCTTTTTTATTTGGCTTTGTTTGCCAGATGATCATGGACTTGGTGTCCTGCATAACTATGATCTGATAAGAAAATGTAACCTCTTATTATACCTACTCTAAAAAAAAGCTCTTGGCAGACAAGTTTAGTGGAATAATAATAGTGAGAAACATTAAATATCCGTTAGTTATGTTATTAAACACGCATATAAAGTACGTAACTTTATGCTCACAAGTTATTGGGTACTTTTCATAAGTGTCCAACAAATACTTCCAAGTAATGGAGCCATACTCTAAAAGAAGAGGAAGGTGTTTTAGAGGAAGGTGCCAGCTAATTCTTTATCATTTGTCGCGGAATGTGATTTTCCATGACGTTTTAAAAAACGTCACAGAAACCTTTTGCTTGTATCATATTTCGTGACGTTTTTTAAAATATTACAAATTGTATTATGTGATATTTTTTAAAATTTTGTGATATTTTTTAAACGTAAAAAATTATGGTGTTTTCTTGTATTGTTAGTCCCCTCTGCATCTATTAATTGTTTATGGTACTAACTGACTTTTCTCGGATACATGTTTCAATTCTGCAATCAAATCAGTACCTTGAAACTGAGAAACCGCTTGTGTAAGAAATCCTGGCTACGAAATAATGAGATGTAGCTTTTCCCTTAGCATTATCAGGTGAACCACTACAGTTTCATGTGGCATGTACGTCAGCTCCATATGACATCTATGTTTTAATCTTTCCGGGTTCCATTTAGGTAGTTTTTTCTTAATGTAATTTGTTATTTCTATCAACCAAGAGCAATTTATAAGAGATGTAGATGGAACTGTAATGACAGAGGCGATTGGCAACAACCGTGCTCAAGCGACGTGGACAGGCTTAGATTAGAGATGATATCATCTGAACAAGAATTGTCTGAAACACAATTAGAGGTGAGGGACTCAAAATATCATCGTTCTGATGCAATCTTTTTGCTAATCTACCCCAGAATTTCATGGTATCTGTCTGCTAATTCGTGCATGGCAATTTGAATTTGCAAATGAATAGTCCAGGTACTCATTATACTTCACAAACTTCGTGTATGTCAATGCAATATCTCTGCAGTCGAACAATTGGAATTTCTAGCAAAAGTTCGACTTTGTTTTGGCAAAAAATGACTCTGGAAGCATGTTTTAATTGCTATTTTTATTCTTTTTCCCAGTTCGCTTCGTTTGAGATGAATTTAACTGAAGTAATGGATACATGTAGGGAAGGGAGATTGCACAATCAAAAAGAAAAGGATCCAACCAGGAACTTGACAATCCAAGTTTGGAGTTCACCTTAGGAAGAACGCATTGGCAAAGCAAAGAAAATGACTGAAGTGAGAAAAGAATTTACCTGCCTTTTTGTCGTGTTAATTTCTTTTCTTTTCCTGTTAACAAATTGCAAATTAAGTCAATATTGATATGCGTATAGATTATACAACATAAAAGCACTAGTCCGTTTCCTGTTACCTTAGTACATTCTTTTTTGTTTAACTTATTCTCCTTATAAGGCGATATTGGTATTTACCATCGGCTAATCAACGAACAAAAAGGCATAAAGAGTTTTAGTGATGGATTAAGTGAGATTCTATGTTCAAGTTCTTAGTGGAGTCTTGTCATTATTAACTTTATGGAATCTTCATGTCCATTTACCAGTTCATCTTTAGAAGCACCATAGAAAAGTCAATAAAGGAACCCCTCGTTTATCTAGTTAATGCAAAACAACTGACCTATGAAGCCTCTGGTTTATCAAAGGCAAATAAGAGTAATCCAAAGAACTGATTGGCAAGCGTAGACGAGATTCACATGTTGCTATTATGGGGTGCAGAACGTCCCCAGCAAATCACTTTCGGTAATCTGCAAGTGATTCCACGAAATCCGATTGGTGCCACAGATTTTAGAGTTCTCTTCTTTTGAACTTTTTAATAAATTATTGAAAATACATAATTATGCGAAATTACATGATTTAAATAAATTAATAGTCTAGAGGTCAGAGATCTTTGCATTTTTGCTTAATGGCTTCCTAGAATAAAACATAACTGATGGTTCAGGAACAGTAATTGAAGTTACGTTTCCACAATTCTTATGTCATCAAAAAACCAAAATGCTATGTAGGCCTTAGTGAAACGAGTCCCACCTAAAGAGCCATATATGTTGGGCTCAAAGCTTAAATATAGATCCGATGGCAATCTTATTTCTGCTTGTACCTTTAAAAAGAACGTAATATGAAGAAAGTATGAGACGGCATTTAAAATATAGGAATAAGTAACAAACATAAACAACAATTTAGAGTCACAAATTTTAATGCCAACATTGAATTGATAAAAACTTCCCAATTCGTATAATAATATAATTGATTAGATCATCTAAATAGTTATCACTTGATATATACTTAAATGTGCAAATCTTATTCTAATGTTTTTATGAAAGGTCTAAATCAATCTATGTCATTATTTTTATACCAATTTATATTTTAGTATTTACAAAATGATACCATATACGCCTTAAAATTTAATTTCATTCAATTTATGTTAGATCTCCATTAACGTGTCATATGTTACATACATTACATGCTAGCCAGTCAACTATTGCCATCTAAAAGTTTCTTTTATGAAATTTAAAATGTATTTTTAATTAATAATTATTAAAAATAATAAAATATTATTTTATAAATCAACGAATAAAAGTAATTACATTCGGAACTACAAATCCCCTTTCCCCTTTGAATCCTAAAGCAAGAAACTCCAACGCAAATCATGTTTTAAAAATCCCAAAATTTGTTCTTGCCAAATCCAGTATTTAAATGAACTTCCTTGGCCAACGAAAACACGCTTGGCACAAAGCTTTGAAATTTGTTATTCAGCAGAAAAACATACTCGACATCACGATGATAGGAGGGTCTTGGTTGAGAAGGTAATCTGGAATTACAACACTAACGTTGCGTATGGTTGCTGTCTCCGGTAGCTGGAGACGGAACGGAACAGAAATTTAGAGACGGAATGGAACAAAAACTGGAGACAGTGAGGTGTTTAGTTATGATGGACAGAACAGAGAAAACTGTCTCCGTCTCGAGGACAGAATGTGTTTGGTTGCAGGGGACAGAACGAAAAAATAGTGCAAATGACA
>JANKOE010000006.1:47374566-47386143 GCA_026284465.1 Erythroxylum citrifolium
TACATCTCTACCAAGAAACGTGGCTATCTAAATAGAAGTGAGAAAGATTAAGTGAAAAACATGGGATGGGTACAGTGAGTGTGTTCTTAAGCATTATGAACTGGTGTTATTCCACTTAACATACTTCAGTGTTTTAATGATTTCTAGAGCTCTACTGATCCAAATGAGATGATTTTTGTTTTGTGGTAAACTAAAGACATGGAGCCATAAATGCTAAGAAAAAATTGGAATATAATTCGGTCTCTAAGATGTTTAAATTCCAGATGGAAATAGTGCATAGTATACTGTGCGGACAAGAGCAGTCCAAAAATGTTTGAAGTATATCTTTTGAATAACTGAACCAAATTGAATGATTTTGGAGGCATAAGAAACATAAGATAATGGGTGATATTTTTTGGAAGAAAGTATTATGTTAGAATACTTAAGGGTACTGTTGGCAAGACACTAAAGTATAAAAGACATAAGGTATAAAATAGAAGGGCAAATGGGACAATTCTCAAATGGGACATATATGAATTTTGAAATGGGAATGAGCTTAAAATGTCTTCTAGAACATACTCGGGATTGTCATTAAGCATGAATTGTACGTAGCCCATATAACTATTTGGGCATAAATGAGTTTTGTAACAGGTGTGAATTGTGTGTTACATAAATTATGGTGTGCAGGTTAAACATCTGCATACAGGCGTTCCAGAATTTGGAAGCAAATGCTATTTAGAATGTACTGTGAGTAGACCTAGATGGTCTTACCTTATTGTTTGTTTGTTTATGTTATAAATTGAGTGATCATTAATAATTATGAAGGTGACTTGATTGTTGAATTCCGGACAATGAAGGTCCGATGACCGTGATATATGAATGAGATATTGAAGTGTAAATTGTATGTGAAAGTGATTGTTAAATGTGTTAGGAATGTGCATTTGTATTTGTATATAAATGAAATTGTGAATTCTCCACTTCAATGTGGAATGCCGGACTAAGGTCCGATAAGATGAGAAAGTGTTTGAATGGGATATACAATTGTAAGTGATCCATTCCATTACATAAACGCATGAAATATAAAGGTAGTTGTGACTAGAGTAGCCAACGATCAGAGCTTCAAGCTCAACGTGTGAAAAAGAGCCTTGAGCTCAAAAGTGATTCAGAGCCTTAGGCTCAACATTTAATGAGCCCTATATGAGACAGTTATCAATGAGCCCAGTATCCAATGGATACGGAATAGTTTAGGCACTCGGTCACAACAAAATAACAAATGAAAAGAGAGTCTCATGTGCACTGCATATTCATGATATGAATGATTAGAATGGTTTGAATGATTTCTGAATGTAATATACATTGAATGTAATATGTGAAATGACTGATTAAGTGTATGTGATTCATTATGATTGTTAATGAAATGATGTGAATTATATGAATTGTATGTGTTATGTGATGAGTGAGTCATCGATGATAGTCATTCACTGAGTTCACAAAATTTACCCAAAATTTGCAAATATTTTTCAGGACTCCGAAGAATACCCCGTTAGGCCAACAGGAGTATACCTACAGCATTCAAGTGAAGGATAGAGGTCGGGATCAGTTCGCGTCTGCATTTGTGTTTTCCCTATTTTGTATTGAATCATATATTCCACATCTTTTTGTGTAAAATTGTATTTTTTGAAATGACTCAAGTGTTTTGTATTTGTGAAAGGGCCCGAATGGCTATTGAAAATTGTGTTAATTGAAAAGGTTTATGAATGGTCGTGGGCCCAAGTTAAGTATCGATTTCTGCATATATGTTTGTGGCTTTAAAAAAAATTATAACCACTTTTCGAGTGATTAGAGTGCTCTAACACGCAACCCTCGCGAGGCATGGACTCGGATATTACCATTGATGTCGGGTTCGGGTCTAGCGAGAGTGGGGTGTTACATTTTGCCTGGAAGCTAAACGACATCATTTTCCTCCCAAGAATTTCAGCTAGGGTTTTTAGAGATCAACAACTTTCGGCAGCACGTGAGGGTGTGAACGACGATGACTAATGATGTTTTTTGCGCCATATGGTCTGCTTAAATAGAGGAACAATTTGGTTTATGACAAATTGTTTTTAAAGTAGATTAAGAACCCAAAATATGAGGATAGAAGGTTGTAAGGGAAAAGTTGAAAGAAAACGCTAGAATTTTTTATTCCTTTTTACAAAAGAAGCTCTGTTATCATATCGAAATTGATAGTAGAAAAGAAATGACGAGAGGAATTTTGTATTTTCAATATGTGTATTCATGTATACAATAGGGGTATTTATATCTTTTGGATGATTCTAAATAAGGAAACAAATTAATGTGATAATGTCATATTACATACATGATTGTGGGACTAGATTAAGGCTAAAGTAATGTTAATAGTTGACTTCTAAGGATACCAAGATCAATGATAATGCCATTGACATTATTTTAATGCTTAGAATTGGTCAAGCTAGAGAAAAAGTATTGTAAGAATTCATCCTTATTTTCTCATTAAGATAAATAATAATCGCAGTGCTCACAATCTTTTTAATGCAATCATCTATAAGCTCCTTACATTGATGATTATAAATCACATTGACCTATTGAATCAAATGTAACGAACTCCTCAACCAAAACTCGAACCATAACCCATATAAAGTCTCTAAACCTAATTATTAGCGAAACTCACAAACTCACCCACAATCGCGTGCACTGACACACCTACAATACAAATTGAGAAGAAAACCACAAACCGGTAAAATATGGTATTCAAATAAATATGTCAAGAAAAATGTGAAAGTGGGTGAATAAAATAAATTAGGCAAAAAACTAAAATTGGATCGAAGATATATATTTATCAAGTTTAATTATAAGTTTTTTATTTATATAAAATATATTGTCTTCAATATCACCTTTTCGTAATTGTCACTTTAACAAAAATTAATAAAATATAATAGAAAACTTATTTTAAAAATTTTCATTCGACACAGGAAATGTCTACAAAACTTTGAAATTAAAGAAAATTTTGATGGAATTCATGAAGTTTCGGAAGAAATTGTTGCCCTTTATCCTTTTAATTGTAAACTAAGAATAATATTAAGTTTCTTTTTATTTCTTGAAATTGAAAATGATTTTGAAACAATGATAGTATTTTGTATTTATATATTTATAAGCTTGATTTTACTGAAATTTGAAATTATATTAAAGATGTTAGAGAAATGAATTAAGAAAATTTAAAAAAAATAATAGAACAGAAAAGATACTAGGGACAAATTTTAAGATAAAATTAACAATAAAAAGAAAGTGCGTCATATGATCACCTTTTTATATAATTTAATTTTAAATAATTTATTTAATTTAGTATTCTGAATATTTTTAAAAAAATGTTATATGCTATGAATGAAGTTGAGTAATTAAACATGAAAGTAATGAAATTAGATATTATACTTATTAATATAAAAGATGTAAATAAATTGGTTCACTTTTGCATCGACCAAATCTTCTGATCAGGTGATTTGCATTAGTTTAGTTAAGCGCCATGTCCTTATTGATTCTAGCGGACATGTGGTTGTTTCGTCAACGAAAATAAATAAATTAAGAGGACGATTAGATTAGAAGAATTTATAAATGTTTTATAAGAATAACGCAGTGAATTTGAGAACAAAGTGGAAACACTAAAGGTAACAGCTATCAGCATAATATCTTTTGGGTGGATTTGGTTGTAATCGAAAATTGGATATCAATATCAACGACCTTAGTTTTTTATTCTTTCTTACCTTATGAAATGCATCAGTACTTTTTCATCTTGGGCTGATCAACACCTACAATGACCGTGCTCTATTGCAGTGGATGCTCAAGACGTATTTTACCCCCTTCACTTACCAATGAACGATTTATCTGATTTTGGTAAAATTATAGACGATTATTTAAGTATTCTCAAGCGTCACACTAATTTTTTAGTGCGCTGAATTAGTCGACATTATAATGTCGAAGCTCATCAATTAACTCGACACTCTTATTTATATGACCCTGTTCAAGTTTGAGATTATTACTTTACCTTTAATTAATGCAAGCTCTGGTTTACGCATAAAAAAAATTTACAGGACAAAGGAACGTCAGGAGTCATGACCACACGCATTGTTCAACAAAAAGCATGCATGAGCACGCTAACGCGTTAGGGAAGCGCGATCCCAAACTCTGACAGAGTGGCAAGTCGCCGCATCATTATCTACGCCGCCCTCATCCCACCGTATGTCATCTTGTCAGTTGTCATTTAGTTTCCTCTAGCCTAGTACCTTCCACCAAAATCCATCTCCTGTAGACAGCCAAACGACACCTGTCATATCCTAGACCAACCAAAGTTTCACTTCCATTGATTTAACATTGCTTTTTTTTTCCGTTCTCTCCGCCAATGCCAATGCCAATGCCAACCTTATTATTTCATTTCAGTTTTAATTTTTTAAAAAAATTAACACTATAATTAGCCATTGTTTAATTTCAACGTTCTTCAAAAGCTCTGTATATAAATCCTTTTTATATTTGCAGCCCTCTTTAACTATTATTATTAATTCTGTCAGTTTTTGTGCGAATCTATTTATGATCAGTTGCGGAGCACCAACGTTGCTTATGATACCTGCATTAGAACCATCTAAAGTTGCAACATTTCCGCTCAAGTTCTCATTTCCATATCGCACAGCTTATAACAACAGAATTTTCCCGACACACCCCAAACCCCCGCAACCTGTGCCTCTTCTTCTTATCACCAACGTTCCACCGTCACCACACATGGCCACCGGACACTCTTCTCGGGCATGTGCCGGCGACGCTATTCTAACGTCCGGAGCAAGCGGCCGTATCAGTGCTCTGTTTTCTCTTAAGGCGTTGAGGAGTCTGTTACTGTTGATAAACGCCATCCTGTTGATTCTGCTCTTGCCGTTCCGAGGCCGGAGACGAAAGGCGGTGGTGGGGGCGTCCACGGAAGATGAGAAGATGATGCCGCAGGAGATTAGCGGCGGTCAGCGGAAGGGTGTGGTGCGGGTCCCGGCGAGGATCGTGCCGTGGAAGACCAACGCGGTGGTTGATCCGGAGGTGGCTGCCCGAAGGGCCTTGGCTGGTCGGAGAGTGTTGCAGGACAACGACCCTTCTTCGGTGAGGGAGTTTTCGTTGTTTGCTACCTCCAGGGGTGATACCCTTTTTACGCAGTCGTGGACTCCTGTTTCTGTCAATATCAGGTGATTACACTTTTTTCTGTTTTCTTAATTTTTATAGCTTCTGGGTTGAAACTTGTGATTTGTGATGGCCTGTGTGATTTAGTAAGTTGTTAAATAGAGTAATTTAGGGAATTTCTGCATGTTAAGAACAATTTTAAGCACTGGTTTTCCCACGGGTGATTTAAATAAAAAATGCATGGAGATGTAAAAGTTAATTAGC
The DNA here is from genome assembly GCA_026284465.1 of Erythroxylum citrifolium. Lineage (NCBI taxonomy): Eukaryota > Viridiplantae > Streptophyta > Magnoliopsida > Malpighiales > Erythroxylaceae > Erythroxylum > Erythroxylum citrifolium. The sequence continues at coordinate 47,379,976 of JANKOE010000006.1, forward strand.
TAACTGGAATTTGGAATTTTTTTTCTTTGGAACATCAGGAACAAGATTTACTATGTTGGCTACTATAATCTCTTTGGCGATCCAAGAGTCTTGGTTGATTTTGATTTTTATTTGGGTGAAATTGCCCTGTTCCCTGCAGTTCTAGTGCTCGGTCCAACATAAGAGAAAGTTATGACTTTTGGAATAGTGGATGCCTTGTTTTAGTCGTTTGAAACAAATTGTTAAATCTTTTGGTGAAGTTAAAGGGATGTTTTTACCGACATATTCAACAATTAAACTCGTGGTCTTTGGACACGGCATGTTTTTGTTATGGAATAAGGAATTTAGGGATAGACTCATCTACTTATCTTCCCTTTTCTCGTTTCTTTCACCACTTGGATTTGAAAGTAAAAGTTGGGTTCAACTTGGGTCACCGTCATGCTCTGTCTTTACTATGCAAACTGTTGCTCTGCATTCTGCCGCATCTCCAAGCAATAATATGGCCTGAGCAGATGGGTCTTCTTATTCCCTGGAGCAAGGACCATCCGCGGACCAATTTTTGCTCATACCTGTTTCCCAATACAATGATTTATCCTTCTCCTGGTCCCCTGTTGTCTTACTCCCTTTATGAGCACCAGGCACCACTAGTTTTATACAGTTTTCTGTTACTGCCTTGTGTTATTCCCTGACCTGATAATCATTACTTGGCACGCAATTCTATTTCTTTCATTCTTCTTACTTTCGTTGTTTGTGATGTGCATAACGTGCCTAGCAATTGATAAAATCTTGTAGGAGCTTTTTTGGTTTCAGCATACGAAACTCTGTGGTAAAATATATTCATAGAAAACATGATAATAACCAGTCCTTTGGCAGGGACGTTGAGAGAATAGTTATTGAAGAGAAATTTTGTTCAACTTTTTTCTATTTTTAAAAAGGTAAGGGCTAAATCTCTAACTTAATGAGCAAAGACAAATTTTTGGAAACCAAATTGACTAATTATTGGTGATGCTACTAGTATTAGTAAGAAGAAAATGATCAATAAATAACTTATTTTTTTTGGCTAATTAATCTTCCAAAGTTATCGCGTGACCAGATATGCTTCCATGAACAAAAAAGAGACAAGTGGAACTACTTAAGACTAAACCTTGAGTCATGGACATAAAGTACTACCACGACCTAAGCTGATTCTTGCCATCATATTACTCATTTGGTTGCTATATGGTACTAATTGATGTTGCGTGTGATTCTGGCCTGTTTTGCAGGGGACTGGTTGTTGTTATGCACGGTCTGAATGAACACAGGTTTGTTATTGCAGCTAGAAACTTTGCATACATTTATGCCGTGCCTTACAATTTGCTCAGATGACTATTTTTTGCTACAGTGGAAGATACAATGATTTTGCAAAGCAACTGAATTCTCACGGACTTAAGGTTTATGGAATGGATTGGATTGGTAAGTTTGGAATATACTTGGGATTGCCGTTATTAAGTTGTTTTCTTAATTTGCAGAAGTTTTCCATTGTACTTGTTTGGAAAAGACTCCCTTGATATTGGTAAATGTTTCAGTTCTGCAGTTCACAGTTACCTTCTATTTTGCTTGCTTTGGGTTGAATTGGTCTTTTCATTTGGTGACAACATAGTGGTAGCATCTAGTTGATAATATCTTCCATACTGGTTTTCTTGGCTAATGTATATTGTGTTTGGTAACAATGTCACGTTGTGAACAAAGTTGTTGGCTGCAGTAATGATTACTTGGTGGTAAACTATCATATGATAATGTGGAGAACATCATTTAAAAATGAGCTAGATGTGCACCGTCCAGTTGGGGTGGGAGGTGGTGGGTTTGGGGTTTTTAAGAATAAACGAAGGAAGATGAAGGTCTTTTCTTAATGTATGGAACTGCCAAGGAAAGGGAGAGTATTCTAGCATTAGAAGTGCAGCACTTTAATTCAAAGAGACACACATAAAATAAGTATTCATTTATAAGGATTAATAAAGCTAAAAAGAATAGTAAGCTGAAAGGGATGGTCAAGCTTCTATTCCTGTCTATTATGTGTTCCCATTTCAGTTCAACTCATTTTTTAGTTTTTTTTACCATAAAGTAAATCCATGTTAAGGAAAATAATTTCCTTTAAAACAGGCATAAATCAAGTCCTTTACATTAACTCTATTCGGAATTTGATGTGATGATACTTTTATCAGTCTTCTATGTATTGTACTTTTCTCTATTATGATCCTCTTAAATCTTTTTGTTTAAGTTTTACTCTCAAAAATGTTATAAGAAGTTTATGTGATCAAGAGCAAAACTTGAAATCTTTTGACAGAGTTAGCTGCAAGATTATGATACTTAAAATAGAAAAAGTTAAAGTTGACGTAGAGGACTGTAGTAGTATTCATACTCTTTATTGATCAACAAATGAAACTCAAGTTGCAGTGTTACCTTGATTATTGCTCCATGGTATGTACAAACTTTTGCACAAGATTCATGATAGAAATGAGAGCACGTAATGTAGGAAAGAGGGAAACTGTAGTTAGTTAAACGCTTTCAAGTAGTTAGCAACATTTTACAGTTGTTGCATTTATTAAATTTTATCTCTAAGAGTATAATCATAGGAATAATGATGGTAATAACATTACGAGCAAGAATAAGCAGATATTCTTTTTATACGCCGAAAAAGTTAAATATTTTAAAATATAACTACTAAGGGACATGCAGTTATGGTTTATTATGATCAGTGTTTGATGGTCTAGAGATCACGACAACAATGCATCTATATTTGGATGTTGCAGGGACTTGGATGTCCATTGGATCAAAAAAGTAACATGTCTGGCTTATCTTAATAAGTAAGCTTATTTTTTGAGTGGCCTGTATCTGAGATTCCCTTAATGAAATTGCTAAAGGGAGGATGCATACTCTAAAGCTTATTTTTTGAGTGGCTTTTATCTGAGATTCCCTTAAAGAAATTGCCAAAGGGAGGATGCACACTCTTAAAGTTGGTCCTACTGAAATATTTCTGTTTTAGAGATGTAGAACCATAGTCACAAAGTTTGTTCTCTAGGTTAACAGAGAGTGGATTTCACTATTTTCCAATTCCTTGAATTATTTTATCAGAAGTTTGGAAATAGCAAAATGAAGGTTTTGAGCTGATCCTGCACTAGCTGCATCCCTGCGTAGGCTTGCAGTTTACTTTCAACATTCCACTGAATATTGGATGACTGAATCAATAACATATGAAATTATTCATATCAGAAGTTTGGAAATAGCAAAATGAAGGTTTTGAGCTGATCCTGCACAAGCTGCATCCGTGCGTAGGCTTGCAGTTTACTTTCTACATTCCACCGAATATTGGATGACTGAATCAATAACATATGAAATTATTCAAGCTGCTCGATTGACAGTCCTTCGTTTTATGTCTCAACTTCAAATGTGAAAATTTTTTTTTGGCAGAAAATTCTCTCTTTTCTGCAAAAATATCTATGCACTTCTTGTTGTGTAAACCGAAACAATCTTTTTTTTTAATGACTTCTGACAGTTTGATGCTGCAGATGCATCGAGTCTTTGGTTTTTCTATTTAGAGCCGGTGTTCTTTAGCTACCTTATGTTGTAGTTTTCAGTAAATGTTCTATCTCTTTCTTTATATGCACTCCTATTTAAAAGTGATAGTTTCTTTCTTCATATCAGGGCATGGGGGTAGCGACGGGCTACATGCTTATGTTAATTCTCTGGATGATGCTGTCAGCGATTTGGTTTGCTACTTGTGTTGCATGTTACATATTTGATTGTTCTTTTGGTGCTGGAGAAAGGCATCTGAATGTGCTCATTTTTTGAACTTTTGATAGAAATCCTTTTTAGAAAAGATCTTAGCAGAAAATCCTGGGGTCCCCTGCTTTTGTTTTGGACACTCTACTGGTGCAGCCATTGTCCTGAAGGTAAGATTGGAATTCAGTGATTACAGGTTTGTTAGAAACAGTAAATTTCACAAATAAAATTAAGTTTTTAATAGCAGAAATGTGGAATGTTTGTGCGGTTACTGAATTTGGACATGTTTAAGCTGGCCTTCCCAAACAAGGGCTTCACTTGGGCTCGGGTTATGAAAGCACATCTGTTAATCAATCAACGTATGCCTCAAAATCGGACATCTATCATTTACATTTGCATGGAAAATTGCAGGCTGTGCTGGATCAAAAGATTGCAAGCCGTGTAGCTGGTGTGGTATTGACTTCACCTGCTGTAGGAGTTCAGCCATCCCATCCTATCTTTGTGGTAAGAACATATGTTTATGTGGCAGTAATCGACTGAATTATTCTGTTGCTAAGTCTTCTTATATTTCATTGCAGGTACTGGCCCCAATTGTCTCCCTATTATTGCCAAGGTTCCAAGTAGGTGCGGCAAATAAGAAAGGAATGCCAGTTTCTCGTGATCCAGAGGCACTAGTGGCTAAGTATTCAGATCCACTTGTGTACACAGGTTCGATTAGGGTACGAACTGGGTATGAGATTCTTCGTGTTGCCACTTACTTGCAGCAGAATATGAGAAAATTGACAGTTCCTTTTCTAGTGCTTCATGGCACTGCTGACACTGTTACCGATCCAGTAGCTTCTGAGAAACTGTACATTGAAGCCTCTTCAGCCGACAAAACCATGAAATTATTTGATGGATTGTTGCATGATCTCCTATTCGAACCGGAGCGGCAAGATATAACAGACATTATAACCGAGTGGCTAGTTCATAGAACATGAGACTGGCAGCCAAAAAATAATTTCTCCAAGCCAATGGGAGTTAATTTTAGAGAGGTTCCAAACTCTTCTTAGTTTGATCAGTTCAAGTTAATTAGAGGCCCAAATGGTGTGGCTGAATAAGATTCGCGTTGAAAGGAGATGATGCTGCTCTTTCTGCTTGTGCTTGAAGCATCAAGAAGCCGTCCTCATTTGCCTAATCAACTGGCCCGCCCGTAACAGACCATTCCATTCCATGTTGGAATTTGTGATAATGACTCATAAAATTGTAAATATTGATTTTAGTTTTATTATTAATCATTGGGTTAATTATAAAAAAATTCAAACTTAATTTTGCAATACTAGTTTGAAGTCATGTTTAAATATTTCAACCTTTAATTTATTACGGAAATATTAGATGTTAAGATTTTTGTTGATGTTGCATTAAATTTTTTTTCCATGTCACGTCTGTTTTTCAACTCAATTTTTAAAAGTTAGTTAAATAAAAAATAGAAAAATAAAAATCTATTCCCATTTACGTCTATGTTTTGTTCTTTAAGATACATAAAAGAAGGCATTTTGAATTTGGTTATTTGTTTTGCTTGCTTTCGAATCACTTTTTAGATCTTTTTGTTCTTAAAGACATGCCGTTTGTTATCGATATAATTTACTTAATTTTGTGTTATTTTTGGTGAATTTGGATACTTGTTTATGTTTTTCCAAGATTTTAAAAATCGGACCGGACTGTTTGGTTCGACTAAAAAAAGTTTGAACCGAAAAAATGAAACAGAAGATAGAAGATGAACAGTAACTAAGATGATAGTTATGAACAGTAACTAAGACGATGTGGATGAATAGTAATATCGTCTTAGTATGAACAGTAACTAGGACGATGGATATAAACAGTAACTAAGACGATGTGTATGAATAGTAATATCTTCTTAGTATGAACAGTAACTAAGACGATGTGGATGAACAATAATATCGTCTTAGCATAAACAGTAACTAAGACGATGGGTATGAACAGTAACTAAGATGATGTGGATGAACAATAATATCGTCTTAATATGAACAGTAACTAAGACGATGTAGATGAACAGTAATATCGTCTTAGTATGAACGGTAACTAAGACGATGTGAATGAACAGTAACTAAAACAATAGATATGAACAGTAACTAAGACGATTTTTTCTTTCTTCTTTCATTTGTATCGTCTTACTTTTGCATCATCTCACTTTTGCTTCGTCTTACTTTTGCATCGTCTTACTTTTCGCTCTCCAAAGCATCTTTACTTATAACGATCATAACTTTTGACTCAAATGTCCAAAAATTTCGTACTATATATTGTTGGAAAGATAACAGAAAGATCTACAACTCTAAAACAAGCAACTTTGCCAAAATCTATATAGATCAATCCCAAATTTTTCCCTAAAGTTTGAAGACGAATTTTACATTCATCCACCAATGTACTGCA
>JANKOE010000006.1:47396911-47407255 GCA_026284465.1 Erythroxylum citrifolium
TACATAGAGATAAATTGCAACACTACAGTCTAAACCATAATCAAGCGACCAACTTGATTATTCAACTGTGAATCAATAACTTTAGATTCTAATAATATACATGTTTCCCATACATCTCTATGTATATGTATATTACATACAAAAGAATCTCGGTACCTTATGACTAAATATATAATGCTCATAAAACCAAACTCTTTTGTTTTATTAATAATAAATATTTTCATTACAAAACTACAACTAAAGAAGATTAAGTTACATGTAAATACACTTGCTTTCCAAGGCACTATATTTACATAACTCCAGCATTTATGTGTATACATGCCACCTAAAGATATGGAGTAACATTTGGAGAAATTAGTGGGAACTCTTATTTTAGGGTTTGTTACCAAATTACAAAGTTTGGCTAATTATTTATTTTTATTCTTACTTAGTCATAATATACTTTATTTATTCCTAACTTGTATGGTATACCTTTTTGTTTATGAATGTTTTGTACATGGGTGGAAGTCAATTTCAAGTGTTCAAACCAACTTAAGCTTCTCAAAATACAAATGCTCAAACAATAACTACATCCCAGATTAGATACAATGTAAGGGCCAAAAAATCAACTATAATAAGATCTCAACAACTATGTGTTGTGATATGGATATGATGTGCTTTAGATATGGATAGGTATGTTTGATTGTATTGGGTAATTGATTTGAATATGGACAGATATGTTTGGCTATCTTGAATAATATATTTGAATATGGATAGGGATTGTCTTAGCCACACAAAATATTGGCCATTATCAATTGCCATACATTAACTGTCCAGCATAATGAAAATCTCTTATACGCTTTTGCATTACAAAAGAAATTTCTTTTGGAAGCCATCATTTCCATATTAGTAGATTAACATTACCAGTGTTTCAAAGAGCAAAAAACAATGTAGGTCAAAAAATATAGTTACTAGAGTTGAGCCTGATTAAATATTTATAATACCAACTTAAATGTACAAAAGCATCATCTTTAAACTATTAGAGATTTCTTATGTTCATAGTGAGCATAGGCATATACTAAGAATATAAGAACTAAGACCACTAAACATGAATATCATACTTTTGTCAAATTTTGAAATATTTATGAATTATAAAATAAACTCACCTCTTGCGCACAATAATGTATCTTGTGGATAATAGTCTTACCTCAACGTATAAAAGATGTTTGGAAAATTTTTTTATAATAACAAAGTCTCAACTCTTTAAACAATACTATATACCTACAAGACACCCATAATTTGAATGATAACATTAATATCATATAAGCTATAATTGAAAAATTCATAATGCGTTAATAAAATAGAAGGGCAATACTAACATTTGTATTATTACATTGATAAAAATGTTGACCAATATTGGAATTAGCATGTGATATTCGTAGTTTTATCTTTTCATTACAATTGGGACAACCAATATATGGATTATGAAAAATTACTCAGGATAATGATATCCATATTATATACTAAATATAATAACAATAAAATTACCAATCTTGTTTTATCGATGAGCATAACACCTTCTTTTGGCAAAATTAAGAGTCTTTCTTTTCAGCTTCTGCTAAATTGTTGAAACAACAATAAATCTCATTCTTGAATTTATTAACAACAGCTTCACACCCTTCCTATATCAAGTATATGTTAGGTGTAGATGTAATAAAAGCCATATATATTTTACTTCCACCCATTTTTTCTGTAATACACACGACGATCAAGTATGATTAACATATTTTCATACAATTGCTACAATATCCTTGGATCGAGTTAAAGTAATATATATATATATATATATATATATCTCCCAATTGAATTCAAGTAAAAAGATGTAGAACTCAATCCACTGAGCAAGATCAAGCTTTTTAGTTATGTTGATAATTTTTTAATTATAAAGTTCTTTCTATATTGAAGTTGGATATCATCTTTTAATGAATTGAACCATGTCTTCTGATCATTGAAAATGTTGGAATTTATAAGTTGGACCCCATTAGCAGTGTGAGATGTTGTTATTGTCTTAGCTACCAATTTTATAGGAAAAAAAAGAAGGTGAATAAGGCCATGTTAGAAATAAAAAATACATATTTTATGATCTCCTTAATATGAAAATATGGATTTGCATAATTTATACGATAAATAAAGGGTTAATTTTAAAAAATTCCCAAACTTCATAAAAGAGAATGAGAGGCTAAAGAAGAAAGCACAACTTCTCAATCAAGAGAGTCAACCACTGCCCTATAACTTGAAACATAAGTTCTCTAAAGCTGACTCCAAAGTTAACAACAATATTCATCACCTTAACTCCAACTCCAATTCCAACGTAAAATTTTCCAATTCTAGTAGTAACTGATCCTACTAGATAAGCATCATGAACCTAATATGCTTTCCTTTTTTGTCCAAAACCATAGCAACAATATTACTAATTATTCCAGTTTCAATTCTACAAGACAATCTTTGTATCTTTCTATTAGGTGACTTTTAGTTCTATTTGCATGTTTATCATAGGGGTGAATTTCTCAACTCCATAAATGTATCAAGATATCTGCCATAAAGGAATATTATTTCAATTGATATGGTCTCATCTTTGTAGACTGTACCACCCTCTTCCTCACTCTCTCCTTAACAGATTTCCAAAAACATAATTTGCTTCACTAATATGCTAAAGAAAAGAGTCATAAGTCTTCCTATTCAACAAAAATATAATATTAGTTTTCCAATGGACTTCAATCAACAATTGCTCTTGCTAACATTAGCTTTCTTGTCTATTGTTTAAAAATGATGAACCAATAATATAAATATAGTTGAAATTCATTAAATCTTAGTCAAAGTTCTAACTCCAATACCTGGGGATGTTAATGATGAATGATCTAACTCGGAAGAACATGTGATAATTTCCTTGTTTCTTTATCAAGATGCCACATGAAGGAGAATATTGACGAATGATTAAAAAACCAACCTTAATAACACTGAATTATTTCTCAAACACATTAACATAGGGTTAGATGACTCAACTCCTAAAAAGTGCCACAATGACACTCCCAATCACAGGAGACAGTGAAACTCCCAATCACAAGAGATAGCGACACTCTAGGGACATTCCAAAGATAGCGACACTCCACACACAATGGAAACTAAGCAGGAGAGTTTTATACCATCAAGAACAAAAGAAAACAGACGTAAATGGGGATAGGTTTTAATTTTTTGTTTTTAGATTTTTAAAGAAATAAGTTGAAAAAAAGAACACGTGTCAGACATATGACATGTTAAAGAAATCTGACATAGTTTGTCACATCAACAATGTTAACGAGAAACTTAATGTATGAATATTTTCGTAACAAATTGAAAGTTAGGGTATTTTAGTGCTACAAGTAAAATTTGAGAATTTTTGATAATTAACCTTAATTATTCAATAAATTTATAATTAATTTATAAATTAATGCCATCATGCTCTTCTTATTTTCTCTATTCTTCTTTGGTTTTCATTTGAGCAATGGACATTCGGACTTGTAATGTCCCGGTTTATTGTATTTATAGTAGATGACAGATGTTTTCTCATTCTTGCCTTCATCTTTGTTATTCTTCTTGAAAGAAGACTCTTTGATTCCTTTTGCTTTCTTCTTCCACATGCGTCTGATCTTCCTCGAGATAAAGGATAATTCATCATCTTCTTCGCTCGAATCTTCTTCTGATTCACTAGAGTCGTCATTCTTGACTTCCTTGATCTTCAACGCTTTTGACGATGAACTCCTCTTCCTCTGAATCTTGTGATTCTTTTGTCCAACCTTCAATTATATAGATTTATCCCATTTGGGTTTATCTTCTGCATCAAGTTCCACTTCATGTATCTTCAAGGATCCAAGTAATTCATCAAGCTTCAACACGCTCAAGTCCTTGGCTTCTTGTACAGTGGTGACTTTTGGTCTCCATCTTTTCAATAGGCTTTTGAGAATCTTTTGAACATGATTTTGATTATCATAGACTCTCCCGAGAGCTTTAAGTCCATTGACGATAGTTTGAAATCATCCAAACATCTGATCGATAGACTCTTCTTCCTTCATCTTGAACAGCTCGTACTGGTGTACAAGAATGCTTATCATGGATTCATTTACTTGACTGGTGCCTTCGTGTGCGATGGATAGAGTATCCCACATCTCCTTTGCAATGTTGCATCCGTGAACTTTATTGTACTCGCTTATACTTAGGGCACAACTTAGAAAGAACTTGGCCTTTAAATTCAACTGGAATCTCACTTTTTGATCTGCTGTCCATCTAATTCATGGAATAGCATTTCCTTCATCATCTACCGGTGTATACGGTCCATCCTCTATAATCTCTCAAAGATCAATATGAGGAGATTCAATGAAGAGCCGCATCCTGTCTTTCCAGTAATGATAATCTTCACTATTGAATGCAGGTGGTCTAGTGATGGAGGCGCCTTCAGTTATATAAATGTGTGATTCTGCCATGGATCTTTATCCGCACTTTGTAACAGTTGTTCTTGCACACCGAGCTCTGATACTAATTGAAGTAAATCATGTGTTAGTATAGACTTTACGTTCAATATACAAAATGCACAAGAAGGGGGATTGAATTGTGTATTCTTTTTCGATGAATACAATCCCCTTTTTGATTTCTTTGAAAACTTGCTTTTTCAAAAATATTAAGTAAGAATATCACGATGTATTATAATTAACTTCTAAGTACTTGTATAAACAATAGAAATTAAAAGTTAAGAGTTAGAGAGTGAAAGTTGACACAACAGTTTATCCTGATTCACCCCAAACCGTGGGCTACGTCAAGTCCTCAGAATCCTTTCTGAGATGTCATTATACTTCTAAAAAATACAAGTATTCTCAGGTCTCTTACAGCCAGTATTGTTTTTCTCACTTAGCCTCTTCAGGCTCTCAGCTTCTCTTCTCTCTTTACAGAAAGATATTTGCTAGCTTTGTTACAGAGAATAATAGCTCTAAAGTTTAGCCCAATGAATACAGTGTTTGTCGAAGTCACTAGCTTTCTTAAAATCTCTAACTTTTTAGTCTTCGACTCCGACTCGTATTTATAGCCTTTGTCTTCAACTGCTTCTTGATAACTTTTTCTTTCTTCTTATGTCTTGATCTTTGAAGAAACAATTATTCAGTTGAGTTTTGTAACTAACTTAAACTGATTAACCATCTGACGTAGTACTGGGTCTTCGCCTTCGTATTGCTTTGTCTTATTTTTTGCTTCGTCTTATTTTTCCGCTTCGTCTTATTTTTCGCTTTGTCTTATTTTTCAGCTTTCACTTCGTCTTAGTTTCCGCTTCGTCTTACTTTCATTTCCGCTTCGTCTTATTTTTTGCTTCATCTTACTTTCATTTTTGCTTCTTTTTATTTTTCTGCTTCCGCTTCGTCTTAGTTTCTGCTTCGTCTTACTTTCATTTCCGCTTCGTCTTAGTTTCCGCTTCATCAAATTTTTTTGCTTCCGCTTCGTCTTAGTTTCTGCTTCGTCTTATTTTTCTGCTTCCGCTTCGTCTTAGTTTCCGCTTCGTCTTATTTTCACTTCCACTTCGTCTTACTTTCTAATATTATTATTATTTGATTTTCATCAAAATTATGAATCGTGAAGTCATTTTGACTTAACAAAAGATTTCAGGTTAATTGGCTATTGTGATGCTGATTACACTGGAGATAGAATCGATAGGAAGAGTAAAAGTGGAGGTTGTCACTTTCTTGGCCATAATTTAGTTTCTTGGTCAAGTAAGAGGCAAAACTCAATTGCTCTACCTACTGTAGAAGCTAAATATATATCAGCTACAAGTTGTTGCTCACAGACGTTATGGATCAGGTATCAGTTAGAAGATTATTCAATACAAGAAGAACAAATCCCAATTTTCTATGACAACACAAGTGTTATCAACCTATCGAAAAATCCAATACAACACTTGAGGGTAAAGCACATTGAAGTTAGACATCATTTCCTACGAGACTATGTACAAAGGAAGATCGTTAGTCTACAATTTGTTGAGACAAATCATCAGTGAGCAGATATCTTCACTAAGCCTATGAATGAAGAAAGATTCAAAGAAATCAGACGAAACTTGAATATGGTAGTGTTGAGTGATCATTTGTCTGACACGTCATGACCTAGATGATTTTCTTGGTAGAGAAGATAAAAAGTCATAAGTTTTCAAGAGAACAGTAACGTTTTTATTGTCTACAGATCACAAATGGAGCAATCTATGATTTATGGAAGACATGTTGATTTCGATTCTTTGAAGAAGAACCAGATGGACATTGAACCAGAAATTGATGCAGTGGGATGGAAAATTTTCTTTCAAGTTCGTCAAACAGTCTATCTGAATGAAGTATATGAGTTTTGGAAGAATGTAAAAGTAGTAGACGATACCTTAATATCAATGGTGGATAGATTGTCAGTTATTGTGACACTGGAGTTAATTTAGAAAGTTAGTGAATGTCCATGTGTTGGAGCAAAGTTGTCTCATAACACAAGATGGATGACTCAAGTCAATGTAGAAAAAGCACATATCAATCGACAACTCTATGGAAGTAGTGACCCAAAGTACAAGAAGGCGTCAACTCTTGTTCCGAAGGCTAGGGTTCTATATGTGCTACTTTTTCATTGTGTTCTACCAAGAACAGGCTCGAAGAATGTTGTGACAATGATAGATGAACAATGCTTGTTTCATCTACTCAACCATGAACCTATAGATCTTCCACACTTAATTTCAAATTACATGATGAAGCCGAATAGAGATTCTAATGCCTTACCGTATGTTATGCTGCTAACAAGGATTTTTAGAGATTCTGGAATTCTTCTTGATAGAGGAAACAGAATGAGGATGAATATAAAAAGCATCATTAATGCATCAAATGTCAGTAGAATGGGTATGAAGATTCAAGAAAAGGAGGATATAGATTATATGGCAAAAGCAAGGATTGAGGGGGAGCGTATTATCAGACGCAGCTTGAGTGAAAATGTTACACCCACAAGGAAGACAAAACCTCAATCTATAAGAAGAATATCTATAGAAGAAAAGAAGAATAAATCATCAGATGAATCAATAAAAGCTAAGACAATTTCACACAGAGAAGAAAGCCAAGTGAAACAGTCTGTAAAATAAGTGTCGTTGAAAAGAAAGGGGGAGACACTTCATTCCGAGAAATCCAAACAATCAAGAAGATCACCAAGATTATTAACCTTGCGTCAACAGGAACAGAAGAAAGGGAAAGGTTTGACTCTTGGTGAAGATTCTGGAAAGACAGAGAAAACACCACAGGCTACTAGATCTTTGGTCTCAATTTTGCAAGATCAGCCAGCAAAATCGACTAAAGAAACAAAAATTAAGAGGAAGTTAGTGTTTGAAAGGAAGAAACCTCAACAACAACCTCCTTCTAGACTGGTAGAAGAAAGTAAGAAGCTGAAGACCAGTCAGAAAAAGAATACTTCAACTGATGTTCAACAAAAGGCAAAGTCAGTTGTTCACACTTCAGCACATCATAATCCTTCTCAACCTATTAGAAAAGAGGATTTAAGACTGAAGGTGATTGAAGAACTTGTACCTGTTAGAAGTACAAGCTTAATTATTATAAGAGAACCTTTGAAAAGGTCAGTCAAGGTACAAATCAAACCAATACTGATCAATAATCGATCAATATATCTGTTAAATCATGGAGAGAAAAGACTATATGGTGTTCTGAGAGATGAAAAGTCATAACCATATCCAATGCAGATGACCAAGGAGTGGTATACTATTTACCCAATCACAAACAAAACATTGATCAGGATTGTACCAGACATACAACCAAGAGCTTCAAACATTGTACGCAATGAACACAAAGGGAAAAAGAAGATGTATCCAGAAGGAAATACAGATGATCTTATAGAAGATCAGATATAAGTAGTTGTGAGGAACATAGATAAGGCATGCAATGCAGCTCAACTTAAAGGAATCTATGTTCCACATCATATTTTAAAAGCATAAGGAAGTCAGTATGGACCCTTCACCACAGATGCAACTTTCCAGGTAGTTGGAAGAGCGACAAAAGGTCAGTACAGAACTATCAGGGTTGAAGGTATTAGTTTCAACTTAGAGACTCTTGTGCATCTAATCAATGCACTTTAGACCTGTGAGTTTTATATCTTCAATTAAAGATGTACTACACCTTATTGGAAAACCAGTTCCAAAACTACCTAGACCTGATGATCTTGATCTCCCAGAAGGACAACGATTTGTCAAACCTCTTGTTAACAAAATCATAGAATTTGATTGTTAAGTCAAAATGACTTTACGTTTAAATAATTTTGATGAAGACCAAATAAGGAGACGAAAGAAATGAGACGGAAGACAAAATAAGACGAAAGACAAAAATGAGATGGAAGCCAAAGTCAAAAATGAGACGAAAGCGAAAATGAGACGGAAAAAATGAGACGGAAGCCAAAGCCGAAAATGAGACGGAAGAAAAATGAGACGATAAAAATGAGATGGAAGAAACTAAGACGGAAGACCCGATACCACATTGGATGATTATCGGTTTGAGTTGGTTACATAACTCAACTGAATAACTCAAGAAACAAGAAGAAAGAAGCAATTATCAAGAAGCGGTTGAAGACAAAGGCTATAAACGGAGTAGAAGATTGCAGAAGTTAGAGAAAAATTCAAAAACTAGAAATTTTATTCTGTGTTCTAAACTCTAGAGCTATTCTCATCTGTAACAAAGCTCGAAACATTTTTCAGTAGAAAGAACAAAAGCAGATAGCCTAAAGAGCCTAAGTGTGAAAAGAATACTTGTTATAAGAGACATGAAGAGGCTCGGAGAAAAGAATACTTGTATCCTTGTGAAGTATAGTGAAATCTCAGAAAGGATTCTGAGGCCTAGACGTAGCCCACGGTTTGGGGTGAACCAATATAAATTTGTTGTGTCAATTCTCACTCTCAACTCTCAAACATTTATTCTTATTGTCTTACACACACACTTACGAATAAATTGCAATACTTCATAATACTGATTTTCAATAGTTTTAAGAAAAAGCAAGCTTTTCAAGAAGTTCATATAAAAGGGGATTATCGAAAAAGAATACACAATTCAACCCCCCTTCTTGTGCGTTTTGTATATTGAATATTAAGTTTATACTAACGTGTGATTTACTTCAATTGGTATCAAAGCTCAGTGTCCAAGAACCACCGTAACAAAGTGTGAATAAAGATCCATGGCAGAATCACATATACATAGCTGAAGGTGCCTCCGTTACTAGACCTCGTGCGTTCAATGGAGAAGACTATCTGA
This sequence comes from Erythroxylum citrifolium, assembly GCA_026284465.1. Classification (NCBI taxonomy): domain Eukaryota; kingdom Viridiplantae; phylum Streptophyta; class Magnoliopsida; order Malpighiales; family Erythroxylaceae; genus Erythroxylum; species Erythroxylum citrifolium. The sequence goes on from JANKOE010000006.1 coordinate 47,406,226, forward strand.
TTGAGCCCAAGTTTATCATATAAATTGGTGACACTTTCATAGCTTTTAATATACTTTTTGACTTTTAATTCTTGATTTTGTGCTTAAATTAGTCTTTGAGTGTGAGCTTATATTTTATGCAATTTGATAGTAAAAATTGTTACAAATTGCCATTAATTGCATTATAAATTTTTCTAAGGACAATTGATACTACAAATTTCTATTTTTGATTGTAGGAGCCTAAGGAGTCAGATGAGTCAACATGAGGATGTGAGCTCCAGAACGTTCGCCGCGACGCACCAAGAAGAAAGCTCTTCGCAGCGTAAGCTAATTATCTTGCCGCGGCGCACCATGAATGAATATCTCGCCACGATATAAATTAATTATTTCGCCGCGGCGAGTGATCCAAAAAGTGCACGCCACGACGCAACCCTCTCATCGCCGCGGCGAACAGTCGAGTATCCGGACTAAATTTAGAAAATTCTCTCACTATTCCAACCTGACCCACGACCCATCTTTTAAAAACATGCCAAATTAGGTTAAGAGAAAAAATTCCATTCGACAGGCAGTGAAGATATATCTCTCGGCCAACACCCAACAACCATTTTTTCCTCTCATCTGCGACCATCATCCGCCACCTCCAATCAATTTTATTGTCAACTTCACTGCCAGCTGCTACTGCTACCATGGGTGACATCGGAGCTTCCGCGGTTGTGAAGGGTTCCGGAGTCATGCTCGGCTAGATCACCATTCCCTCTTGAAAATGTGACAATGACTTGAGTTCACCGGGCTTCAAAGGGGAGTTATTTTACATTGTCAAGCTTAACTGCATAGTTGTAAATTTCTGAGTTTAGGTTTACGGCCGTGCAATTAAATTAGCTTGGTTAGAGTTTAATCAAGTGTTGAACGATGTTTTGTGTTATTTATGTCCCTTTTAAGTTTGAATATGATGCATGGGGTTATCCTTGATGAAAATATTATCTTGAGGCTAGTGTTAGAAGAAGGTATTGTAATTGGGTTGAATGTATGTGATGAATGATTGGGAGTTGAG
>JANKOE010000006.1:47457248-47472885 GCA_026284465.1 Erythroxylum citrifolium
AGATTGATTGGAATACAACCTGCAACTCTAGATGGTTTAGAACCTTCACTTGTTGTAGTAGAACCTATAAATACAAAGTAATGCATTACACAGATAAACACAAGCCATTAGTATGACAATAAATTTTTAGTAACTTTTAGATCTTGATGGTCTCTTAAAGGTCAAATAATTTACACATTTTTTACCATGATGATTGCAATGCCAGATATGTTGTGATAATTTAATTATGAGATGCATATCTTAGACCATAAACATTTCTGTTGCATATCTCTAATCACCTGCAGAACTGCACAAGCCCGACAAAGCTCATCTTTTTTAGTGTTTTCTAAACCATCTGCATCGCCTAGGTAATGTAGTTCAACAACTAAACGTAATTATTACCATTTGACATGTATTATTGTGTTAATCCGAAAAGAAAGTAATGTTGAATCAGCTCAAATACCAATAGAAAAACATAATATTTGAATATTATTGTCTCTTGAAATCAGAAAGCTTATTGTTAGAGAAAAGAACCTACAAAGTACATTCTTTCTAGATTCAAAAAATTTCCATGTAGAAAAGAGAAAAAAAAACACAAACAGTTACATGGATTCATCGTCAGGGTGGGCAATAACAAGCAGCACATTTTTGTTGATTAGAGCTCCACTTGATATTGAATAGGAAAAAATGATGACCAATCACAAAAAACAGAAGGAAGCAACACAAACTTTATTCACCTTTATTGGTTGATGTGTGGAGAATTTTACACAATGAAGCAATCTAAAGTATAATTAGGGAAACAACCGCAAATCACTCCACTCAATACTGAAAAGATCTGCTCAATTAATTAACACATGCCTAACAAAAAGTTAAAAATTCCTTAACTGATAATGGAAATCAATCAAATCCAAGTGAAGAAAGACTAAAGACATGCAACTGTTTGACAGTTCTAGAGAGGGTTTGTAGTGGAACCACTGTTAGACCACTAGCAACATGGTTCAGTGCTTTTTGCTTCCCAAGATAATACCTGAAAGTGGCTTCCATGTTTTGCTACCCTGAATATTTTTTCCAAGTTACTGTTGACTTTAATTCCACCACTCTCATTCTCTGAGAATAAGCATGTGACTGAAATTGAATATTGTATCTTTACTCTCATTATTATTTGGTTTTTGGAAATGGTGATCAATGAAAGAAATCGTTGAAGCACATTTTCGAGTATAAAACTGCATTCTTCACATAAGTAACTGATTTCATAGATGTATATTAGACAACATCCATTACACATATACCAATTGCCAAATTCTGGTCCTATGATAGTGAGAGGGTTATATTCACAAAGAAGTGTTTTGTCTGGAAGGACTAATTTGCGCACTGCTTATGTAACTTAATACAACAATATTAGCAAACATAGCCCAGACAACAACATATTGATTTTTCACATAGATGATTTTGATGATGGATTCTTCTTCTTTGATGTCTAATGACTAATTAACATTAGGAAATTTTCATTTTTTATGGTGATTTGGGCCTAAACCAAAACCTAAAATTTTGGAGTTCAAAGCTGCCAAGGGAGACAGATTCATAAGTCCTTATACAAATTTTTTTAGCTGTTTAACGTGTGAATTTGAAGAAACTCAAAACTTGAAAGATGTAGATATGGGTGTCTACTGTATCCTTTTTTTTAACGAATTTAGGGTGAGCCAAAATAGTGAGATGTACGTCCCAAATTGAAACTGGTTCAGAATACCAACGAGATTAAAACACGAAATGAAAGTTGATTGTTTGAGGACTTTAGAGTCAAAATTTGATAATGAGTTCTTCTTATGAAATGCTCGAAAATGTGTTATCTAAGTGTTGTACAAAGGGAATTTTAATTGGATGAATATCCAGTGAGATATGGCTAAATAAGTAAAGGGTGTTACTGACCTTAGCGACACAGAAGAGAACAAAAATAATACAGCTTTAGAAAAATCACAAGAAATCCAAATTTCATAATTTTTTGCCATATTTGGATATATGATATCCATATGAGTCTATTGAAAATTGCAATTTGAATCACCTCAATTAGATAAGAAATGAATAAGTTATAATGATTTTACTCAAAAAGAGTCCAACTCATGACAAAATATTAGGGCTAATTGTAAATGGCATATTTGAAAGCCTTAATGACCGAATTAGAAAATAGTCATAAAAAGAAAAATGTGAGATTATGTGTTAACTAGAGGTATAGAAATTTTGAGAAATATTGGACTTATGTAGAAAAATTTATGCCTCTGCGAATGAGACCTGCGCGGATGAATCAGTGAAACCGAATAGATTCAAGTATGATTAAGCTAATCAAAACATAAAGAATCAAGTACTCGAAATTTTGAGCAAAATTTGGACATAATGAAGTCCAAGACTCCTAATTTCAAGGAAATCTATCAAAGAAAGAACCCAGAATTTAGAAAGAACCCAAAACTCAGAAAAGAACCCATAACAGAACAATCATATTGAGATATATTATTGATACTCGTGTGATTGCCGCATTTGAAATTACTGCCTGTTTATTTATTGATATCATGTATTGTTGTTTGGAATGCCATAGACCATTCTTGTGAAGCTAGCCTTGTGTTTCCTAGCCTCACAAGCGTGGTAGCATGTTTATGTCTCACTGAGTCGTGTTGTAGACCCACCTCTCACTATTATCATTTCAAGAGATTAGTAGATCGTACGAGAGAAATTCAAACCTTTTGAGACTCACTTGGATAAACAGACAAGTAATCTTTTTTTAGCATGAAAATTACTAATATTAAATACATAAATTTATTATTTTAATATATGTACCCGTTAGATTCAGCTGGCCTACGAGACTCTCTCAGGTGTGGCCCTGGAAAAAGACCCTGATATGAAATTAACAGATGTGATCCGAGTCGGTTCAAAACCCGACCTCATCACCCGATCAGAATCAGATGTGAAGTTATGTTAGTTCCGGTCGGTCCTATATTTTAAAAGTTTTCTGTATGGATCAGGTGGGGTTGATGAACTTACGTGATCTGACCAACCGAAGACTCTCTGCATCGTCTTTATCCGAGCTATGTTTACTAAATTAGTCATTCCAAACAAAACTTCTTCATGAACATAAATATAGTTGTATTAAATTACATAAGCAGTGCGCAAATTAGTCCTTCCAAACAAGACACTTTTTCGTAAACACAACCCTCTCACTATCATAGGACCAGAATCTGACGATTGTATATGTGTAATGAATGTTGTCTAATATACCACATCTACGAAATCAGTTACTAATGTGAAGAATACAATTTTATACTCGACATGAAATGTGCTTCAGCGATTTCTTCCATTAATCACCATTGCCAAAAATCAAATAATAATGGGAGTAAAGATACAATATTCAATTTCAGCCACAAGCTTATTCCCAAAGAATGATAATTGAGGAATCAAAGTCAACAGTAACTTGGAAGAAATATTTAGGGTAGCAAAACACGGAAGCCACTTCCAGGTATTATCCTAAGAAAGAAAAAACAAAAAACATCGAACCATGTTGCTAGTGGTCGAACAGTGCTTCCACTACAAACCCTCTCTGGAACTATCAAACAGTTACGTATCTTTAGTCTTTCTTCACTTGGACTTGGTTGATTTCCATTATCAGTTAAAAAATTTTCAACATTTTGTTAGACATGTGTTAATTAATTGAGCAGATCTTTTCAGTACTGAATGTAGTGGTTGGTGGTTGTTGTTTCCCTAATTGTACTCTAGATTGCTTCATTGTGTAAAATTATCCACACATCATGCAATAAAGGTGAATAAAATTCTCATTGTTTGTGTTGCTTTCTTCTGTTTTTTGTAATTGGATATCATTTTTCCTCTTCAATATTAGGTGGAGCTCTCATCAACAAAAATGTGCTACTTGTTATTGCCCATCCCGACGATGAATCCATGTAAGTGTTCGTGTTTTTATTCTCTTTTCTACATAGAAATTTTCTGAATGTAGACAGAATGTACTTTGCAGGTTCTTTTCTCCAACAATAAGCTTTCTAATTCAAGAGGCAATAATCTTCACATATTATGTTTGTCTATTGGTACTTGAGCTGATTCAACATTCCTTTCTTTTCAGATTAACACAATAATAAATGTCAAATGGTAATAATTATGTTTAGTTGTTGAACTACCTTACCTAAGCGATAAAAATGGTTTGGAAAACACTAGAAAACATAAGCTTTGCCTGGCTTGTATAGTTCTGCAGATGATTAGAAATATGCAACAGAAATATTTATGGTCTAAGATATGCATCTCATAGTTAAATTATCACAACATATCTGACATTGCAATCATCGTGGTAAAAAAATATGTAAAGTATTTGGCCTTTAAGAGACCATCAAGATCTAAAAGTTACTTATTGTCATAATAATGGCTTGTGTCTATCTGTGTAATGCATTACTTTATATTTACAGATTCCACTACAACAAGTGAAGGTTCTAAACCATCCAGAGCTGCAGGTAGTATTCCAATCAATCTTCTATATCTTTGTGTTATTATTTTCTTGCCTTCAATAATTTTATAAGATATGATTATGTAGGATGGTTTTGGTCTAGTTTGGGATCATAATTTACTGGCTCAGATCATTGAAAAAGAGGTATCTGCTCATGAAATCAACTTGGTAAGATATTTTTCTTTCTTTAATAAGCATATTTAGCTTTCTACGGATGATTTGAATTTGTACATGATTGGCTTATGGGAGAGGACGCACGTACTCTTCAGAATCAGCATGTGAGGGTTGTTAACGTTTGTGCTTGTTGGTTTCATGAATAATTGTATTCATACTTACCTTGTTTTTCTTTTCAGATTATCACTTTTGATAAGTATGGTGTTTCAGGTCATTGTAATCATAGGGATGTGCATTATGGTGTGCGGTAAGTTGATGACTGAATTTCATCTAATTCATGCATGAAATGGGATTTACCTGATCCTAGCCTTTGTATGTATCTTTTAATGTCTAGACAAAAGAATAGGATCACTATAGAACACAAAAGTTTAAATAATAACTGAACTTGGAGGTATGTTGTTTTCTCAAACCTGTAAGAAAGGGCCTTCCAGATATAGTTTCTTGGATCCACCATTCTTGTTCACATTATCATACGAGTGAAAGAGGTCAAGAGGTCTCTAGTATTGTTGTTAGAGTTGAACTTAAGAAAAAGATTGTGCAACGAAAAGCCATAAACTTGGGCACAATAGAATTTTCATACTCTGACATAAGGTTATATGGCTTAGTGTCACCTTTATAGTGTTTTATTCCTATTACAATTGGATTGTTTTTTGGCTCAAAGTTTTTAGTGATTAATGTATTTATGCTAGTTATTTAGAGCTCAACAGGAGAAGAGCTTCTGCTGAAAACTTCATTGCTTAAAGAATGTTCCACATGTCAATTTTCCAAATTGCATTACCACAATTAATTGTGATGCATATATGGTGATGATATCACCTTTGTACAACTCTTATTTATTAATATGATAAAGGTTCTAATAAGGGCACAACTCATGTATCTTTGACAATACTAAAACATGTTTTGAGATTTTCTTAATGCTGTTAATTCTCTTCTTACTGTGTTGTGTAAGCAGCAAAGTCATGCACCATATTCCACAAAGAAGCATTGAAGCCTGGGACCTAGTATGTTCTCTTGTTCTTCTACTGCATTTTCTTTTCATTTCTTTGTAAGGCTTAATTTAATGCATAGGATGCTGTGGAATATATTTCCTCAAGATATGATTTCCACTAAAACAAATAGAATGTTTTGCCCCTATTTCATCCTTCTTCAGTATTTCTTTATACAAGACTCCAGTTCAAACCATGCTACCGTCAGTTATTGTGGATTTTGGGATTTGTTATAATTTGTTCGTATTGTGTATGAGGGGGCATATTAGAATAACATTATAATCATTCTAGCCTCAACCAATGATTTAAGTTTTTGAATTAAGTGCTTTCTGTAAATCAAAAATAGGAAATGAAATCTCCGCATTGGATAGTTGGGCCTGTAAAATTTTGGGAGAGTATATAATTGTTTTCCAATGGCACTTTTTAAAATTATTCTGAAATCAATCTTGCGATTAGAAAAACAAGATTTGAATTAAATTCAACATTATCCTTCTAGTATTCCTGTTGATTTCATGATATTCGATCAAACAGAACATCTAAGGGGTTGTGTCGTGGTGCAATTTGTACTCTCATAAACTAGTGAACAATATTGTATTCCGCTAATATAGGTAGTATAATGTATAGTGTCTTGTGCTATTGATCTTACATATATTTCTATGAAGACCTAGTAAAAGATCCCATATTTCACCCTGCATAACAAAATCACTCTTGGTTTTGAAGAACTTAATCGGACTTTTCAATTTGTTTCACTAGAGAAATTGATGCGGATGAGTCTATCATGGTCATAGAGATTCACTTTTCGTAGTGTATATAAATATGGTGATTTTTTATATTTTCTAATTCCACTTTATTGTTTATCTTTTCTTTTGTTAATTGATAAGTAGGTGGACTTAAGGTTGATGAATTGAATGTAATGTTCCTGCATTTTCTTGTCAAAGCAAGAGTCAATTCTGGATATTTCTTCATTAGGAATGATTGTCGTTTTCTTAACTTGACTGGCCATTATTTGCCTTTTTTGACGTTTTCCATTGCTTGTGCCCCCAAAATTTTAGGTCAGTATCAATATTTTACGCAAGTATAGTGGACCTGTTGATATTTGGCTGTCAATGTTGTTTGCTATTATATCCAAGGGGACACATTGCTTGCAAAATGAGCATACTTCTAGGAGCTTCCACGCAATGGCAGCACACTCAAGCCAGTGGGTTTGGTATGTAATTCTGAAAGAATGGAGAGGGAACAATTGTCAACCTTCTCATGTTGTTTTTGTAGGAATCATTTGTCGTGACTTCTTCTCAGTTGAATCTCACTTTTCAGTGACTAATTACTGCAGGTTTCACAAGCTTTTTGTATCATTTTCCAGCTACAGTTACGTGAATTCACTGAGGAAGATTAACTATGGAGTTTGAGGGATATTTTAAAGAATCTATCAGTTCCCTCTGCTTTCAATCTTATTTTGGTAACTTTCTATCTGATGAATCCTAATGTTTTATCAAATCGTAATTTAAGGATCACCACCGCAAATTCTTTGGTCTGTTGTCTGACCAGTTGCTGATGGGTAGTTTTGACCAACGAATCTCTTGCAAGACCATTAGTGGCATGTATCCCTTCTTCCACTACGCATTTTGCGTTGAGCAGTTCCATGATACGACTTTTATGGATCGTTGTTAGCAACATTTCATGCATTGGTCTGACCAATATTTCTCTGGTTGCTACGTGCATGTCGTACATATACATACACACTGCTAATGCTTTGGTCTACCTGATTCTTTTTGCTTCGGTCTATATATATATACTCTATTGCAGTTTACATTATTAAATTTTGTTCTGACGGCCCATGTCTCGAAATTAATAGGTTTGAGATAAATTTGAAATTTGCTTAGCTCCAAATCCAAACTTCTTCTATATATAAAATATTTACATAACGGTGTAATTTCAAAGTTTCAACTCATCTACATTGTTCGTCCCAGCTATTCTCCTTCGCCGTCAAATTTTAATTCCATCAGACTTTGGGTTGAGTGAATTCTTAACGAATTTGGATTTTTTATGTTGAATTATTCGAACACGATTAAATCTTGGATTACTCGAAATTTCATAAAACTTTTGACTGAGACCACACAATTCACATCAATAAGCAACATGAAATGGCGACAACACATTTTTTGGGTTGAGTATTTTTTAATTTGAACCAGTTCGGTCAAACTTGGAATCGAGCGGAGACTTATCAAATTTGGGCTTATAGTGAATTATTTCTGTATGATCTGAGTTTTTGGTTACTCGAAATTTGATGAAATTCTGAATTATGTCACGTAAACATGAATTCATGTTAGGGATTATATTGAAAATTTTGAATCTATAAAAATTGAATAATACAAATTTAAAAAGAAAGATGAAAATAAAAATTAGAACCAAACAATGGATTGTATTTGTTGTTAAGATTATTAGTTTTTAAAAGAGGACCAGTTTTGAAGCAACTGATAACATTACTCCTTTGTGATCAAAATGTTACAGGTTTGAGTCACGAAAATAATTTCTTTGTAAAATGCAAAGAGAAGATTACGTACAATTGATATCCCTCTCTCAATTCTCGTAAAACAGGAAACTTGTTGTTGTATTATTAGTTCTTAAAAGTAAAAATCTTATTTTCAGTGTTAGCTTTTTGATAAGTTATTAATGTTAATTGAATGAATATGATTTTCTCCCTTTTGTAAGGGAGTAAAGCATATAAATGTAAACAAAACTTAATAATAAATGCAAAATATTTTCAAATAATAAGTGTTTCAAAATCTCGGTCACTTTTATTGTAAAACCTAGAATTTGATATATCATAGCAAATATTACATCATAAATTTAGTGATAAATTAAATTACAATAAATTAAAAAGAATTTTTTTATTAATTTGAATTTTAAATGCTAATATAACAATAAATCTAACTTAAGATTCCATTACTTTTACTTCTATGTATGTATAAAAATGTTAATTTTTTTTATAAAATGAATGGATTTTATTAACTTAGGCTGAGCTAAACAAAGTATAGGACATTAAGTCATAAAACCCTTACAAAACATATATTCCATCTTAACTACAATTCGCAAGCATTAGATCTTCCATAGACTTTTCATTCTTTGATTGATTTTGGATTGAGTATTATGAGCTAGTAAAATTTCCCTGATCTAGTTGATAATGGAGCCCCCAACATTAGAGCATCCCTCTCTACTCCTATGTATAATCTATTGTTTGTTTCCCTCTAAATTGAGTAAATGGTACAACAAAAAGCAGTTTTTAGAATGATCCCATCCTTCTTCAAGTGTTTATACATTCTACTTGCCTATTGGTTTATATTTATCCATGCATTCTGTGAGCAATAGACTTGCATTATATTTTGGATTTGATTCCAAATAGTTTGGAAGTAATTGCACACAAAAAAATGTGGAACTGTTTCAATATCATTTTTACACAAGAGACACATTGGATCAAAGTTTCCACACCATCTGTCTTTGACTTTCAATCATTTTTTAACAACTACATTGGGATCCTTGTCAGGTAATCTATCAAAAAGTACATAATGTTGAAGCATTTGGATTACATTTGACTTAATCTCAAAATAATGAACATTTATCTTTTACTTTACAATGTTTAATTATATTCCAAGGGAGATGGCTCCGCATACTCCATCATCCTTCTCCTTTCTTCTTCTATCCTTTCAAGTTATACTTTTAATGGATCTTTAATTTTTTGATTAGTGCACTCTATTTGATTTTAATGTAAAGTTCTCTTAAGTTATATATCTTTTAAAAAAATTATGAATTGTGGACTTCTTGTTATACCCCAAAATCACTCCTAAAATTAGAGTAGATAGAAACAAATAAAACAAAATGAAATAAGATATAAAGAAAATCTAAATACTAATGAAAAATAAAATAAGAAATAAAATAGAAATAAAATAAGAAAATAGCTATAAAAGATTAGAAAAATAAGTTTTTTCGATTAACATATATCACTCACTAACATAGGCAAGTGTACTTATTATTAGTAAGTAATATAATAGTAATTAGGGTATTGATTCCATAAAAATTAATGTAGGCAGAAAAGCAAAACACTATTAACTAGTGTAAATATAACAATAAAAGGATAGTTTTATAAGTTTATAGAATAATGAAACATAAAATCAAACTTAACTTAATATTAATATCGATAATAACCAAGGAAACAAATTTTAAGGCAATTAATCAAAAGAGAATGTAATCAAATAACTATGTCTAGATGAGTACTTCCCCTAGTAATACTTTTGACTTTATGATTTAATAAACCTGAAATTGATATATTCTTTTGATTAGCAGGACTTCTTATACATTGAAATTGGACTCTTTCAAGCTACAATCATCTACACTTCAGTCGGTTAACTCTTATTTCCATCTATGCTAACACCCATTTAAATGCATGATGTTCTACAAAATCTAATGAAAGGTTTCACCCAAATATTAGGAAGATCAAGTAGGTCTCTCTTGAGCACCCCATTCAACCTCCTCTACTTAAGCCACAATCCACTTAAAAGGATGCTCTTTAGAGTCATCCATTGGTAAATTAAAATTAGATTCAGATGTTGTCAAGAATAAATCTGCATTAATACCAACAAAGATAGGTAACAAAAATATATCAAATTTCATAAATCAAGTTTAACTAACCCATATAAAAATAACTACTAAAGTTTTCACTATCTAAACATCGAAAAAGTATTTAACCTCTAAACATGTTAAAAATAACAAAATTTAAATACAAAGATAGAGAAAATATAATAGAAGTAAATCTAGATGAACTCTCTAAATTTATCAATACCTTGATTCGTTAAGGTGATGTCTAGATCCATATTTTCTAAACGTAGCCTAAAAATCATCGTCCAAGGGTTGAGAAGCCTTTCAACAATTAAACATCACTTTTGAAGAGAAAATGATGTTTCTTAAAGGTATTTTCTCTAAAAGACAACTAAAGTCTCTACTCTATGTTAAAATTTAGGGTTGTTTCTGCATCTATAGACCTGTCCCATAATTTGTTATTAAAAAGAGCGTTAATGGACTCTATTGGTTTTATTAATCTAATCAATTATATCCTTATGATTATCTTACAACACGTACATTACTTACAAGCTACGAAACCTTTATGTGGAGAAAAGGGTGGAAGCAAGTCGCTGATTATTGATCTAGGATAAAGTTGAGCATAAATGGTATGTTGACCTAATGACATTAAATAAGCATTATATGGGAGGCAACCCATGAATTATGATAAGTTTTAGTTTCATTTCATTTTGATTATATTCGTTGTGTTAGTATAGGATTTTATTTCATGTTATTTTATGTTATCTTTATTCCTTTTATTCTTTTTTATCTTTTTCTTTTATATTTCACAAGGATTTAGTTCAATATTGGATGGATCCGTAATAAGGAAATTGTCACAATCAAGAAAGTATCGAAAACCCTCTCACTTTTATTTACACTTGTATTGTGTACATTGGTGACAATGTATAACTTTAAGTGTGGGGATGGGTTTAATGAATCTTTAGCTAATTTCTTCAAGCTTATTATAATCCTGATTATATGTCTTATTAATTGATATTTTGAACTGGTTGAATATGTCTATGAATACTATATTTCCTTTTTGCATATTGTTTGAATTGGCATGCAAAGAGATCATTTTAGAATAAAATTCATTTTCTAAATCATACATTTAGTAATCATTGAGATGATCAAGTTAAATGATATTGCAAATTATTTACACACATATTACCTATTTTTATTTTTTAAAATATTTTTTAATCATTTCATTGGCAAGAAGTTAGATAAGAAGAAACTCTCATGTTTAGTTCTGTAATTTTTAAGCTCTTTTTTATCTTTCATGCTTGTTTTCAATGTGTAGTAGGATAGTTCTAGAACTTGCTTTTAGTATGCATATTGAGAGCATATTTGTTAAATTAGAATCATTGACATGATGAAGGCAATTAGATAAAACAACTTGCTTTAGCCTATTTCTATGAAAATTACCACACCCTTAAGTTTACCAGCCTTAGCCATTTTCATTTACTTAACCACATATAAACCTTTATCCTATTTTCTGTTGAAGACCTTTTTATTATTTTGAACCTTGAAGGTTATTTATATTCTTTACTTATTAAGACTTTAAATTTTTTAAAGGTCTAGTATGTTTATTATTATGGTACTAAATATTATGATCCATAAAATAAAATAAAATAAAATATGATTATAAAAAAGAAGAAAAAAAAGAAAAGAATAAGTATATAGTACCAATGGATTTACAATGGAAGGACCTGAATGTTTATAAACAAGTCTTGTAATTTCTCTTTAGTTAATTTCCTTCAATTTAACCCTTTCTATATCCCAACGATACCGTACCTAAACCTCATTACAACCTGTATAAAGAACTTTTGATTTTTACTTCTAGTTTATACACAAGTGGCAAAGGTGTGATTTTATTGCAAACTTATGGTAAGTGTTCTACTATGCATTGATTTTTGATACTTTTCACCCTAAACACTTGAGTGCATTGAGTAAAATCTTGATGAGGGTGTGAAGATATATGTTTTTTATTTCAATGAAATTGTTGATGTGATTACTATTAATATTACTTTGGGAAATAATTTTATGATAACTTGACTCTAACTATATGCTAATTTGATTCAATAGGATATGATGATGTATAGTATAAATGAACAAATTGAAATTAATGAAGGATTAATGTTGTAAGATTTATAATTTTGATTATGGTTTGATAGAGGACAAGCAAAAACTTAAGTGTGAGGATAATTGATAAATACATATTTGATGTATTTTGCATTCTATACTTTTGTTATATATTTGGTACTTAATTGGCTCCAAGTTTGCATACATATTAAAATTGTCTTCATGGACTTAAAGGAGAAGAATTTGGACAAAAACGGGACGTAAAACAAAGATTCGACGTACAGAAGAGATGCGCGACTATACATCTACTCATGCACTTCTCTCAGGTCGTGCACTTTCACCATTTTTGTTCATTTTGGTTGTGCACGGTCGTGCATTAGCTCGTGCATCTCCCAAAATCCTAAAATTTTTCCATAAAAAGACATTTTCGGGAACAGATGGAGAGAAAAGACAAAAGTAGGCACTTTGAACATCTCAGAGGCGACTCCAGGTGCGATCGTGAGTCAAAGGAGTAGGAAACACAAAGATTTTATTGACAAATTCAATGGAATACAAGATCAGACCTCTACATCATAAGAATATGAGATGGAAGACAATCAAAGAGATTTAGAATTATGATTTCATTGTTTTCAATTTGTATTTATGTTTATATATGTTTGATTTTATATTCACCAATGTGTAACTAAATATTTCATTAGTATTTAGGTTAGATGAACCTATTTTATTACCTTAACATGTGTTGACTCTTTTAATAATGCAATTGGTTGATTGATTTATTGCGATCTAATTACGCATTTTAGTTATGTTCAAATAAACCCAAAAACATTATATCATAATATGATTTCATATGTAGAGACTAAGAAACCCTAGGTTTTAATAAATCTACCATAAATGGAAGGAGATGATTGCAACCGTAGAGATAGGATGACATAATATTCTAGATTATGGTCAAACTTAATAGAGCGATTCACAAATCAGTAAAGCAATCCTATAAAATTTAACCTGAGTAATTTAGTAAGGAACCTTACGATTAGTTGTTAGTAGTCTCAAAGTCAGCTACTATCATACCATAGGAGTTTCTACGGTCCAATAAATTATCAGAACAATTTCATAATAAAAGATCTACTCGTTAAGGTCGTCCTGTTGACAAGATTCAATCGGCAAAATTGTCCAGTGAGTTACGATCATTGTCAGGACTGAATTGCCTTGCCTTCAGTATGCCAAGCAGTTGAAGCAAGATCTCGTTAAGGTTTTGGGGGATTCGAAATGTGAGTAATCATAAATATGTATTCCCTTATGATAAAATAACATAATTTGTGTTTATAGATGTATATAGTAATGTGGCAAAATTGGTGGTGAATTTAATTTATATATTGTGCTGTATTAATAAGTCTAATGTTAGGAGTTAAGTAGCTAACACTAAAATTGTATTTATAATAAATTAAACATTTATGTTGTACTTAATTAACTTATTTTTTTAATTGTAAAATTGATTAAAGTTCCATGTTTAAAAATCCTCTTCAATTAAACATCTTTGTGTATTCTAATTAAATTCGCAAACCTTCCTCTTAAATATTTTTATCACCAAACTTTTGCATGATTGTTAATATAAACCGTTAGCAAATAATTAACTTACATATCATCAAACTATATCATTTAGAAGCCTCACTACAACAGAATAAGCTTTTAGCGACCAATATTTTGTCACAAAATTACAAAAATCATCGCTAAAAATATTTGACAACGATACAAAATTGTCGAACATATCGTCACAAAATCACTATAGGAAAAAACTATAGGCAACACTTTTTTTTGAATTGTCGCAATGAGAATGATACATAGAAAAAACGGATAGGAGATGATAAGAAAAATCGTCGTTGATGATATTTTGTTAAGCTTCTGTTTCATGGAAAATTTTATTATCAACGTTACTATAAACATAGGTAATAACTTTTATCGACAAATTTGTTATGTCACCAAACATTATTTGCGACGATTATATTTTTGTAAGTAAAATTTTTTAGCAACTTTTTGTAAAACGTAACCAAAGATGTTTTATAAAATGTAGCCAATTTGTTTTAGCTACATTTTTAATTTTTTATTAAACATTAATGCTAACAATGTTATCATGTTAATTTTATTTATTACTCACATTTTTAATCAATGTTATTGTTTGTAATATTTAGAATCATTTTATATAAACAATTAGATATCATTAAATGTTAATTACAAACATTAACAAAAATAATTATGTGTACTAAGAGTCGTTTTCATCAGCACTACTACTTACATAATTTGAACCCATTATTTGTATGACTATCTTTGCAAGCTTAGCGAACTTTTGTTCATTATGTTCTAATTTTTATTAATTACTTTCTAATTTAGCCATAAGCGACTAGTTCTCCTCTTGAAGACGGTCAACATATGCTGGTGATTGAACCCAAGTTTGCTACATTATTCCGTGACATTTTCATGGTTTTTGTTAGACTTTTCGGCTTCTTTTATTGGATATTATGCCTAATTTGACCAAAGAGCATGTGTTTTGAATTAATGTGATTTGAGGGTCAAATTGTCATAATTAATTAACAATTGCACTCCCTTAAATTGTAGGACATTTGATATTACGAATTATTACTTTTCATTGCAGGTCTGAAGGGGAGTAGAGCTAACAAAAGAAGAGTATAACCAACAAAGAGATAGAAGCCATGAGATGACTTGTCTGCCGCGGCGAATCACTCTGCAGTGTGCATAGAAGACACGTCGCGACTTGCGCCAGTTCCTACGTCGCGACGCATCATAAGCAACAGCACGTCTCGACGTCAACAAATCACCACATCGCAATGAGCAAGCAGAAGCCTCACGTCGTGACGTCAAATAATTCCTTCGTCGCGACGTGCAGATGAAAACCCGAACTGTAAATGGATATTTCACTCACTGTACTGACCCGACCCAATCCATCCTATATAAACCTTGCCAAATTAGGTTACGGGGAGTCAATTTTGAGCAGCGGAGAGGGAGAGGAGAGACGTGCGAAGAAAGAGAACCAAAGAGAGACTCACGACTTCACCCCAGGGTTCCCTTCGGGGTTCCCTGGGGACAATTTCTACATAGGTTTTATGTTTGTTTTTGCTTAGGTTTTCTCTTCATTTTTTTAGCCGACATCCGTCGTGGTAGCTTGGATTCGTTGCGAGTTGTAAGGCTTCCGGTTGCTATGCGTGGCTTGGCATTTCTTTTCTCTCGAAGATGCAGTGATGGCTGGAGTTTACCGAGCTTCAAAGGGGAGTAGCTTAATCTGTAGTTTTGCTATGATTTATGA
>JANKOE010000006.1:47476912-47490115 GCA_026284465.1 Erythroxylum citrifolium
GTGAGGAAATGAAGGTTTATGGACATTTAGACATGAGAAATAGTATCTGGTTTTGTATGATAGATAAAGGTTCACTACATTTATATATGTGATTGTATCATTGAGCATGATATCCATGTTATACTATGATGATATATCCTCAAAATGTGATATAGATGTGAATGTATTATCATGGATTGGTTGAGGAAAATAGTGATATAAGTAGAAATAACGAGATTAAAGTGTACAAGTAGAATGTAATGAAAACAAAAATTGTTATGATCTTTAAAAGAGGAACTTGGAATTGAACTAGTGATTGATTATTGTGACAAAAGCTATGATCCTCCATGAGAATATATATATTAGTGGAGATTGAATATATATATTAGTGGAGATTGAGATATTATGAAAAGTTGAAATTGATCTTCTTGAGGTGCTAAGAATGACTGATGAGTAATCATGGAAAATAGTTCATTGATAAGGATTTCATAAGCAGTATCGAGGATAGTACCAAGAAATCTTCTTTCAAAGAAGAATTTCACTAAGATATGTTTAGTAATTAGATGATTCATTTTAAGAATGAACAATGAAGGAACGAATCAGAAATGAACAGTTGATGAGTTAAAAGTGAATATTAGAGTCATGTCCTTAACAAAGACTCAAGCATAAGAAGTAGAAATGATATTGAGAGTGTACGCGTTTTGTTTGATGTAAAGTATCCAACTACGTGAGTAGATTTTTGGAATTGGAGGTAATACTATTGTTAAGGTAAGGAGAACTTAGGTCCGCATCACATTTTGTGTAAATATGTTCGGGAGATACAAATTATATTTGATGAATGTGTTACTAACACAAATAAATTGAAATGTGTGGAGAAACCAATATGAATGAACAGACGTTAGAATAAGTCAACGTGAAATTGGAGGAAATCGAATGAAAAGAGAAAAACCATTTGAGAAAAGAAGTCAATTAGGAGACTGAAAACAACGTGTGATAAAATTACCTCATTTGAGAAATCAGTTATTTAAGAAATTATGAGAACTAATTATGGGCACAACGGAAGTTGGGGTGTATTTATTGGAGTTGACCATGCCCCAAAAGTATTATGATAATGAAGATTAAAGTGATCCAAGAAAAATCTATATCAATTGGCGACTAGGATCATAGAGGATACGTGGAGCATATTCAAAAAGTAGAGAGAATACTTTTTTTCAGTTGAGGAAATCTTACATACCATGAGGGTAGAAACAAGTATATGCCAAGTTTAAAGAGAGTGAATCTTAGCTTGATCAAATAAATAGCGGATGTGATAATAGTTGAACATGGCACATTGGGAGACCCAAAGGAAATAGAGGTGATGACAAAGTGAGTTTGTACACATAGAGGCAATTAGCCTCATAAGTTGATTATTGATATATGAGTTAGAATTTGCTGCAATAGTAATTGCTTTGCAAGCTTGAAGACATTATAGGTACATAAACACTTTGGATATATGAATATACAGATCAGTAAAGGTTGAAGTAATTATTGAGTTTGAAAAGAATGTACAAATGAGTACTATACTGGTAAAGGTAGTGTGTAATCTGATACATTGAACAAACAATGCTATAATGGAATAGTACAAATTCAGATATTGAGGTTACCAAACCTAGTGCAATAAAGAGCATAGAATGCCAATTTAAAATTTGGGCGATTCAAAGTACTATTAGCTATTGAAATTTAAGATCAGTTTCACATGAAAGAAGTAAAAGTTTTGTGAGTAATCTGAAATATATCGATGAAAGAGTCAAGATAGTGTGATAGCTAAATAAGTGATTGAAAGACCTATTGAGTCTATCAACTGTGGTCATTTAGAAGAAAATATTTGAGTGGTGAAGTATATGGGAAACGGAGGAGCATATGAGGAAACAATACCCCTACCTGATCGATCAATCAGACATTAATTTCGAGGATGAAATTTATTAAGGAAGGGAGAAATGTAACATCCCTTTCCATACTAAGGGTTAGAACCTGAAAATTCGGTACATGTGAGCTCAAAGAGAGATTAAGGGAATGCATTTTCTTGCTCATGCATAATGTTAGCATATATGCACATAAATATTGAATCTTTGCACATAAAAATAATTGTACATGCATTCATTAACAACTTCTGGGTATAATTGATTTTAAATGTGATTTTATTGAAAATGAGAAGTAGAGGGAGTAGAAAGAGTGATCTTGGTATGAGTTGTGATAAGGAATGATTTAGAATCAAGATTGGTAGTGATCTGGAAAATATTCACTGAGTATGCTTCAATTTGTTAGCCATAACTTTTTGTCTAGTTATCCAAACAAGATGATTCTTAATTTGGATTAAACTAGAAACATATGGCTACATTTCATATGAAGACATCAATTTTCAATTCTGTCCCTAAGAGTCTCAAAATTTTATGAAGTTGAGAACTAGTGCAGGACGTTGGGAGCTGATTGTAAAATTCGTGTTCTAAATTTGGGAGAAAATCTGGATTAATCTTAGATAGATTTTGGCAAAGTTGCCTTCTTGAGAGTTGTATATCTTTCTGTTATCTTTCCAACGGTATATAGTATAAAATTTTTGGACATCGAAGTCAAAAGTTATGATCTTTATAAGGGGAAATATTCTAGAGAGTGAAAAGTAAGACAAAGCAAAAGTCAAACGAAGCAAAGTAAGACGAAGCAGAAGTAAGAGGATGCAAATGAAAGAAGGAAGAAAACTTCGTCTTAGTTGCTGTTCTTCCACTTCGTCTTAGTTACTGTTCATCTAAGACGAAGTTACAGTTCATCCACTTCGTCTTAGTTACTGTTCATCTAAGACGAAGCTACTGTTCATCCACTTCGTCTTAATTACTGCTCATCTAAGACGAAGTTACTGTTCATTCACTTCGTCTTAGTTACTGTTCATCTAAGACGAAGTTACTGTTCATCCATTTCGTCTTAGTTACTGTTCATCTAAGACGATAGTACTATTTATTCACTTCGTCTTAGTTACTGTTCATCTAAGACGATAGTACTGTTCATCCACTTCGTCTTAGTTACTGTTTATCTAAGATGATAGTACTGTTCATCCACTTCGTCTTAGTTACTATTCATACTAAGACAATATTACTATTCCTCCCCATCGTCTTAGTTACTGTCCATCTTTTATCTTCTGTTCCATTTTTGATCCTTCAGAAGATCAAATTTGTCTTCAAGGTCTCATGAAAGTTGTAGTTCTTGAAGTCCTCTTTCGAATCATCGAAAGAACACCTCAATCTGAAATTTCTACATAAAGTTATAGCTATTTCCCCGAAACAAGTTCAGTATGATTGAGGACAACATGTTTGATTCTTTTGGCCATAACTTCTTCTCTAGACACCCATTTGACTTGATTCTTGAACCATTGCACTCGTAATACATTGCTCTACATCTCTACCAAAAATCATAGTCATCTGAAATAAAGTGAGAAAGATTTAGTGAAGAAGGAGGGACGGGTACAGTGAGTGTACTCTTAAGTTTTATGAACTAGTATTATTCCACTAAACATACTTCAGTATTTTGATGATTTCGGGGTTAGTAGAACTCCAAATGAGATTATTTCTGATTGTGGTAAACTAGTGACATGGAGCTACAAATGGTATGAAGAAATTGGATTCTAATTCAGTCTCTAAGATGTTTAAATTCCAAATTGAAGTTATGCATAGTATATTGTTATGGACAAGAGTAGTCCAAAAATGTCTAAAGTATATCTTTTGAATTACTGAACCAAATCGAGTGATTTTGGAGGCATTAGAAACTTAAGACAATGGGGGGATATTTTTCCGGAAGAAAGTATTATGTTAGAATGTTTAAGGGTACTGTTGGTAAGACACTTAAGTATAAAAGACATAAGGCATAAATGGAAGGGCAAATGGAACAATTCTCAATCATTAAGGGCATAATTGGAAGAAGAAGTATTGTCTTGCTTATAAATGGAGTAGAAAAACGTGAATGAGAAGATTCTAGAGAAGAAAAATGTGTGGATGAGAAAAGAGATAAGAGAGAGAACATTAAAAAAAAGGAATGAAAGAGAGAAAGAAGAGAAAACAAGCTAGGGTTTTAATTTCCTTAGTCTTCAAGAAAGATTTTTGATCAAGAAGAGAAAAAGGAAAAGGAAGGAAAGATCTTCCATTTGAGCTAAAGATCTCTTCATTTGTTGAAGAATCAAGATATGATCATTTGAATCTTTGGATTTTTAGAAGGATTCTAGTTTATGGAATTTAGAAAAATGCTTGGGTTTAAATATTCTACAATTAATTTTTGTGATTTTGCATTGTGGGATTTTCAATTGAATTCCTATTGGATGAGAATTTGGATATTATAAGATCATATGAGGTTAGAAAGAGATGACAAGAAATTAAGTTATGATATAGAGTAACTAAGTGTTCTTGAGATGTGAGCTTAAGAAAAGGGTAAAGATTGAAAGGAGAATTTAGAATGATCATGTACAAATGAAGTGTAAATCTAACTTCAATTGGACACACATGAATTATGAAATGGGAATGAACTTAATATGTGATTTAGAACATATACCTGGGATTGTCATTGAACATGCATGGTACATAGCCCATATAATTATTTGGGCATAAATGAGTTTTGTAATGGGAGTGAATAGTGTATTGCGTAAATTGTGATGTGCAGGCTAAACATCTGCATACAGGTGTATCCAGAATTTGGAAGCAAATGCTATTTTGGAGCGTACTGTGAGTAGACCTAGATGGTCTTACTTTATTGTTTATTTTGTTTATGTTATGAATTAAGTGATTATGAAAAATTATGAATGTGACTTGGTTGTTGAATTCTGGACAATGAAGGTCCGATGATCGTGACATATGAATGAAATATTGAAGTGCTCATTGAATGTGAATTGGATGAATTATGTGCACTTATGTGATTGTTAAATGTGTTAGTGATGTGTATTGGTTTATGAAGGAAAGTGTGTATTCTTAGGAAAGTTGAATGCCGGACTCAGGTCCGATGAATGTGAGTTTCTGATTTAACATCATATGTGACGTGACATGATCAGTATGTGATGCATTTCATAAAATGCATGCTCAGATAAAGGCGTTGTAACTTGAGTAGCCAGTTTGAAGCGCTTCCACATAGAGCTTTGCTCCGTGAACTCTGATGCTGCACGTAGAGCTTTGCTACGTGAATTATGATTCTGCACGTAGAGCTATGCTCCGTGAACTATGTTCTGACTGAGCCCTATGGGTCAGTATTTCTGTAAGTGATTGGCACTTAGTCACAACAATAAGAATGAACACGAGTCTTATACATATAATATTATAAGACTGAAGATTATGAATGATTAAATGTATTGAATGTGAAATAATATGAAATGCGAAATAATGTGCAATGTGAATTAAAGTGAGATATGTGAATTATATGTTATGTGATTGGGTGAGCCATCGATGATGATCACTCACTGAGTTCGCAAAACTCACCCAAAATTTGCAAATATTTTTCAAGATCGGAAGAATACCCCGTTAGGCCAACGAGAGTATACCTATAACTTTCAAGTGAAGGATAGGGGTCGGGATCAGTTCGCATCTGCATTGCATTTCTCTATTTTTGGTATTGAATTGTATATTCCTCAAACTTTTGTATAAATTCGCATTTTGAAATGACTCAAGTGATTTGTATTTGTGAAAGGGCTCAAATGGCTACTGGAAATTGTGTTAATTGAAAATGTTTATGAATAAATGTAGGCCCAATTTAAGTATCGATTTTCGCATACTATGTTTGTGGTTTCAAAAAAAATTATACCGATTTTTGACTAATTGAGTGCTTTAGCACACCATCCTCGCGGGACACGGACTCGGATATCACCATCGATGTCGGGTTCGGGTCATTGCGGGAGTGGGGTGCTACACCAGTTGAGCTTTAGATGATTTGAAGCTCAATCGAACTAGGCCAGGCTAAAAAAGAAAGAAAAATAATATTATTGAAGAAACTAATTAGGGTAAAAACACCTAATTAGTGGTATCACTATGAAAAGCACATTTGAAATCAATTTTGAAGTTGACATTTTTTGCAAATTGGCATTTAAAAAAATCTATATAAATATCTATACTAATCATAAATGAACTTCCCACAATCAAATTCAATAGAAACTGGGTGATGCGAGTGAGAAGGGAGTTACATACAATTGAAAATATCATAAAGGAAAATCAAACTATTTAGAAATGAAATGAATAACATCAAAAAGTAAAACCAACCCAAAAAGAATAAGCTAAGACCACCCATCAAAATGAGAATTAGATATAACTATTCATATGCCATGAGAAGAGAATTTACTAAACATGTCTCACCATAACAACAATAAAACCTCCTCATGCTGAGGCTCCTCCTCTGAAACTTCAACAATCTATGCCATCTCTGGCTCCAATTCATTTCGATTATAGCCTCATGTGTCCTAATTTTTGTTTCAATGATGGTCGCTCTTTATGAATTTAGAAGGAAGAAAAAAATGAGGTATTGTGGATGGAAAAGGACAAAGGCTAAAACTAAAGATTTAGAGAGAGAACAAAAATTGGGTTTCAAGAGTGAAAAAGGTCTCGCAAGAGAAAATGGTTCTTTTAGCATGAATTATTTCTTTATTTAGTATATTACTAGGTACTGTTAGAACTCTTCATCGTGCTTCCTTGTGTTGTTAAATGATTATGCTTATCCATATAAAATAATTATAAATAATATATGATGAACGTAGATGTTTGAGAATGCATATGATAATATAGTTATGCAATTAATGAAAGAAACTTGATATGTTTAAGCATACGATAATCATGAAACCAATTCATTTAAATACATATGCATACAGCAAATTCAGATCATCCTAATTAATCAAACATAAGAGAAAAAAGAAGTGATCCTACCCAGCAACAAACCAATGAACTATGGTTATTTGTGATAGATAAGTGCTTAAAACATTTTTGTCTACCCATATGCTTCAAATTTCAAGAACAAAATGCATGAACTCATCTTTGGCATTTATCTTTACACATTCATTTTTTCACAACATGTAGTAATGGTACTCTCGTTGGACGTCTCACTAACTAGCAGAAGAAGGAACCATCACTAGCAAACACCTTTTCGAATTGCTAATAGCCATACAACAAAGTGATTTTTGAAAGATACTATCATATGTTTTCGATTAATTTTGTTCCTATATGATTACTAGAATATGAAGATGGAAAAGAATAGGAAAATAAATAATAAAACATAAACTAATAACTAATTGAAAATTAAATATGCAAACAAGCAAATAGTTTCTAACTTAATTAACTAATTGATGAAGAAGAACAATTACCTAATTGAGAGTGAGAGATTAAGAGAGACAATAACTAAGGCAGTTGAGAGTCTAGAGCTCCCTGAGAGTGAGAGGAAGTCATAGAGAGAATGAAAGGAAGAATAAGAGCAATTAGTTCGAGAGTAAGAGAGACACAAATAAATAATGTTAGGGCTAAAGAGGAGATGAGGACTGGAGTAAGAGAATCTAAAAAAGGAGGTTTGTAGGAATAAGGAGGAGATGAGGGTCTCAAGTCATTTTTTATTTGTAATGAAATGTTTTCATTTTGTTTAACAAAAATTATGTCATTTTTTATATAGCTGAGTTTGGACTTTAAGCTAAATTAAACCATAAAACTCAAGATGAAATTTTAAAATTTTAAAATTTTAAAATAAAAAGTTTGAATTTTAGAAATGTCAATGGGTCGTGACCCGACCCATGGCCTGACGGGTCAAGGTTCGATCGGGCCAACCCAGCCCATCATATTTTTTTAAAGAAAACTGGTCAAAAATAACGTCGTTCTTTACAAAACGTTCAGCCTATGGCTCGCCCATGATCTGATCAACTTAGGCCAAAATTGGAATGGGCCAGGTTAGGCCGAGCTCTTTTTGCCATCCCTATTAAATTCAACATGAGGAAAAATTTGTTAACTTTCAACCAAGATGAATGAAGGTTAGACTATTTTATCAACCCTACTCATTATATGTTCAACACCAAGCAGACATGTTCCCAAAGGAAAGGTGACTTGCAAGTGTACAACATTTCGCCACTCCTGATAATTTTGTTTTATAACTAATACGGATTATAAATTTGATTAAATTTTCCTTAAACAAAAACAAGAAAATAGTAAAGATTAGAGACTTTCTATAAGTGATTTTAATGGAAGAGTTTATGCTAACATGATTTTGTGGTTTTCATCTTGTTGTTTATTTCTTTTTAAATGGTAAAAATATTGTAAAAATAGAAGAGACAAAGAGAAAGGTGAGGCTATTATGGGGGTTCATGAAAATATCTACACCTTATTACCTTCAATTTTAATTTTGACCTATCTTTTCTTGTTGGAAATTTTTTTATTTTGTTTTCTTGAGAAAATGAAATATAAGAAAGTCAAAAATAGACACAGAAAAACAAAAAAGGACGAGCACCATACAGAAAGTTTGGGCGAATCATATGTTAGACATCTGCTTCAGAAAGAACATGAACCCACACTGCTCATTGATTATTGTTTTTCTTATGAATTTGAAGGAAATTTATACTTTGTTCTCTTCTCTTCTCTTCTCTTGTTCTTTTCAGGCACTACAATAGAATAGGCTTTTATTCGTCGCTAAAATTACAAAAGTCATCGCTAAAAATATTTAACAACGATATTAAATCGTAGAACTTATCGTCGCAAAATCCCAATAGCAAAAAATTACAGGTGACGTTTTTACCAAATTGACGCAAATAATATTTCGCAATGAAAATAATATATAACAAAAATGAATAGGCGACGATATGCAAAATTGTCACCAATAATATTTTGTTACGCTTCTATTTCATGGTAAAATGTTATTAGTTAGGTTACTGTAAACATAGGCAATAACTTTTACCGAAGAAATTGTTATCAATGCAAAACATTATTTGCGACAGTTACATTTTCATCGGTAAAAGTTTTTAGCTAAGTTCTATAAAACATCACCAAAACTTATTGGCAATGTTTTACAAAACATAGCAGAAAAGTTTTGGTGATGTTTTATAAAACATAGCCAAATCTTTTTAGCTACATTTTTAATTTTTTAATAAACATTATTGCTACAAAAATTATCATGTTAATTTTAATTATTGGTCACATTTTTAATCCTTGTTATTGTTTGTAATATTTAGATTTTATAATCTATTATACGAAAATATAATTATAAATAATTATAAATTAGAATCATTTTATATAAACAATTAAATATCATTAAATTTTAATTACAAACATTAACAAAAATACTAATGTATAACTAAGAGTCGTTTTTATCATCACTACTATTTACATAATTTGAGCTCATTATTTTTTTGACCACTGTTGCATTCATTACTTTCTAATTTAGCCCTAAGCGATAAGTTCGCCTCTTGAAAATAGTCAACATATGCTGGTTTTGATGAGGATGAAATTGTTGGCTTAGGGTCAAACCTAAGACCTTTGATGTAGCTGAATTTTGTACCAAGCATGTTATTGTAAATGTCATCTACATTTGATTCTTTTCCATTAGACAATGATCATTATAACAACTCCTACATCTTATTCTAAAATTTTAAAAGAAATTAATATTTAATTCAAATATTATTAGTTAGTACTACATAAATAAAGTTAAAATTTAAACAAATTTTTTTACTTACATAATTATTCTACGCCTCTTCAAATGTCTAGCCTTCACCTTCTTTGTAGTGTGTCAGTTTGTAGAGTGTGATTCTATCACAGTCTTCTCCATGTAGTTCATTTTGACTCTGTTTTATGAAGAAAAAAAAGAGAATTGAAACACAATAAATAATATTGTGTCTACTGATATAATTATAGTTTCTAAACAAAAAACTTACAAATTCATTTCGTACGACAACAAATGATTTGAAGCCTTGATTGTGAGGAGTTTTCATTTTTCCTTTGTCAACCTTGACTTTCTCATCCTTTTCCTAAATAAATAAAAGAAATAGTCATTAAATTGTGTAACGAGATTAATGGAAGCAAAAGTGAAGAGAAAGACGACAAACTTTAACATTGACAAAGGCCCAATAATCACATATTTCGCTTAAATTTTCTCGAGTCACCCATTCGAGAACATGTCTCCTTGCCTCGTCATCCGAAGGAAAAGATTGCAGTGTTTATGTAGTCGATAACGATAATTCTTGGACAGCTTGAAACCTCAGGGTTCTTGATGTCGACTATATTGAGCTTCATTTGTTAACAATAAGTAAAAGTTAAATCAACCTTTAAATAAGTAAAATAAAATTGCATATAATTAAATAAACTGAAAAATTACCGAAACTTTGTCCAAAGAATTCTATAGCAAGTTGTCTTGCTTCAACTGATTGGCATGCTAAAGGCAAAGCAATTTAGTCCTAGCAATATCCCTAACTTACTCAATAGTTTTGCTGATTGAATCCTGTCAACAAGACAACCTTACGAGATATCAATATACACAAACAACTTGCTATTCATTACAATATTCATGCGTTGCAACTCAGAACTTTTAGTGATACCTCTACCTCTTTTTCTAATGTCGATATTGGAACTTGACAACAAAAGAATAATGATAAGAAAAAATGCATTAAACATGTAAATATATATTTGAGCATAAATCTAATTATAGGTGATAAAGATTAATATACTTGAAGATCTCTCAACACTAGTTGAGGTAGATAGTGGTTGTTGCTGACTGGATTCATTAGTGGATGAAGTCGTTGTTGTTATTAGATAGGGTTGGATTGATCTTGTTTGTCATGGGGGAGGAACAACTTTGCTAGTTGCCACGTTCTTTCCATTCTTTCTACCAAGTGCCATTATATTAAATATCTATAATGATATTATAAAATGATTTCTCAATGGTTTTCCAATATAAAATAAAACTAATTAGAATAACAACATAAATAGTTGTCAATTTTTTCCTTAAATCATTTAGAAATATTTGATAAAACATTAACAAATCATAATTAAAGATGATTTGATCTTTGGCCTCACATTTTGAAACACATTAGAAACATTTCTTACGTGTTTCGTTCTTTATTTTTCATTATTTGTTGATTGTATGAATTTGGTATGTGAAAATGAATATATTTCCTATTGTTTATATTAAGATAGTAACAAGTGTCAATTTATCTTCTCTTACCCATATGTTTAAGACTGAGTTTTAATTTGTTATGCAATTAATTTCTTTAACACTTAAAAATTGTATAAATTGCATTATTTTTTTCAATCACCTATAATATATGGTGGTTGATGTTGGTACTTGATGTACTTCATTGATTCCATTCTGATTTTGATAACAACTATAAATAACAAATGACATAGATTCTATGTGGTTAGATATAAGATAAATTTTTGGCTACATTTCCAAAAACATAGCTAATTACTTTTAGCTACATTTCCATAAATGTAGCCAAAAGTTTCTATTTACGTTTTGTAAAATATAGTCAAATTTTTAATATACATTTTAACTAAATGGTATACCATGTTAATTATAATTATATGTGACATTTTAATTCATATTATTGTATATAATGTTTAGACTTTTTGTTTTTAATTTATTAATCAAAAATATAATACAAAAATAATTGACAATGCATTGTATTTAAAAAATAAAATATCATTCAATTTGATCATATACAAGATTTTAATTACAACTTAAAAAATACTTATACACAAAATAAAAATACAAAGATTAGTTTAATCACTCAGACTCATTTTCATCTTCACCGCTTATATAATCCTAGCCCAGTAATTTTCTTAGGTACTTTCATACTTGGCTAGCTTTTCTTTAAGCAACATGTTTTCCTCTTTATGACATTGAACGTATGTTGGCCTTGATGAGGATGAAATAGTTGACTTAGGGCCAAACCCAAGACCTTTGATATACTCAGATCGTGTACCAAGCACCTTGTTGCAAATGTCTTCTATATTTGACTCATTTCCCTTAGACATTAATGTTTGCAACAACTCTTGCATCTTATTGTAAAAATTTTTAAAAATCAATATTGAATACAAATAATATTAGTTTGTACTACATAAATAAATAAACTTAAAATTTAAACAAATTTTTATACTTACAGAGCTATTGTGCACTCCTTCAGACATCTACCCTTGACCTTCCTTATAGTGAGTGAGTTTGTAGAGTGTGATCCTATCACACTCTTCTCCATTTAATTCCTTCTCACTCTATTTTATGAAAAAAAAATACAATGCACAATAAATAATATAGTGTTTATTGATATAATTATAACTTGTAAATAAAGAACTTGCATACTCTGTTCGTATGACAACAAATGGTTTGAAGCCTTATTTGTGAGGAGTTTTCATTTTTCCTCTGTTCACCTTGGCCTTCTCAAACTTTTCCTAAATAAAGAAAAAAATATTCATTAAATCGTGTAACAAGATTAATGGAAGCAAATGTGAAGGGAAAGAAAACAAACATGAACGTTGGGAGAGGACCAATAATCACACAAATTGCTCCAATTTTCTGGAGACATCCATTCCGGAACATGTCTCCTTGCCTCCGCTTCCAAAGGAAAAGATTTTTAATATTGATGTAGTCGATAATGTCAATCTCTAGTCATTTGTTTCAATAGTGAAGTGACAAAGTTTGAAACATTAAGGTTTTCCATATCTACAATATTCAATTTTATCTGTGAATAATAAGTAAAAGTGTAATTAATCTTAAAATAAGTGAAACAATATTGCATATAATTAAATAAGTTGAAAATTTACCGAAAGTTTATCCAAAGCATTCTTTAGCAAGTTGTCTTCCTTTAATTGCTTTGCATGCTTTAGGCAAGGTAATTCAGTTATGGCAATTACCTCCAACTCACTAGACAATTTTGTTTATTGAATCTTGTCTAGAGGACGACCTTGTGAAGTATCAATATGTACTGACAATTTCTTGTTCATTACAACATTCATTCATTGCAACTCACAACCTCTAATTATACCTTTACCACTTTTTCTGATGTTAATTGTTGGACCCCGAACTTTTAATGAAAATTAGAAATATTAAAATGAAATTAAATAAGAAAGAAATTGGTGAGACAATTTATGAATTTCAGAAAAGTTGATGAAATTAAGAAAAATTTATGAGAAATGAATTGTTAAATTTTGAGGACTTTGATATTTGAGTGAACTTATATGGATTATGAGAAGAAAGTGGATGAGTTGATTGAAATAAAGT
>JANKOE010000006.1:47493770-47506088 GCA_026284465.1 Erythroxylum citrifolium
ATTTCACTGTTCAACAATAAAAATATGTATGCAAATGTTCAATCAATCCTAAGCACTCTCACCCATTTCCAAATTACGATTCTACCTTTCCCGCCGGGGGTGGGATGTTACATTAAAAATAGAACACTCAAAGCATGTGTGGAAAGGTAATTCATTCCATATCAAAACAAAACACTAAAAACATAAGATGACTTTCATCAAACACCTTATAGGCATAAAAAATTAAACCCTAACTAACAACAAATAATCTTTCTTTTCCCTCTCTTTACCAACATTAACACATACAAACAACATTAATAGTCCATTTATACGTAAACAACTCAAAGGTTCACCTAAAAACCGACCATAAACATACCAATTAATAACAAAATTAAAAGCAAAAATAAAACCCAATACAAAATCAAACAAACTACTTACCTCGACTACAATTGCAGGCAGATGATGGAAGATAAAATGAAGATGATGAATGGATGAAGAGAAGACAATATGCCAAGCAAAGGTTCTCCTAAAAAATGTTGAAGGACAATATACAAAATCGTCACTAATACAATACTTTTTTTATAGATTTTTAAATTTTGCTAAATTTTTTAATATATATTTCATAAACATAAATTACTATAGGAATTATATATAATAAATAAAGTTTTGTGAGTCCACATGAAATTATATATATTAAAATTTTCATAAAAATATAAATGACATTTTTGTTCAATATTTTTATTTTTACAGTTATACAATTATTGTATTATTGTTAATAAATAATAATCATTAAGAATAGTAGTTAAATAAATTTATGATATTAGTCTGATTAACATTAAAATTATGATTCGTCGCCAATGAAAACTTAGCCAAAGGTCCCATATGTTATTTTTAATTAAATTACTATTATTATTATCATATATGGTAATTGATATAATGTGATATGAATGTATATAAAATAATTGTAGCTAGTATAATGATTTATGAATTATTACATAATTTATAAATTTTCTCATATCTTACTTATGTAATATTTATTACTCTATTTAATAATAAGTATCTATTTATTATATAAAAAATTTGTAATATAACATATAATTTATATATTATATATAATAATATATAAATTTAGTTAGCCAAAGGTGAAGCCAAATGGTAATGACAAACCATTTGGTGACAGGTTTTTGAATCCTCACCAAATGGTTAATTTCTTTCAATTCAATCGAAAACAACGTTGTTTACCTTAACAACAAATGACGTCGTTTCTACTAGGTTATTAACACGAAAATGAAGTTGTTTTCATTTTCGTGTTAGCCGTCGTATTTCCTCATCATAATCCTTTGAAGAAGCATCATCTCCTCTTTTATGGTCATCTCCTATCTTATGATCCTCACCAGTGACGAAGCATCGTGTCCTATGTTGGTACTTATTATTCTTCTTTAAGTGTTACCTAAAACCCTCTTTATTATGCTATATTTTTCTCCTACATTTTGGAGTTAATGTGGGTTTTCTATTTTGCAAATGGTGTAAAGGTTTCCCTTTCTATTTGTGTTTGGAAGATAGTGAATGTGTTTCTGTATTGGATGAAGATAGGTAGATGTTTTTTCCTATCTTTCGTGTTTATTTGACAAAACCCTGCTAACTTTTTGATGGAAGGTCTGCTAGAGATTCAAGGCACAATTTGCAACAGATGATTATGTACATATTTACCATATGATTGCTTTTACACCAAATCTGTACCATTAGTGAATTGTAGTACTTTAACTTATCATCGATAAACTAGCAGAACAGATCACATAGACCTTATACGTAGAAAGGGTCTTTTGCATTAGTTCATTCCATGCCTAGAATTTGTGGGAATTGATTATCAAACGAATTTAATTAAACAAAATGATTTTTTATGCTAAATTGACTTTTTAGGATTAAACTGTTAACATCAATTTATCGATAAATGTCTATGTGACAACTGGTTTCCAAAGTTGAAAATGAGCCCCACTAGCAAGAATGGGAAAATTTCTACTTAGTGAAGAACAAATCGATAAAGAACACATTTCCTCATTATACACTAATCACCACTTGCCTTCCATGGCCGATCTTCTTCTTCAAGGTTTTTAGTATCATCTGAATTACTTGTCTTCCTTAATTATTTGTATCTTATTTGCATCATAGTAAGCTATCAGATGAAAGTTTGATTGTATATCCTATGTCTTGTGTAAAGCTTACTCGAATTTTCAAGAGAATATAGATGAAAATGGAAACGGTGGCAATGTCTTGATGGATGGTATAGGATTAGGGCAATCGGTTGTTTTGAAACAATTATTGATTCCAATTACTCTATCTGTTCAATCAGGTATGCATATGTTCAAATTTAGCTTCGTTATATGGTTTGACATAACTAGCTATTTAAGTTCTATACTAAGTGTGTCTTAGGTGAAACACATCGTACTGGCAGTTCATCTAATTTAGTGATCCATACTGCATTTGAAGATTCATTCATGATATCTTGTGCAAGTTTGGCTGTAGCCAAGAAGTTGAAAAAGGTCAATAACCCAACACTTGAGAAAAGATATTTGACTTTTTCAATTAATGCCTTCGAATATGTAAGGACTCTTTTTGGAAATCCAGACATAGCAAACGCATTTACCTTTACTAACTCTCATGTCACTTGAAATCCAAAAAATTAATTATTTCATTTCCTTTTCGATGGAATAAGCGTGAAACTTTATTTATTGTTATGTTTGTAAGAATTTTGGAAACATTTCTACTAGTCAGGGGTAAAGCTGTGTACTATTGGACCTCTCTAGATCTCACGTATCAACGAGATTTATATAGGGTGTTGATGTTGTTGTTATATGTCGGTAAAAATTGTTAAATTTCTAATTAAAATCTTGTACTACTTACATGCATATATCTTTATATTATATTGCTTACAATTTTCAACATTTTTTTGTATTATTATTTTATTGTTAATAAATATTGATGATTAAGAATAGTAGTTAACTTAAATTTATTTTTTATCTTATTAATATGTAAAATTTTAGGTATGTTTATCTTTTTATATCCAAAAAGATAATTTATAGAGTTTTAATGCATTAACTATATATTTAAACAAATTTATAAAGAAAATGCAAGTCAGAAATATAAAAAATCATATATAAATGTCAATTGTAATTAACCTTAGGATTATTAAGCACACTTACTATTAAAAATTATCAAATCAACATTATTAACTATAAATTCTATAATCTCGACTTTTGGCGACAATTTCAAAGTTTTGTTACAAAAAGTCTATATTTAGTGATGAATTATATATTTCGTTGTTAAAAGTTCGAATTTTTTGTGATGTTTTCAATTCTCGCGACAAAAATAGGCACTTTTTATGACGACTTCAAAAAATCGTCGCTAAATAAACAGCTTTAGCAACGAATTTATTTAATGTACACCATGACTTTGGGCAAGTCAACATTTAGCAACGATTTCCAATTCGTTGCAAAAGAAAAAGTAGCTAATAATAGTCTATTCTATTGTAGTTTCGTTCGACCTAAAAAAATAAACAAAGTGCTCTATCGTTTCTATATTTTATATTTAATTTCCATTTGCAGGTTCTCTAGAGTCCCCGCGCAGAAAGCTTGCGAAATGAACAAATTAGCTTGGCAAGCGACGGAGGAACTGTGGTCGCGATAAAACTATAAAGTTTCAATATCTCTCAAAAGTTTTCATTAGCCCTGAGGTCATTCTCCAAATATAATAATTTTAGGATCAAGTAAACCATTAAAAAAAAAGCTGGCAATTGGTGACGGCGACGTTTGTCTTGTCTTATTGGTCCCCCAACTAAAAACACCAAAGTGCGTACTGCCGAAACAAATAAATAATAACGCCCTTCAAACCCAGGCCTTCTATTGCCAGATAAACCATCAAACTCCGTTGCAGCACCACAAGCCTGTTGGAAGACTAATTGGTTATTAACTAGTTTTTAACTTCTTCCAATTGGGAAACTATTTGAATACGATAAAGAGTCCTTGTCCCACAGTTAAAGCTTGCAACAACAGGGCCAGGGTAAGGCACTTTTTGAGCTTTTGGGACCTTCAATCAGTATCTTTTAAAATTGATGATATGTTGTCAAAGATTAAATAAGTCATGTTGGGAAGAATGAGTTAAGCATTAGATGTTCGTTTTCTTCAAAAGTGGAAAAGCCACTTGCGGATGATGCAAGTATAGTTCCATTTCATACTCTTTGCCGGCTACAACTACAATCAACATTATTGTCTTGTAATTGTGGATGAAGGTAGATGTTAATTTGTGGGGCCCTCTTTTCATTCATTTTGCTATTATCTTGAACCTTTCTACAATTGGAACCCATCGTACTTTCTGTTTTTGTCTTGGCGAAGTTAGTTAATTCACATGCTAAATTTATGATAATCTTATATTTTCAATGAGACTTTTTAATCAAATTATCCGACAAAACAATGGACTATAATTAATAAAACTCTTTCTTAGTATTAGCTTGAAAATGCATGAGTCATAATTATATCCGTTTACTTTCAGCTAGCAACTTTCTTTGATTACCTAGGCTAATATTATATACAGAGAAAAGATTGCCTGTACATTAGGTCATAAAAAATATATTATATACCGAGAGATGATTGAACCTAGAGAAATTACTACTAACTAATTTAAGTTTGTTATGTTTTAAAAGTAAAACTGAGTTAATATAATTATCTTTCAAATTTAAGTATGTCAAATGGAGCAATTTTTAAAAGAAATTGAATCAAAGCTTTTAAGTGAAATGTGCTTCTATGACTCACCATGTTTACATATTTTATGATGAGAAAGCTAGCATTTGAGTTTACAATGCTATTAAACATATAACTCTCCTTTCACTTTAAGCAAGACGATAAAATAGTTTGATCAGTTAGAAGTACAAATACAAAGGGAAGTATTTAATTTTATTGGAAAAATGAGTTCCAAGTCAAATTTTCTCTAGGGATATAACATACCTAACAAAATGTTTTCTCAAGGTTGACATATCAGGTGCTTTAAACTCCCTTTAAATACTTAGGCATTCTGATTACCACTTTCAAGCCAACTTATGTAGACTGTTTACCATTTCTTGATTCCATTCATAGAATAATTCGAAAATGGAAAAATTAGTTCCTCTTTTATGATGAGAGACTACAATTTGTTTCCTTTATCCTTAATGGCTCATGTTTATTGGAGTTCTCACATCATACTTTCAAAGAATATTGTCAAAGTTATGGAAAAGAGAATAAAAAACTTATGTTAGTTTTGAAATGTAGCTATAGGTAAAGCTTTAAATGTAAAGCGGTATAATATTTATGTTCCAAAAAATGAGGGTGGTTTGGGTTTAAATAGAATTCACACCATATATAAGATGTTTATCATCATAAGGATTCAGAAGTTGTTCACTATAAAAGGAATCTATACGAATGAAGTGGATACATTCTCATCAGTTAAAGTCATATAGTTTTTAGAACCTTAAAATTCCATTCCGAATGTAAAGGAATGTTTTTACTAATAAAGATCATTAATAAGTAAATGTATATAGTCATAATTCCCAACAAACCACAATTCATATACAAAAATTATGCCTATAAAAATAAGATGAAACACCTATAATTTCAAGTTTAAATCAGCACAAACTCAAGAACAACTTGTACCCATCTTATTTACCACAGATGGACCCCTGAAATTCAGAAAATTATGATCATATAACTGAATAAATTAGGTATGGAATTTGCACAATGATAACAACATGTAAGTCATTAGATTCATCTCATTAAACTTCAAAGATTGTATTCTACTTTAATCTCTTTAATAACCCAACAAATCTACTGTCATTTATCATGTCTTTGCCACTTAAAACAAGCTAAAATCATATTGGAATGTCAGAATATCAGAACTGAATGCACAACTACAAAATAGGAAGTAAACAATGTCAATTCAGATTCTTTGAACATTCATGAGTGCTCCTATTTTATTCAATTTAATCTCATCATCTTTCATTGGAATTTCCAGCCATATTAAACTTAAAAGTATGCCCAAATCATGATGAGAGAATAGGAAAACAACTATAAACCCACAACTCTCAGATTTAATAGCATAAACAGTCTAACAATAACAATTTCATATTTAGTTAGCATATTTCGAAAATTAAAGCTTATGAAACCAACTTCAGGAGGACACTGCCAAACACATGGGACAATTCAGAATTCTCATTATAGGAAAACACTGCCAAATATTCATCCAGAAACACAAGCCATATTGCAAAGTTCCCAAACACAATCAGATTCATGATAGCATAACCCAAAGTTGCCAAACACTCTCAGATACATGATAGCATAATGCAGATTAATTTCAGAAAAATGGAATTACCTGTTAAAAAAAACACAAGATAATCTTTGGAGATATATCAACCTCTCACCGATCAACAACAACCCAGCTAACCTTAAACAGAAAAAAAGACAAAAGTTAAAAGCTTTAAAAGGAAATCACCGGATGAATCAAAACCCAGAAAATTTTTGTCAAACTGCAAGCATCAAGCATTACAAACTGTAATAGTGTATAATCCCATTGATCTACAAGCATCGAAAACTATTCGACGGTACAATACAAAAGCACAGAAAGAATCCCATTTGACGTTTCAAGAAAGAAGAAGACTCTGAAACAAACAGGGAGAGACGGGCTTTGCAAGTCCCAACAGACCGAAGGTTTCCATTCCTTTCACAAACATAATGCATTTCTGACCCCAGACAAGAAATAGAGAAGAAGAAGACTATGTACAAAGGTTTTGCAACTAGACAAACCTCGAGACGAAGGTGTTGGGGAAGAAGGGCAGTGTGCGAGAGACAACGTGCGATGGTTGTGGGTCGACAAAAAGAGGACTGATGGGGTTGTGGGTCGATAGAAAGAGGAGTGGTTCGACGATTAAGGGAGACGGAGGCGGAGGTGATAGATTCTGCAAGTGCACAGGTTTAGTTGCAGTAGTCAAGTGTCGATCCACAAGGACTAGGTCAAATTACTAAACTTATACCTCCTAAATTTGCTAAGCAGTCAAATGTGAAAGTTCGGTTGTTAAAGAAATTGAAATGCGCGATAAACAAAGTTTGGGCTAATATTCTAGGAATTCATTCCAATAAAGAAATCATGTACCTCCTTATGAAATAAATCACTGATCTAGTACCTTAACTAACTATAGTCAATTAATTCTTTCGAAATAATCAACGTGTTGATTCCAATTTTTAAACCAGTTTCCTAGGCCAAAAACCAAATTCAACCTAATTAACACCGTTGGATTCCAATAGTACTCCTAACGAAGAATTCTATTTCTAGATCTTCTTTTAGTTTGATCTAATCTAGCAAATCATATATTAAACATCACTTTTCAATACTTAGTTTAACATCATCCATATTAAATTAAAAACCCTAGATTAGAAAGATCAGATCAATAATCGACAAAATTATTTTACTGAAATTTAGTCAACATTGAATTTAGAAATAAAGACATAAGTGTTAATACATAATTCCCAAGTTGAAACAAACATCCTAGAATAAGAAAATTTAAAGATCCATAACTGAATTAATCAGAAAAGCAAAAAGAACTATTAACATCAACATGGAGGGTGAAATAGAAAATGGAAAAAGGAAGAAAAAGGAACTCCAATTTTGTCTTGAATCTTGATCTCTCAATCTCCAAATTGTTCCTCGCTGATCCTTGTTCTCTTCTTCTTATTTTCGATCTTCTTTTCTCCTCTGTCAAATGTCTATCGTCCAAAAAAGTCCCCCTTTCTTTCCAATTCTTTCCTCTTTTAAATCCCCGAAACTGTCAAAAATAACCGTTATACACGGCTCGTGTGACCTTCGGGTCTGTTGCACGCATCTTGCTTCAAATCACACGGGCTGTGTGATTTTACATGGGTTGACCGTGTAAAACCACAAACCTGCAAATTCCAAGAAAACACAAGGGAGCCGTACCAATTGCACAAAAACTAAAGAAATTCAACATCAATTAATATAAAACCAATGACAAAATAGATCTAAAATATAACAAAAACAACAACTTATCAGGAGGCGTGCCGGAGAACAGACGACACTGGAGAGAGGATGGGGTTATTTTCGACTAAGGCGTGAGCTAACGTTTCGGAGACGGAGACAAATGCCCCTTGTCCTTCGATTTTCGGAGGTATAAAAAATATTGTCTCTGTCATTCGGGGACAGAAGGCAAAATGTCAGGGATAGCAACCAAACGGGAACAGGTGACAGGATTTGTTTGTTTTGTGATCTGTCCCCAGTCACGGGGACAGCAACCATACATTACGTATGTACACTCACTGCCCTTCTTCAAGCTCCTTGTCAGATCTTTTTTTGTCCGCCTGCAACTTCATCCTCTATTTTTCTCTGTTCAAATGAAATTTAATGATTTGGAGTGTTGCCTCTCTCTCCTGGAATGCTTGATCAATCCAATGATCTTTCGAATCTCCTACTACATAAGGCTCATACAATATGGTGGATAACCATAGAGAACTTCAAAGGGTGTAGTGTTTATAGCAGTATTGTGTGTGGTATTGTACCACCATTCGGCCATTGTTAACCAACTTGTCCATTTTTGTGGTGAGTCATAACAGAAGCATCTCAGATATGTTTCTAATGTCTTGTTTACTGCTTCCGACTGTCCATCCGTCTGTGGATGGTAAGTTGTGGATAATTGTAACTTCACATTCTACAATCTGAATAGCTTTCGCTAAAATCTACTTAAAAAGAGAGGATCCCTATCATTGATTATTCTTTCTGGCATCCCATGCAATTTGAATACATGGCCCATGAACACTTGTGCAACATATTGTGCCATGTATGGGTGTTTGATGGCTATGAAATGTGCATACTTACTGAATCTGTCTACTACAACAAAGATAGAAGACTTTCCTCTAGAAGGTGGTAATCCTTATATGAAATCTATGATAATTTCGCTCCAACATCCTTCAGGTATTGGTAGGGGTGGAGTACGCCTGGATATATCGCATGATCATACTTGCTCCATTGGCATGTGACACAATTTTTAACATGACTTCTAACATCCTTGGCTATCTACTTCTAGTGAAAAAGATCTTGTATTTTATTTTATTGTTGCTGTCACCTTGAATATCTACCTTGAGGACTATCATGAGCCATTGCTATGATTTTCTTCCGAAGCTCCTCATCGCAACTAACAACGAATCTTTCCTTCCACCTTAACATTCCATTCCTCCATTCGTAGTTACCCGAAGACATTTCTTGTCCTTCTAATTTTTTATGATGTCCCTTATAGTAGTGTCCTTCTCCCATCCTTCACGAATTTCTTCCAGAAGTGTTGCTTGTATATGCGATACTGACAACGTTAGTAGCTGGAGGCTTGAGACTCAAGATCATGCATCTGTCGCTAAATTTTCTTTTCCATTCCTATAGGTGACTTCAAAGTCGTAGCCCATCAATTTAGGAACCCAATTTTGTTGAAATGGCGTTGAGATGCGTTGCTCCAAGAGATACTTCAAGCTTATACGGTGTGTTTGTAACTAAAAGAATCTATCGCTTAAGTAGTGATGCCATTGCTTTACGACTTTGATGATGGCGAGGACCACCTTTTGTAAGTGGACAACCCTTGGTGCTTAGGAGCTAGAGCCTTACTCAGATATGCTATGGGATGTCCTTCTTGTTGAAGTACAGCTCCATACCCTTATCACAAGCATATACCTCAATTATGAAAGGTTTGGTGAAGTCTGGTGGCACCAACACTGGTGCTACTACCAATTTTTCCTTTGGTTGTTCAAAAGCTTTCTGTTATTCATCTTTCCACTCCTAATTCCCTACCTTTTTCTTCTTCAACAATGGATTAAGTGGCTTCGCTATAATTCCATAATGCTTAATAAATCTCCTGTAGTATCATGTCAGTCTGAGAAATCTCCAGAGCTCCCTCAAGGTGCGTGGTTGTGGCCA
Organism: Erythroxylum citrifolium; assembly: GCA_026284465.1. Lineage (NCBI taxonomy): Eukaryota > Viridiplantae > Streptophyta > Magnoliopsida > Malpighiales > Erythroxylaceae > Erythroxylum > Erythroxylum citrifolium. The sequence continues at coordinate 47,503,737 of JANKOE010000006.1, forward strand.
TTACTAAATTGTTTCTATTTTTCTGTTGTTAGTAGACACACCTTTCTCTAAAATAGAATGCCCTAGGTAACCCCACTTGTCTTGCTCCAAATGTGCACTTGTTTCCTCTAATAAATAATTTTTGCTGCTGCAAAACTTCCAAGACCTGACGCAAGTGCTCTAAATGTTGTTGGAAGTTGGCACTGTAAATGAGAAGGTCATCAAAGAGGACAAGCAAAAATTTATATATAAAAGGTTTAAATATTTCATTCATACGGCTCTAAAAAGTGGAGGGAGCATTTATGAGGCCGAAGGGCATCACCAGAAATTCAAACTAGCCCTCGTGAGTTCGAAATGCAGTTTTCTATACATCTTCCTCCTTCATTCGAATCTGGTGGTACCCAGACCTTAAGTCTAGCTTCGAATACCAACTTGATCCCTTCAATTATTCCAATAACTTTTCTATCAATGGAATAGGGAACTTACTTTTCATAGTGTACTTGTTTAACTCGCAGTAGTCAATACACATTCTTTAAGTGTTGTCCTTCTTTTCCCAGGGATGACTAGTGATGCGTAAGGACTAATGCTCTTCCGAATAAAACCTTGCTCCAACAATTCTTGCACCGACTTTTCTATAGCATCCTTCTGTTCCCTTGAATAGCTATAAGATCTGATGTTTATAGTCTTCATCCCTTGCTTAAGATGAATGGCATGGTCACAAGCTCTTTTTTGGTGGTAATTGCTTTGGTTCTAGAAAGACATCACCAAATTTTGCTATTAGTCCTTCTATCTCATCTTTGGTCTGGACATTGTCGTTTATTCCCAGTTGTTGCATGTGAAACTCTATAGGGCTGCTAAACGCAACATGAATAGAGCACTTTGGTTATAATTTCTAATCAGCTTATAAAGGTTCTTACCAGACACTTCCCTTGCCTATACTTCTGGATTTCCCGTTAGTCTTACTACCTTGCCCTCCCATTGAAATTCCATTGTGTGTCTTTTAAAATTGCACAACACATAATTAAGGGTGGCCAACCATTGAACTCCCAACACCATATCGTAACCTCCTAGCTTAATGATCAATGCCTCTATAGAGAACTACAACCCTTGCATTTTCGACTCGAAATTCCTGTATGGTTGTCTATAATCTAGTTTTAAACCTCTACCAACAGTAATACTTATATGGTTTATGTTAATTACCTCTGCATTCCCTTTGCGGATTACCTTTTTATTAAGGAAATTGTGGGTACTCCCACTATCTATGAGGATATGTAGAGGTTTCATTTGATGACTTCCTATGATCCTCAGTTGTTTGTATTCTGTCTGATCCTTTAAGCCCCACATTGCTTCTAATGAAATATTAGGATTAAAGGGAGCTCTATCTTCAGGCTCTTCATTCCCAAGTTCCTCTTACTCCGGTTCTTCATCTTCTACCCTGTATAATTGAAATTGTTTCTTCTTGCAATGATGTCCTAGAGAGTATTTTTCGTCATACCAGAAGCACCCCTTATCCCTTTTTTGGTCAAACTCCTTACTGCTTATTGCTCTACTACCTTGAGAACCTCTATAATTCTTGGTTTTGTTAACGCTGCCTTACTCCCTAGTGTGGGTAACAACCCTTCCTCTGTTTGCAGTTTGGATGGAGTCGTCGTATAACTTGTTAGAACTCACCAACTAATTTTAGAGATTTGTAGAAAATTCTAGATCTAAGAAAACTCTAGATTTGTAAAAAAATTAAAAAAAAAGGAAAATCTGGAAAAATCGTGCAAGTGGGCAACTTGGAAGACTAGAATGTTCTTGCAACTTGTTACAAGTTGCAAGAGTCGGTGGTGCTTGCCTATAAATAGGCAATAGCACCATTTGTTGTTGTACCACCAAATTAAGAGAGAGAAGTGAGTTTTAAGTAAGAGAAGTGAGTTCTAAGTGTAGTGCGACTAAGTTTTGTTCTTCTATCTTCTGTTTTTTGTTTACCTTCGGTATTTTGAGTTTTGTATTCGGGTCCTTTTATTAATAAAATTATCGTCGTTTTTTTGAACAAGTGGTATCAGAGCTAGGTTGTGTCGTCTATAGTTGTTGCTCTATTGTCTAAATTTTTTTACGATCAAGGATCGTGTCTTAGCCGAGATTCTGCCAAAATTTATTCACAATTTGGGACTGTGAAATTATTCGATCAGGGATCGAGTAATTATGGCAGACATGAGCACCACTGTTAGTGGTATAGAAAAATTAAATAATAACAATTATAATACATGGAGCACTCGTATGCAGTTTTATCTGCTAGGACAAGATTTATGGAGTATTGTTGGAGGAAACGAGACTCAACCTCCAACATTAGAAGAAGAGTTAAAGAAGTGGAAAATTAGAGCAGGAAAA
>JANKOE010000006.1:47506188-47517545 GCA_026284465.1 Erythroxylum citrifolium
ACCAAACATTATTATTGCTTTGCTCATTGACTGGTAAAGAGAGAAGCATAACATCATTATCTTTCTTATCTTCTGCTACTGCAAGATGACTTCTTTCTTGTACCTCGGGATTCGATCTGCATTCATAACTAAAATGACCAAATTTATTACAATTGTAACACTGCACTTGAGATTTATCTCTTCTTTGTTAAAATTTGCCTCGTCCTCTGTCTCTACAACCTCTTCCACGACCATATGTTAGATTTCCTTCATTTGTATTTTCTCTTTCAAAAAATTGTCGGCCACGTCCACGTCCACCTCGATTATACCATCGACCACGTCCCCTTTGGTAGCCACCTCCGTAGCCACCTTGAGTTCCTCTGTCCTGTTTCTGGCTACTGCTTGCTTGATTTTCACCAACTGATAATTTGCTTTGCAAAACTTTCTCCAAGTCGCCGGTATCATCATTCCGATTCATTCTTTGTTCATGTGCTTAAAGAGAACCAACGAGCTCATCAATCGAAAGTTCTGGCAAATCTTTCGATTCTTCGATTGTAACAACGATGTAATCAAATTTGCATGTAAGCGACACAAAAGCTTTTCCATTACACGAACATCATTGAGAGTTTCATCGTTTCTTTTCATTTCATTAGCCACCGTTTTCAAACGTGTGACATAATCACCAATATTTTCTGAGCTTTGCATTTTTAGCATCTCGAACTCAGCTCTAAGTGATTGAAGACGCACCTTTTTAGCTTTATCTACTCCTTGGAAAGATTTCTGCAGAATCTCCCATGCCTCATTTGAAGTCTTTGCATCATAAATTTTCTCGAACGTGAGTTCATCAACATCTTGAAAAATAAAGAACAACGCCTTCTTATCTTTCTTTTGATTTTCTTTCAACGTCTTTTTCTCAGCATTTGACAAAACTGCTTCGGCAGCTGCATCTACGGGCTCAGTATATCCATCATCAACAATATCCCATAAATCATGAGAACCAAGCATCACTCTCATTTGGATGCTCTAATTTCCATAATTTGTCTTTGTCAATTTTGGAACTTGAGGCTGGGTCAAGTTGGCCATCGCTTCACCAATTCACGAACAAACGAACCTTGGCGCTCTGATACCACTTGTTGGAAGCTTGATGAGCTCCAAATAAATTCTTACAAGATGTTTTGTTTCTTACAAGAGCTACGGCTCTTTTTCTTCTCACGTTTCTCACACTTTTTTTTGTAATATACTGCTACACTCTCTTTTTATTCACCTTAGGAACTCTTAGTACAAAAGTGGACTAGCCTCTATATAAAGGCAAGCTTAAACCGACGTTGGGAGGGGGAGTAATAAATGACGATACATGTGTCTTAAACTCAAAAGTTGACAAATCAAACTTTGCTACTCCTACAACTTTTACCTATTAAGCAACTACAACTCTGGGCAAATAAGCAATTATTTAGAACCACACATTTGGAGCTACACATGTAAAAGAGAAAGAGAGTTTGACTTCTAACAATATATTGGATATGATATGGCAACCAGAAGATATTAAATTTAGTATGCCTGAACTTAGCATTAGGTCATAAAAAATATATTATATACCAAGAGATGATTGAACTTAGAAATTAAAATTACTACTAACTAATTTAAGTTTGCTATGTTTTAAAAATAAAACTGAGTTAATATAATTATCTTTCAAATTTAAGTATGTCAAATGGAGCATTTTAATTTGGCTTCAAATAGTTACTAGAGATGATCACTTCCTTTCTTATTTGTAGCCACATAATGAGTTTGTTTTTAATCTCAAATACATAATCATGGATTAATTTTGGTAGGTAATTTGCTCTCCTTTTAGTTAAGAAGTTAAATGATAAGCCATATACTTGTTACTTCTGTACCTTTACCCTCTTCTTAAAAATGAGTTTGGTAGTAGAAAGTTTATGTTATTTTAAAGGGCCAAGGAAAATAAGCAAGTAAAACCAAGAGTTTCAAGGAGAATTTACTATCTCTTGCATCTACAAATAAAATATAAACCTACTCATAAAGTTAATACGTACAGAGATCAAATCAAGTATGTGCTGAATCCCTTACCCTACTTTCACCCTGTATGCACTAATAGGTATTTAGATTACGTATGCCATTGTGTATATGTATATATACAACAACTACATTACTTGCGGATATCTCTAGAGCAGACATAATTTAAGCAGCGAATGAGAGAAATTTGTAATTATATATGTTTGGCGAGGTCACTTGTATACATATTTAATAATCAAAGAGTTAAGTGAGTGAACCAAAGCCTGACTTATGTCATCCATCTCATCACTTTCACTGACCCTAATAAACACTTTTCCAGCTTCCCAAGTGGTCTCTTCTCGCATTTCCTTCTTTCAGAAATGAGAGGAACCTTTTTCGTCTATCCCTGGACTTATTCTACATTCATCAATTTAATTAGTAACCCAGTCCTATCCCTCATTCAATTAACTATGTCTAATTTGTTTCCACTTGAACCTTTTATTAACAATTTCTATCACCTGTACCTAAACCAAACAAAATATGGCTAATTTAGCCAAGCAACGAAAAGAAGAAGTAAGCAGATCTCTCTCTCTCTCTCTCGATCTCTATTATTGGATCATTCATGTATTTTATCTTGTTATATATTGATCGTTTTAAGGCGATGATGTGGACCAAGGTGGCAGTTATTAAGAGCATAATAAGGAAGAAGTTAGGAGGCAACAACTTCGTTGCAGAGTTTCCAAGCTCCCCAGAGACCATGATAGACCCCAACTCATGTTTGGAGGAAACATGTTTCATTCCCACAAGACGCTTACTTGACCATCGAGACACCTGCAAGTACTAGCTGCTAACTGCTTTCTATGATATTCACCATCTATCCTGGTTTTCATTTTTTCTTACTTACTATTATCCTTAGTGTAAGCATCAGTTAGATATGATCCGGTCATTAATATAATCTTGTTTTCTTCTTCCTAATCACATGGACTGTTTGGAAAAGGATCTTTGTTGGGTCATGGAATGTGGGAGGTGTTGCACCACCTGAGGATCTGGAGTTGGAAGATTGGTTGATCACAGCCACTAACCAAGCTGACATTTATGTTCTCGGGTACGCAATTTTTGTATTTATATTAGCATGACAAGTTTAGTATCGTCTTTATACATCAACTCCAAAATGAAACTCTTAATTAAGTAATCTATCTATGACGATTTGACAGAAATATGACAAGATAAAAATTAATGCGATGATCTACAACGGACTGACTTTTCTGGCTTTTGAATTCATTACTAATGATTTTATGAGGTTTACGTGATCTCAGGTTCCAAGAAATTGTGCCCCTAAATGCTGGAAATGTCCTTGGACCTGAGAACAGCAAAATTTCCATGAAATGGAACTCTCTTATCAGAGCAGCTCTATGCACCAAAGTATCAACGCGCAACCATGAAGTTAAAATGGGACGATTCCCAGACAGAACTGAATCGGGCGACACGAATTTCGCAGGAGGCAGCTCTCCACGTAATTATGATTGCATTTTAAGTAGGCAAATGGTGGGAATATCCTTAAGTATTTGGGTACGAAACGATCTTCGGCAACACATAAAACATCCTAACGTCTCATGTGTAGGGTGTGGTATCATGGGTTACCTAGGAAATAAAGTACGTACTTGCATCCAAATGTATAGTTTGGTCTCTTATATTAAACTTACTTGTATGCTAAGGGTTACTATAGTTCTGACTTCTGATGACTTGGTGATTAACTGATTAACGTTGGTATCATACAGGGCTCTGTGTCAGTTAGATTTTTGTTGCATGAAACAAGCTTGTGTTTTGTGTGTACTCATCTAGCCTCAGGAGGACGATGTATGCTAAGGGTTACTATAGTTCTGATGACTTGGTGATTAACTGATTAACGTTGGTATCATACAGGGCTCTGTGTCAGTTAGATTTTTGTTACATGAAACAAGCTTGTGTTTTGTGTGTACTCATCTAGCCTCAGGAGGGAAAGAAGGAGATGAAAGATACAGAAATGCTAATGCTGCAGAGATTCTGTCTCGTACAAGGTTCCCTCGAGGCCCCTTGCGCAATCTGCCCCAAAAAATTCTTGATCATGAGTATGTATACCACATATACTACACATCTATCTATCTATATATATACATTTATAGGAGATGTTGAACAAGTGACCCTCCTTTATGTGTTCAGTTTTTCTTTATTTTCATACTTGATTTGGAATCGTAGGGTATCATAAACTTTATTATTATTTCGAGACACTATTTACCTTATGAAGAAATCGAGATAAGTCATTGGTTAATTGTCATCCTTTTGGATTGGTTATGTCAAATAATATGTTTTCAATTGCATGTGCTGTGGGAATTGACAAATATATTTTTGATATGTTGTTGGTGAAGAACACAAAGACAGAATATCTTTGAAGCAAGTTGAAATATGTCTTCCAATGGGCTATGTTGTGTGCTTAGATAGACAAGTCCAAGATTTGTGCATAATTTAAAGAAAGCACACTAGTCATTGCATATGTGTATACATGTCACTGATTTGAAATTTTGTTTTAATGGTACTAATGTATTACAAGTTGCAAATGTTAAAAGAAAAGGAATACATGGTGCATATGATCTAATGAAACCGACAAAACCGATGCAGACAGGTGATTTGGCTTGGCGACTTGAATTACAGGATATACCTGCCTTATACCGCTACACGATCTCTTGTCCAGAAAAAGCAGTGGAAATGTTTATTGGAAAAGGATCAGGTATATATTAATATTTTTTTAGTTTTGTTTCGCCAAGTGTTATATTCTTACTGAATTAATAACTACAGTACTCAATTCCAAGACTGAAAATTAATTAATCGTGTACATGAAAATAATCAAAAGCTTAAAGCCGAGCTCATGGAGGGTCATGTATTCCAAGGTTGGCATGAAGGAGTAATCGAATTTGAACCTACCTATAAATATTGTCCGAATTCTGGAGTTTATTATGGTTTTGACCAAAAGAGAAAAGGTGAAAAGAGGCGTGCTCCTGCATGGTAAGTTTACATTTTTCCTGCTCTTCCTATACGAGCAACTGCTAATTACCAAACAGCCTGTATTTGCTCCATATCATGCATTAACAATTATTAAGTAGTTCTGAAGTTGGTATAAGTGTTATTTTGGCATTCCAGGGTTTCACTAACACTATATGTTATTCCACGATCATGCCCACATCAAGACCGTAATATTAGACCACTTTACTAATTAATATTGTCGTCTACAACCTATCGCTTGGGATATCAAATTGTTTTAATAGGATTTGAAATTAGATAATACCACATGGAGCATAATTTTAACTGTAGGGGAAGATAAGGACGTATTATATAATTAACTGTCATGAAAAGAGCCTAATAAGACAGGCCTGTTTTTGTAGGTGCGATCGGATAATTTGGCTTGGAAAGGGGCTGAAGCAAAACCAATATGACAGAGGAGAATCAAGACTGTCCGATCACAGGCCCGTCCGAGCAATTTTCACTGCAGAAATCAAGGTCACCAAGAATTTGAGACGATTAGTTTCAAGCCAATCCCATTCCTTTTAGCCAAGCACATGGTTCTTGTTTTGTAGAACAGTAGAGCCTATATTATAGGTGGTGCAGCAGGAATTTGTAAATATTCTTTAAACGAGTGCACATAAGTCTATTATAATATTGCTAATCCAAAACTAAAATCTTTCACCGCCCCAAATTAGATATCTTGCGCCCTTTGCTTAAAAGTCGCTTTGCATATTGATTTTACTTGAAGTTTGGAACACCCAAATTCAAAACTTAATTGGTGAATGAACGTTGCACAATTATCCAGTTGTAAGTAACCACTCTTTATACCCAAATATGCTTGGTATGAGTGGTTCAGTACTCCCATCCCTTATTCAAAGATCTCGAGTTTAAGCCTTGAGAATGAAGAAATCTATTTAACTAACACTTTATCCCTTACGGGTTAACTTGGTGCCCCTTACGGGCTCTCGGATTGACTTGGTGCGAGCGGAGATTAATTTAGATGTGGATGGTTTAAAGGTGCTTTATCACAATTGGGACCCTCCTACGATACCTCATGGATAAACCCAAAAAAAAAAAACCACTCCCTATGTTTTCTTATTAACATAATGTGTATAGTTATTTTGAATTTTTTTAATGTGTAACTGACAAGGCAATTGAAGTTCATTTTTTATTTAATTTATTTATTAACATATAGTTAAATAAATTTTATTGATATAATTTAATAATTAAATATTATATATATAATTTCATTTAAAATTATGAATTTTAGTCAATATTATTAAAAATAAAAATAAAAATAAATTTTTATTTTTTATATATCCTTAATTCCATAATTTATAATCACACTCTTGGATTGGTCAATATCTATATAATAAATAATATCTAACATTTTTCAGAAATTAAAAAATAACAATAAATTAGGTATAATCTCGAAATTTTCATCTGAATTCTAGTAACCATCGTAAAACCCCCAAGCAGAATGCTTCAACTCCCCCACAGTGATGACATTCATCTAAATACCAGACTTCTTGTCATTGTCTTATCCATCGCACCAAACAAACATCTTTGAGATTAACTGCAAATAGCGTCTTCTGCAGATGTTGCCACTCCACCGAATACACTCATGCTCATATCGAGATTCCAAAGATATCTTGTATGAATTAAAGCTATACATAAGTACTAGACCTTTGATACGATCTGCTATATTTATTTCCTCTTGCCTCACTATACCAGCACCTCTAGAAGCAATTTTACATAGCATATTCCCTTGTCTTGAGAAGAATTCACAAGCAAAACATTAAATATTTGACCATCCGAGCAGATGGATAATATCTCAACTCCTCCAATCAGATTACCATACAAAAAACTTTTTCGTCAGGCTAGCAGGAGTTACCAAACACCCTGGAGACCAGACATGAGTCACAGGACCGACCATCCAACATGCCTTTGTAATTTTGCCAAGACTTACACCAGTTATACTTTTAACTATGCCTGAACCTTCGCTACCCCTTGCAGACTGCCGTCCGCCCAAGCAGACAAGGCCGCCAGAAAAGCCCCCTAATGTTGCCTCCTCCACTGCCGCCAGACCTCCCCCCCCTTTGGGCTCGTGGAGAGATAAGGTACTCAACCGCAAACTAGCTAAAGAAGCCGCATATGCTGCCTAGGAGCGTACTCCAGTGGATCTTCTCGCCACAGGTATCGTGACCAAAGAGCTCAGAGATGGCAACCGTTTATTCCCTATGTTTACTGTTGATCGTGATTACATGACAAACTTAGAGCGACCATGGCGTCAAACAGTGGTTATTAAACTGCTGGGTAAAACTATCTCTTTCCGAGTTTTGTACTCAAAGGTGGAGTCACTGTGGAAACCCACTGGGGGGTTTGACGTCCTGGACCTTGGTTATGACTATTTCCTGGTAAAGTTCGATTGTAAAACTGACTTTGATAACGTCCTTGCGGGGGGGCCGTGGCTCATTTTTGACCATTACCTGACCGTTCGCCTCTGGTCTCCAACATTCTCAGTTGTCAATGCTACAGTGGCTTCCACTTTGGTCTGGGCATGGTTCCCCGATGTCTCCGTCTAGTATTATGATAAAGACTTGCTTCTCTCCCTAGCTTTGGGCCTTGGTCGTCTGGTTAAAGTTGATAGAAACACAACTCTTGCTAACTGCGGCCGATTTGCACGAGTGTGTGTCGAAATTGATCTTGACTAGCCACTAGTTGGCCAGGTGGACTTGGACGGATCTACTTACAATGTGGAATACAAGGGACTTCACACCATTTGCTTTCAGCGTGGCAAATATGGGCATCAGGCCAGTGCCTGTTCGCCAGCGCCTCCTTCTTCGCCAATCCAGGGGCACCCAGAGCTTCAGGTGGCGGTTGGAGGGGCGCCTCTGTCACCGCCTACCTGTGGACAGGACGTTGCATTGGAAAGGGGCGCACCAGCTAGCGACAAGGACGAGCCTGATTTGAACAGTGGCGTCAGTACAGGCCAAAAGCTGGGGTTTGGCTCGTGGATGGTGGTGGCGAAAAAATCGAGGCATAGTCCTAGGCTGCAACAAGAGAAGGCGTCTTTGGGAGGACACCCCCTATTGCTACTAAACGTTTTGCTTCTTTGCCTGTTGAAGCTAATCCTGCACTTGTCAGAGGGGCGCCTATCACATTTCGGGTCAACCCACTGCTCAAGCCCAGACAGACGGGCCGTGGGCGTAAGAAAACACCTCTTGGGCGGCTCCCTCGTCCCATGTCTACCCCCCTCCACGGCCTGTGGCTCCCGTTACTAGTGGTCTTATCTCCCCAGGGCTCCCGCTTATACCACACCAGCCTCAGATCCAGGAATCTGTTGTCTTGGTTGCCAAGCTTCCAGGTTCGTTAGATCCCACGGTTTCGTCTCAGCAGCCTCCTCCGGAGGACGTGGTTCTCGAGATTGCCGCCTCTTTTCGCCAGGCGTTTCAGGCTGCTCCTCTTCCCCCTGGACAATCTGTTGCTATGGCCACTCTCTATGAACCCCCGAATCCCAACCATTATATCTTACAGGCTCGCCCACCTGACCCTCCTACCACCGGCCCCCCGGCTCGCTTGGCCACAGTGCAGGAAGTCCCCAATGCTCCAATGGATACTGATGGTGCGGTGATCCCATTCTCTTGCCCTGATAGTGATATGGATGTGGTGCCGTCTTCCTTGGCCTGATCTTTTGTGCTGTTTTTTCTTCCCCTCTTTTGTCTCCATAATTAAGTAGCTCAATATTCTTGCCTGGAACTGTCGTGGGGCAGGTCGGCACAACTTTGCCTGTGGTGTTAAGGAACTTGTGCGTACCCACATGCCGGACATTTTAATCCTCGTGGAGCCCCGTATATCCGGTGCAAGGGCTTCCAAGGTTTTTGTTTCTTTTGGTTTCTCCTACCACTTTCGAGTGGATCTTATCGGCTTCGCTGGCGGTATCTTGTGTTTTTCGCGGGATAGCGCTGTTATCGTCCGGGTCCTAGTTTCACACTCCCAGTTTGTTCAACTCCTGGTGCTTGATGGCCAGTGCCACCCCTGATTTTTGACTGTCGTATATGCATGCCCCCATGGGCGGGCCGCCAAATATTTTGGCAGGAGATGCACCGTCTGCATGTCGTTACTCGACATCCATGGGTCCTCATCAGCGACTTCAATGACTATGGTTCCCCGTTGGAGAAGAAGGGAGGCCACTTTTCGGCCAGTCGGACTCGCCGCTTTTGCGAGCATGTGGACGCTTGTGCCCTTCTAGACCTGGGGTTTAAGGGCTCCCCTTACACTTTTTGCCAAAAACAACAGAGTGTCTTCTCCACTTATGTTCGCTTAGACAGAGCTCTTTGCAACTCCGACTGGCGTCTTCTATTCCCAGAGGCTTCTCTCTATCATTTGCCACGCACGCTATCTGATTATAACCCGATTCTGCTCAAACTCTCTGGTTTTGTCCCTCCCCGCCACCGGCGTGTTTTCCATTTTCATGATGCGTGGACCTTGCATGCGGACTTCAGGGAGGTTGTTCGATCTGCGTGGACTGTTCCTCATGGTTCCCTGCCGGAGGCCCTCCACAATATGCAGGAAGCAGTGATGACTTTTAACCGGGACACTTTTGGCAATATTTTCTGCCGTAAACGGCATTTTCTTGCCCGCATTGAGGGTCTCCAACGCCTGCTTTTCTGTCAGCAATCCCGCTCCTTGGCTTCCTTGGAATCGAAGCTTCTCGCAAAGTATAACACCATCCTTCAGCAAGAGGAGATTCTTTGGTTCCAAAAGTCCCGTATTCAGTGGTTGCAATTTAGGGACCGCAATACTCGCTTTTTCCATGCCACGACTATCTGTCGTCGCAAAAGGAACCGCATAGAGAGACTTCGTGCTGCAACTGGTACCTGGATAGCAGACAACGCAGCTTTGCGGCGGGAGGCTCTGACTTTCTACCAGGACTTGTACTGCACGACAACTACCATTACTATGCCTTTCCCTGATATCCCCAATCACCCCCAACTGGATATTGCGTGCACACAGACTCTGTTACTGCCCATTACTCGGGAGGAGGTTTGGGCAGCGATTAACTCTATACAACCGTACAAAGCTCCAAGGCTAAATGAGTTCCAGCCAGTTTTTTACAAGAAATATTAGAGCATTGTCGGCAACACCGTCTTTTCCATGATCTTCCAGGCCTTCCATTTTGGGCTTTGTCCCTCGACCATCACCGATACCAAACTTGTCCTTATTCCGAAGGAAGCGAATCTTGTGAAGATGGCACAATTCCGGCCAATTAGTCTTTGCAACGTCAGTTACCGCATCCTGGCCAAAGTTCTCGTCCAGCGTATTCGTCCCCTCTTGCCTGCTCTTATTAGCCCTCTACAAGGAGCTTTTATACCTGGTAGGGTGTAACGCCCCAAATTAGGGGTTAGATGATTACGGACATTTAATACGTTTATACTTGCTATGTGCATAATGGCATAAATATTTTGGCATGCATACATGACATTCCCGGTTTTTGTGCCTAAGGCAATTTTATTGGGTTTAACATGGTTATTGGGTTTGAAAAATTATTCTAAGTGATTAATAGAGTGTTTTACATTTTAAGGGATTTTCAGGAATTTTTCTGGAATTTTCCAGAGAAAATTTCCGGACCGGAAAAAAAATCGCCAAGTGGCGAACCGGTTGATTTTCTACTGTTATTCTTGGTGGGACCCAAAAGTGGGGCCTTAAAACTAGTGGGAACCGAAATTTGGATTGAAATTTGCTTGGTATTGTTTTATTTTTATCCAATTATGATTGGTTTGTTGACTTTTCTTCATTTCTCCTCCTTTTGCCACCTAACCCTTCCTTTAATGCATGCTTATCCTATGCTAAGTGTCTCACTCGGTTTTGCATTGATTAAAGCATGAAAAGTTGATTTTTTTACTTGTTTCTTAAGGGCAACCGAAACCTAGATCTATTTCTCCCTCTCCATCGTTTTTCTCCTTTCTTTCACCAAAGTAAATCCTTCCTCCTCCAAACCTTACCAAGCCACTTGCTTTCATTGATGGAATTACACTTGTATGGTGTTAGACGAAAGGAGAGAAAGTGGGAAGATGGTGTAGGCTTAAAGAAATTGAAGGTGGAAAAGCTAAGTAGGTAAGTGATTTTAAGCCTAATAGTCGATAAGGTTCTGTTTTGGTTTATATATATGTATATAAGATTTGTTGGAGTATATGTTGTTGGAGTTATAAAGGTATGACAAAAAGAGTGAAAATTGAATGATGTGAACAGTGAAATTTTCGTAAGGTAGGAGACGATGAACAGTAACTGTGAATAGTGTCGGTCAACAGTCGTCAACAGTACCGGGTCAA
>JANKOE010000006.1:47524599-47537003 GCA_026284465.1 Erythroxylum citrifolium
CATCGGTTTTTATGATTTACTACCCATATCCAAATCCATTGGGTCGGGTAGTGCGGATATTAATCGGGTTGAAAACCCACTGCCATTCCTACAAAAAACTAAATATATGAATCATGACAATAGGCCCTCTTATGGCAAGTATTATCTTCCATATATTACAATATATATAGTCTCTCATTACTAGCCCTTAAACTTAATGAATAAACCATATGTTTATTCTAGGTCCAAACTTAATGATATTTCTTTAAACAATCAAATATACGTGCACAAAATTATATGAGAAAACATCAAATTAAATAAGAGTTCCATTAAAACAACAAATATACAATGAAAATCACATTATGGAACCAAGTCTCATTCGCACTACGTGATCCTTAAACTGCTTAGGTGGCATGCCTTTAGTTAAAGGACATGTAATCATCAACTCAGCGCTAATGTGCTTGATGAAAACTTTCCTTTCCTTAACATGTTCTCTTATAGCTAAATACTTAATGTCGATATGCCTGCTTCGACTTCCACTCTTGTTATTTTTAGCCATAAAGACCGCAGTTGAGTTGTCACAGTACAACTTCAATGGCTTAGAAATTGAGTTGACAACTCTAAGCTCAGATATAAAACTCTTCAATCATACACTATATGAGATGGCCTCAAAACATGATACGAACTCAGCCTCTATAGTAAAAATAACAATCAGGGTCTACTTGGCACTTCTCCAAGATACTTGTAACACCCTAATACCCTCTGGGAGGATATGTGGATGCCACACAAGATAGTACAAAACAATCAAAACATTTCGCGAAAGCATAGCATTCAAAAATAACATTTCCAAAAAGATACGAAACATGTCACACATGCATTTTCATAATCTCAGACATACATATAATACATATCATAATTTCAGAAACCAGCCTGAATTAAGGTTATTAGAAACCTTCAAACAAAAATCCAAAGTTATATACAAGCCCAAAACAAACTCAACAAAAAACATTTTTGAGCAATACAGAACTCAGACTCCTTTGGCCAATGCGGTTGACTTATCCCATTCCTTAAGTTCTTCTCTCTGAACCTACGCGGGGCAAATCCACCGTGCTAAGCATATAGCTTAGTGAGTAATAACTAATCTATAAATAAACTGACAAATCATCACACTGAATCATATAACAGCATCAACATGCATTCAAAGATTTCTTTAACAGTAAGTCGGGCAGAAAGCATTTCAGAACAGAGTTTTATAAATAACGGAGCTACATAACACAAGAGGGTATAAACCCTTCAAAATCAGAACATAATTTAATTTATGTCAAAAACAAACAGATATCAGAGTACAAAATCATATGACTGCTAAATCTATATGCAGAAGCGAATAATGAGACTTATACAGAAAAGACCGAAGTCTCGACACCGAAGTGTTACATAAGAGACAAAAATCTCGACACCAAAGTGTCACTAACAGAAGACACCGAAGTGTCACAGAAGCAGCTGCAAACCCTTCTAGGCATGCCTATTTACCCACAACTAGGACTCAACAGTTTTAAAGCAAAACAAAGTCATTTCAGACATTTTTTGTGCAATGAAAGTAGTCAATCATATTCACATATAAGTAGCACTTCCAATGATATAATCATGCATCAAACGCCTCGGACAATCATTGTCCGAAATTCAAAACACAATCAGTATAAATCAATTTCAACAAGCAGAACAGAGTAAGGTATGACCTCTAAGATTACTTACCAAAAGCGCCCTTACTGTTTATTGCCTCGAAGTCCCGACAATATCTGGAATCGGTCACTCTAAGGGTTCCTCTATAACATTTAACACATATTCAAATCAATATTGTGCATGACTGAAAATTTATTTATGTATACTGAATATGTATGATGCATGTTCATGACAAATTCTCGGGTATATGTTCTTACTAAACTGATGTAAACATCAATTGTATTTCAAAGGTTCCAAAATTCATACATTCAATAACTATTCTAGCTTTTAGTTGAAGCACCTCATTTGGGTCAACTTTGCATAATCAATAAGATCAAGAAAATGATGTATTTTTTTAACAATCTCTTCTAGACAATTGTTCCTCTGTGTCTTAAGTTTCTAATGATACCAAGTTCATCCAATTTGGTTTAGTATTCAATGAGTTATGCACAAAATACCATAGACTGTGCACATTTGAACTTTTGTCTAGTACATGATCATACCCTCTAATTGCACAACTCATATCTTTCAGCTCAAACATCAAAAAATTACAAAATTTGTACCAATTTAAAGCTAAGAGAATAAGCTACAACTTTGGTGAAGACAACTCAGCCTAATTCAGCCCACATTAATACAGTTTATTCAATAATCACAGGATATGATTTATGTCCTTGATAGTGCTTCAGCTTAAGCTACAACTCACTTACATGCCAATTTTGAAAATCTTAGAGACAGAATTAAAAGTCTACTTCTTCACAAAAGTTGTATACATATGTCTCTAGTTTAATATTAATTAAAAATCAACTCATTTAGAAATCTACAGCTCAAGTTATAATTAGAAAACCGAAGCATGATCATGAAATTTTCCAATTCATATCATTCCAACAGACTTCCACACTTTCATCCTATCAATCACTTTCAAATAAATTCAAATAACTCAAAAAAATTTAAAGAGAAAGAAAAATGTCTTAGGAATCCGTTGGTCTAAGTTTCAAGTTATTTGGAGTTCAGATGAAAAAGTTATAAGCAAAAGACTCAAGGCTATTCAATGAAATACTCTGTTCATAAACTTATACAAGCAACTACTACCCTTTTACTGTAGAATCACGTTTTTGGACGTAATTTTACACATTTTTGCAACAACATTCCTCCATTTTCTTCCTCTCTTCTACTTAACTCCTCATAACAAATTTATACCCTTATATTTACTCCTTCATTTTTACACCCATTCAACTTATCTTATGCTAAAACAACTCAAAATGCAACATTAGTTACAAATGCCAAAACCAGAAATTTTTTTCTTTTAATACTATTCATCATCTTCTTCACCGAACTGCACTTCTTCTCTTTTCCTTTTTTTTCTTGTTTAAGTTTCTTACTTCTAAACCATCCATTCTACATTTCCATATCTAGAAAAATCTTGGCAACAAGTTAGACTCAAATTATACTTCAAAAGTTTAACATCTGAAGTTTCATAAATTTCCTCTCTCTCTCTACTGTAAATCTTCAAATTCTCAGATTTTCCTCCAATGCATATTCGTTCATTTTTTATCCACTCTTTAACTTCATTTAACTCCCATTCTAGGTCATCTTACTCTCAAACAATTCAAAACTCAATATTCAAACCAAACACCAAAATCAAAACTCACGTACAATTTCATGCATAGTTATTGCAACTCATCTATCCCATGCATGTGTTTAATTCCAACAAGCAAAACATCGCAAAAAAATCAGTTATGGAACTCAGAAACTTAGAAGTTTACTCTCCTTATTTTCAGAAAATCACAACATGAGAATGAAGACCAAAACTCGGTGAAGAACAAGCTTTCCGAAGAGAGAACAATGACAGTTTTTGCCTAATATCTTACTTTAATAACTTAGAGACACGTGGCCCCTTGCATGTGAACCACTTGTTAGCCTCTTATAAGTGTTACATGTCATTATGTCATTTGTCCATTTTTCTTAGTCTAGCCAATGAATGCATGTACAATCATTTGAATGTGCAAAATAAATGTGTATGTCATAATTAACTTATGCATGATGTGCTTTTTCCTAATTCCACATAAATTTCTCATAATTTACTATTCTAGCGTTAACATGGGTATCGGGATGTTACAGAGCAGGTGTAGGTAGAGGCGAGTTGGATGGGTATTGACATTGACTTACTTGAATCAAAAGTTCTGGTTATCTCCAGGTAAATTTGAATTGAAAAAAGTATTAAGATCATATCACGATGCTATGAAATAGTGTTATAATTTTAAAAAATTATTTCAATAGAATAATTTAGGACTTTTTGGTACAAATTATTCAATTACCTAACATCTAATATAAATTAAAAAATTAATTTAAATCTTAAAGTTTTAAATAAATTTTAGTTTAAATTTAAAAATTTTTAAAATTTTAAAATAAATCTTAATTTTTTTAAAAATTTAATTTAAATCTTCACTTAACAATTCTGTTAAAATTTTTCATCTTAATTTTTTAATCTTTATTTGTGAGACCTTATAATAAATGACAAGAGGGACTTATCCCTTGCCTCCATCATAAACATTAATGTCTTGGAGAAAATTTTCAAATGTTGCCATCTCAAAGTCCCATAAGTGTTCACTTTCTTCAATATATTGTTTTTCTCTTTTCTCTCTTTCTACACATAACGATGTGCCATAAAAATTTGAAGGACCTAACCTTAGACCCTATATAGTCCTCTATATTGCAGCGTTATATTTTGTTTCTTCTTATTTGTAGGTTTTGATAAGTTTTTAATAACGGTTTAATTGAGTTATACCAAAAAAAAGAGGTAAAGATAGAGAACACGACTGGCTCCTCTATATTTCTTGACTATGTACAGAGTGCTAGAGATAAAAGTTCATTAGGTTTTATGGAGCCATTAGGTGTGCAAGAATATGGTTCTCTGTGTTTGATACTCTATAGGTTTCATCTATAGTGCAAGCATTGAATCCACATGGTTAGAAGATGGATTCATCCAAGTTGTTGAATAATCAACCACAACACCTAACCCTCTGTCGATTTCATTAGCTTTAGTGAGTATGTGTGTCTCTTTTTTTTTTTTTTTTTTTATTAGTGGTGAAGAATTTGGACCTGAGATCTATCAACCAAATGTTAATAGAGTAGAAGCTTTGGAGCTAGTCTCATATTTAGGTCAACAATAGCGGACATTTTTCCAATTTGGAGGCAAGACTATAGAATTAGATGACAACATTTGAGAAACCTCCCAAATGTTGTCGTTTAGGAATTAGGATAGAGGCAAGAGAGGCTCTATTTATGGGACTCTTTTACTAGTTATTATGCCCCTTTAACTAAAGAATCTACAAATAAACATTAAAAATAGTTATAACAATTTTTTTAACGAAGTTTTGATAATACTGTCAGGTTATGTTTTAAATTAAAAATACTAAAGTTCAAATTGACCATTTTGTCAAAAGAAACATAACTCTAATTGTTTTGAGAGAAATTGACAAGAAGTGCTAATTTCTTTAATGAAATTCTCTTTGTATAAAGAAAGATTAAGATTTAAGTTTAATTAAAATTTAACTCAAATTTGCAATTAAAGTCTAACCTTAATTATATAATTATAATTTAATCTTAATAAACTCAAATATGTCACATTTGATAATTAATAATTAGTTTATATTTTATTTAAAATAAAATTTCAAATTTCAACTCACTCTAGTTAAAAAAATTCTCAAATCATTATTAGTCAAGTCTAATTTATTTACTTAATTATCTTTATATAGTTCATACTACATTTAAATACAACTAATTAAGCTGCCATCAATCTACATAATTATAATTGAATTAAATAATTAAGATCTCATCATAATTTTAACTATATAACAATTATTATAAAATTTTACCTTTAATATTAAACATTAAGTATAATTAACAAAATATTAAATTAATAATTTTATGAATAAATTACGCTAACCAATTAATTATAAGTGCATTAACTAACAAAATTTTCATCTAACTTAGGTTCTTTATTTGTAAAATTACTATTTCACAAGTGTCGCTAAGGCATCAAATTGTTGTTTGCCCGAATTTTTGACAAACTTCACATATAGACGAAGACTAACCTAATTTTTTTGTTAAAAGCAAAGCAAGAACTTTTATTGTCTTTTTCCTACTCCTTTATCCGCTGATATAAATGATAATGCAAAGGTATATTGCCATGATAAAAAAATCAAATCAAATCAGCCAATTCGACCGAATTAAGTATGAATTGGATTAATTTTCGGTTAAGTTTTTATTTTTAACGGTTGAAAATAAAAATTGGTCGGTTAAATAATAAACCGGTCGATTAAATAACTTTTGAGCCGTGAATCCAACCTAATGTTTGAATTGATTTAAGGTTATTTGACAAAGTTTAGAAATCATAGTTTCAAAACTATTGTTTTCTTTTTTTCTCCTAATTTCTCAAGTTAGAAATTTCTTTTATTGTCCACACATATATATACGAAGAACCAAAAGTTGAAAAGGCCAATAACGAATTCGATCTTCAACCTATTGTGAAGCTTTTAAGAGGGTGTCAATCACTTTTTGTGAAAAGACAATACATATTTTGAAAAATCTAAGCATATCTGACTCGATGTTTGAATCGATTTAGGGTTATTTGACAGAGTTTAGAATATATTATACGCAACATGCTTTATGATCAATTTTTTGTAGTTGCTATTGATCAATAATAACCTTCATCATTATCCTTTCTATTACTGTGCATAACATGTGAACTGAAAAAACCTTCGAACCTTCGATGATGAAGACTCGGAGGTAGGGAGCTTCAACACGAGAGTGATCTTTCAAGTTATGGAACACTTCAACTCGAACACTTAGAGAAGGTAAATTTTGTGTGTTTTATACTTCTAACAAAGTGTCTGCAGGTTGGACTCCAGGTTCGGGTAAAGAGAGGGAAACCCAATCCCTCTTGGATAGCTACAACAGAAGAAACATAAGATGCAGGGAAGCCTCAATCTCCACGAAGCCTTGAGAACGAGTCATGGAAGCATGGTATCACAAGCTACAAGGGGACCTCCTTCGGATAACAGTAGAAGAGCCTCTACCCCACGGATTGATGCCTTAAAACATGGAAGTCCAAATCGAGTTTACAATAGAAGGTGGGTTAGAGTTGACAGTGAGACTCTATCTCACCTATCTTATCACCTCGGTATCCCACACAAATAAGATCCCGCATTGCTCTGGAAAGGTGAAGAATTCAAGTTATGATGTATTGTTTTCAGGTTATGAATTAGTAGAGAGTATGGATTAGTTTATCTGCAAATTGAGTCTATTGCGTGAAATTGTGTTACTGGTAAGATGTTCCTGATATGACCGTCTTGGTTGTAGTCATGGTTTAGGCTTGATATAGTGGTTTGTATGATTTGGGAAACATTTGTAGGGCTACTTAAGCTTTCTTGTAAGGTTGTCTTCTGGTTTGAATAAGAGATTGCAGCTTAGGCAATCTCTAGTTTATACATAACTTCTATTTATTTATAAACTTTACTAACTTACCCAAAAAAAATTCATTTAATAAGATTGGTCACTGATTATCATCAATAATTGGTCATATGGTTGAAAACTTCCTATTTGATTTACGAAATTTTATAAAATCTTTAATCTTTTTAAAGAATAACACTAAAAAATTATTAATTAATAATTTATTATGGATAAATAATTTTGTTTAGGATAATTTAATAATGTGTTAAGAAGTGATTACTAAAATTTAAAGAAGTATGTTTATAGAAGGATATAAAAATGTTATTCATTAGTAATTTAGTATAAATTACTATAGTTGTTTTAAGTTTTTTATTAGACTTAGTTTTGATTTGAATTACTAGATTTGATTTATTATTAATTTACTCTAATAATAAAAATTGGTGTATTCAATAAAATATTTTATTTTTATTTACTCTTAAGTTTTTACTTCTTATTTATTATATACTAATTTTATAACGTTTTAATACCGTTTGAACATTTAAATCTTAACCATTTCTTTTGACCAATTCAATTTCCAGTATGATTTTTAAAGCATTGATATGTTGAGAAGAAAGCTTACCTCCCTTTTGTATACAAATCTCCTCTTTTTTGTATACAAATCTTTTTTTTTTGTATACAAATCTATCAATCACCTAATAAAATATAGGAATATAACTCGAATTTGAGCTACTAATCGGTTTGAATAAAAGATCTATAAATATCCCACCCGCTCCCATGATAATGGCTCAGACCCCCTCCTAACAGATGTTAGGATCTCTTCCAACATTTGTTGACGTAGTTAATAAAGAGATTAGAATAACTCCCAAAACCTAATAATTTGACGTACTAGAAACACGCAAACGATTAAGCAGTAGTAAAATACGAAAGCTTGATAATGATAGAAAAGTTCATAAAGAACTTTGTCAGGAACGAGAAATACTTGGAATTCGTAAGTTGTCCTTAATCTATGGTCTGGAACCATATGAGATATATCCATGGAACAGCACAGGCAGATGAGAAATGGCACTCACAGACTCATATTATTTTCTGAACCATAACAAGCAGGTCACACAGGTTCCATGAGCAAAGTCATCCCGGGTCCCCTCTATGAAGTCACCATCAGGCAGCTGCCATGCGTTTGTGAAAGGACGGATCTGCAATTAAAATACATAATTCAGATAAATTAAACAAGGCAATGCAATATCAAAAGATTGCCTATGAAACATGAAACAACTCCACTATACAATATTAAAGTTCAATCAAGTCTATAATCTCAACTAAATATGATAATTTAACTTTATTTAAGTGAATTGTTATCGAGTACGCACACAAGATGCAACCTAAATGATGTGATATACACTAAAGCACTGAGCAGTCCTATTAGAGTAACCTAAAGATGGCTTAACTTAAACCCACAACTTGCAGCCTAAAAGTCTTTCAATAAAAACTAATCAAGACAACATATGACCAAACTGAAAATACATCAGCTTAAGTCCCTCACATTTATATGCACTGTATAATTTAAATTTAACCTTGCACACCTGTTAATAGCATATTCGAATAAAGGCTAAATTGTTGGATTTTGTTAAGCTCAGAAGCTTTGATTAAACTTCAATAATAGGAGAGGCCAACTTATGGAGTGCACTAAACCCTTTTGCCAAACAATAAGAAAAGTTCCCCCACTTTCCAAAGTTTTATACTAATACGCAAATCCCATTTGAATAGACATCAACGAGATTACAACACAGTTCAAACAAGAATCAAACCACCAAAAAAATCAAATAGGATGCACACAGAAAAAACATGGTTGATGGAGCTTCATAAGTCAACCAAACCATAGCTGACAGCACTGGTTGTCACGATTATGCCTTCTGTGTTGCAGTATCATACCAATAATAGGAAATAATATATGCATAATGGATCATGTTTTCAGTTTCAGTGAGAACTTAAAAAAGTGTCTCAAAGGACTCATGTTTGATATGCTGAATGCAGAACTATAAATATGTTTGCACTGATGCAAAAATCAAGTGCAACTGGTGATGTCATTTTAGATATCAATCAAGCAAGCAATACCAAGCAGTATGATTGATTAACTTACAACTTCAACTTTCTATCAACATAGATGTTATGACTTGAGCAAATTTGAAGAAAATGAGAGAACTGTTTGGTCTTATTATTCACAAGGATATTTGATGTGCTTCCCCAACAGTAGATGTATTACCTCAACTATATCCAAAAATGAAAACATTACAGAAATTTGAGAACAAACCTTGATAACATCACTGCCAAAAATCAACCTTCTCCTAAGCATCCACTTTCCTTCAAACAAGGGTAGAAGAAAAATTCAGTCCAGCTGAAATCTTGTATCTAGATGCATGCATTATACAACTTCCTATCCATTTATCCATCTTTCTAAGTTGTGTAAAAACTAACTGCAACAGTACGAAGGAGCATCTAACAGTTTTATAATACAAGAACCAGTCAATCTGACTAAAAAGGAACCTCACAAATCAGATGGGAAGCAAGATCAATTCTATAATCAGATCAAAGAATACAGCAACATGGACAAAGCTTGGAAAGCCTGATTTCTGGTTGAATTTGAAACTTCTTACCCACCCTTAGTAGCCTAATTTTCAATTTCATACTTCTAGCAATAAGTAGAAAGAATCTTTTATTCACTTATTTGCTCCAAGAGGGTACATATGCAAAGTTTAGCAACAGGGAACAGTGTGTAAGTAGTATTATATCGATTTATGCATAATAGAACAAATAAGATTGGGAAGCATAAATCAGAGCAGCTCAAAATAGTTTTAGCTCTAATAGTTTTTACCTCTAATATAGTTTTAGCTTCATGGTTCAACGCTTTGCATAGAATTTCATAATTCTTCTCAACTCCCATCTGGGTAAAACAGTTAACTCCCTTTACGAAAAGAAGTGAAAAATGAGATTATGAATAAAATACTTAATAACCACATACCAGGGGATCAACTTTTGATGGTGATATGCGTGATATAGTATATCTGATAAAAATTAAACCATTAGATTACCAAGAAAAGGAAAAATATACCCAAACATAAATGCCAGTCAAAGACAAAGAGTAAACAGATCTTCATTAAGGAAGAGAAAAAGAAAATAAATTCTTGTACATTCAAAGATAATCACAGATTATATAAATGAGTTCCACATTAGAAGGGTGGGAAGATTTAAAAATGTTTTCAACTTTCATGGTCATTTATACTGGTGTAAGAAAATTGCTGGGCCGCATTTCACCTCTACAATATGAATCATCGACTATAGAAGAAATCTTTAAACTGTGTGAGAGGATATTCTGCTCTGAAATTTCAATATTTCACAATCTTACAGAAGCAAAAGTTTACCTCAGTTTGCTAGTATAGAAATTCATGGCTGCTGTATTCGCTTTTTGAACAGTGAGGACTACAGCACTCATGCGACACTAGGAAAAGGTTGAAAGATGGATTTAAATTTAAAAAATATAGGCAAACAAAAAGCAAAAAGGTGTTTTTATAAGAAGGAAACATATCTGCAAAAGAACAAACAATATAATGGATACACTCATACACACCTTGTGAGCAATAAGCTCAAGTAGTTGCATTAAAAATTTCCCCATTCCCTTCCCTTGAACGCGAGACTCGAGCTGTATTTCATAAACATAAAGAACAGGCAACTCTTCCTCCAGAGTGAAGCGGAAATGTACAAAGCCAACTAAAGGGGACACCTCATTGGCACTATCGCATACACCATCACGCACAAATATGTAATGGGCATTAGAGGAAACCATATCCCTACGCTTTACTTTCTCTTCCATTGGCCACTCTGGACCAAATGCCGCCTCCATATTTACCTGTACAGTGTTTTTTTCATTAGACGCCAATTTCGGTGACACTCACTAATAACCAATGACAATAATTGACCATATACACCTTGAGCAGATTTTGGATGTATTGCTTAACAGAAGATGAGAGCTTGTCTCCACTACCAGACTCCAAGTGCAGAAACAAGCCTAATCATGTAAAAACGCCAATTTAGTCTCCGAGATAAGCGTTTCAAGAGAAATTTAGCAAAATGGACAGTAGACATATACCATTTCTATCGTAACGACAAAAGGGTCGGAAGGAAGCGAGGTGATCCTTGCTAAGAGAAGCTGATTTTAACAATTCATCTACTGCTTTCTTCTTTTCTAGTACCTAGATAAAGCCCACTCACCCACCATTCAAAGTCAGACAGATTCTGTTTCAGAAGCAAAAACGATGTTATGAACAAAAGAAAGCTTATAAGAAACGGCATCGCCTTTTGCTGATTATGAATTACCTCTTTGCGTTTAGCCTTTTTCTCTCTGCCCTTGTTACTCGACTTCATAGCTGCTTTGTCCGTCGCTTTATAATACTAAACAATACCAGGGGAAGGAAGGAAACTTTGTTTCCACAACAGGAATTTATGTTCACTTTCCCCAAAATAGAGGCTATGAAGTCGAATTTATAAATTAAATTACTAATGAAATGGTTTCAGTTTTTAAATAAAATTAAATTATATAAAAGCCAAGTCAAATTCAATCAAACCATACAAATTTGATTGGATGAGTTGAGTGGTTTTATAAAAACATGGTACAGGAGCCAACATGTTTTGCCCAAAAAGCGATATAATATGCTGTTACTAAAATTTATAGAAAGCTAATATTAGAGATATTGCGTAATTTAAAAAAAGGGTTAATTATAATTTTTTAAAATTTTACAATAATAATTTAAACTTTAAAAATAATGCTAAAAGACCTAAACTTTTTTATTTATTATAAAAATAGTTCAGCTTCTAGTTTGTAGCATGTCAGGTTGTTATACTTATCATATGAATGCCACATGTTCCCCTTTTTCCAACTAATTATGTTATATTTAATAAATTTGAAAAAACAAAAACATTTAATATGCCGTCCTTTATTTGCAGGCTTCAAGATGTTTTTAGACGTTGTAGAACGCTTCTAGCTGTTGTAGAACGCCTCTAGCCGTTGTATGAAGATTTTCTCCCGTTTGAAATCAATTCACAAAGGCCCTATTTGGCAATCAGCTGATTGCATTAGCTGTTAGCTGATTCTATCAGCTGTTAGCTGATAGCTGATTAAATTAGCTGATTTGACCAGCTGATTGTATTAGCTGTTTGTCATTTGGTGTTTGGTAAAATTAGCTGTTTAGTATTAGCTGTTTATG
>JANKOE010000006.1:47552892-47583162 GCA_026284465.1 Erythroxylum citrifolium
TTCGACCCTATTCACCACTTTACTCGCTTAAGTGTTCTAGAGTAGGAATTTATTTTTGCTGGTTTGACACGCCACCAGGGTGATTATGGACAGGCTAACTAAGTCTGCACATTTCTTGCCAATTAAGCAGACAGATTCTTTGAATGTTTTGTCCAAGAAATATATAGATGAGATAATCAGACTTTATGGGGTTCCTAGCTCTATAGTCTCGAATAGAGACCCCAGGTTCACCTCCAGATTTTGGGAAAGCTTATAGGAGGCTTTGGGAACTAAGTTGCATTTTAGTACAGCTTTCCATCCACAAACTGATGGTCAATCAGAAAGGACAATACAGACATTGGAAGCAATGTTAAGAGCTTGTATTATAGACTTCAAAGGTTCATGGGATGATCATTTACCTTTAATCGAGTTTGCTTATAACAATTCCTACCGCTCAGGAATCCAGATGGCACCTTATGAGGCTTTGTATGGTAGGAGGTGTAGAACTCCTATTTGTTAGGATGAGGATGGTGAAAGGAGGCTTTTAGGGCCTGAATTGGTACAAGTCACAGTTGATTAGATTAAGTTAGTGAAATAGAGACTTAAAGTAGCTCAAAACAGAATGAAGAGCTACGTGGATGCACATAAAAAAGAGATGAAATTTGAAGTTAAAGACAAAGTGTTTCTTAAAGCTTCTCCATGGAAAGGGGTTCTGAGATTTGGTAAGAAGGGTAAGCTTAGTCCAAGATACATAAGCCCTTATGAGATCATTAAGAAGATTGGGCCTTTAGCCTATAAATTAACTTTGCCACCAGAGTTATCTAAGATCCATAATATGCTCCAGGTATCGATGTTACGGAAGTACCAGTCTGATCCTTCACACATAGTTCAACCTTCAGAAGTTCAGTTGAGAGAGGATTTGACTTATGAAGAACAACCAGTGGAAATTTTAGATTCAAAAAGGTTTTGAGGAACAAGACTGTGAAGTTGGTTAAGGTCTTATGGAATAACCATTCTATTTCTACGGAAGAGGCCATGAGGGAGAAGTATCCGCACCTCTTCAATGTCTCAGGTAAGAATTTTGATGACGAAATTCTATAAAAGGGAGAATTGTTGGACCCCAAATTTTTTTAATTATTAGTGATTTATTTGTTTCATTATTTTTAGAGTTGAATCATCAAATTAGCAAGTATGAATAGAAATTAGAAGGTAGAAGTTGAATGAAGTGCTAGAATTAAGTTGGAATTACTATGGTGTTTAATGGGTTTAGAGAGTTAGTAGACTTAGAAAAAATGAAAGAAGGGGCAAACTTGGAAGAGACTTACTAATGGAGGGTAAAATGGGAAGAAGGCCCATATAAGTTGTCTTAAATTAGAAGAAGAGAGGAGAGTGTCAAAAATAAGAGAGAAGGAGAGAAGTTTTTGGTGAAAGAAGAAAAGAAGAGAAATCAACTTTGTTAAGGTGGGTTAATCTCTTTTCTTGCTTTATTAAAGTAATGGGTTGTGTTAAGGATGAAGGAGTTAGAGAAAGAAAGGAGATTGTATAGAGAATGAAAGGTTTGTGTTGGAAGAAGATGAGTTAGGTGAACCCAAGTGATTATAAGGTTTCTAAACTAAATTCTAAGTTTTCTGACCTAGATGGGGTATGGGTAGGTTAAACTTGAGTTAAACTTATGTTTGTTGAAATTTTGTGATTTTTTTGAAGTTTATGAACTTTATTGAAATGTTATTTTGAATGGAACCTTGGTTATTTTAGGAAACCAAAGGAATCCTCCCCAAGAGCAAAGGGAAAGGCAAGCTTGACTTGGATTTCGCAAGCTACTTAGGTGGGTAACATATTCATGGTTATAGTGTAATTTGGCAAATTCTTGCCTATGTGTGTATTTTGAAATTGACTTGTTTGAAATTGACTTGTTTGTAAATGTTGAAAAATGCATGATGAAATATGATTATGTTATACCTCAAAAGAGGTCATGACTTTTGTATTAAATGAAAAGAATACAAAGCATAAAGTATAAGCATAGGAGAAAATGAATATGTTCTTTTGTTTAGGTGAGAGTAGAACCATTTTATTCGTCACGTGCATGTTGACAAGAGCATTTTCCCGACTGCCTGCTTGTGGCATATGAGCTCCGAAATTGGACTCATTCTATTCATGAGGTAAACTTCAGTTTCTCCATTATGTTCTCATGGAACCCTCGAGCCATTAGTTGTGCATCGCATTTTTAACTTGTCATGTATGCTGCATTTGAGTGTTATGTTCTATGAGTGTTAAACTAAATGGAAGAATGCTTGGCTTATTGAATATAAGTATATATATATACATATGCTTGAATTTGTGGTCAATTATCAATGACTATAAATATGCTAGTCATTGAGCTGGGTAACTCACCCCACTCTTCCCTCCTCAGGTGCAGAACGTGAAGAATAGCAAACCTTACAGGGCATCGGAAAAATCCAAGATATTAGAAACTTTTATAACACAGTTAGTTTGATAAATTTCGGATAGCTTCATGAGCAGGTAAACATTGAGCATCCTCTATATGTTGTATTTTGTGCTAAGCCTTTATTGATAATGTAAATTTGTAATTAAAGTTATGTTTGAGATTTTATGGTTTTGGAAAATGAGTTTAGAACCGAAAAGTTCCCCATGTGTTTGTGCACATTTCTTTGGTAGTTGCACATTTCGAAAATCCAAGTCTCTCCTAGGTGTACAAATTGTGTGCCAAATTTAGGGAAAAAAGTATACTAATTTAGATTAAAATAGTCAAAGTTGACTTTTTGAAAGTTGTAGCTTATTTTTCTAGCTTTCCATCGATATATAGTATCAAATAATTGGTCATAGGAGTCAAAAGTTATGATCTTCATAAGGGGAGATGTATCGCCTGTAAAGATGCTTCGTCTATGATGACATCATATCATCTGTGATGACGTCATTTCATCTTAAGACTTTGCTTTGTCTTAAGTTAAATCCATTCTTTTGCTTCGTATTCATCTGTTCGGCATTCGTCTGCATGGTGGCATTCATCTACTCCACATTCGTCTGCTTTGTGGCATTCGTCTATTCTGCATTCGTATGCTTTGTGGCATTCGTCTGCTTCGTGGCCTTCATCTGTTCGAGATTCATCTAGTTTGTGGCATTCGTCTGCTTCGTGGCATTCGCCTGCTATTTGGCATTCATATGCTTTGTAGCATTCGTCTGCTTCGCATTCTTCTACTTTGTAGCATTTGTCTGCTCCGCATTCGTCTGCTTTGTAGTATTCATCTGCTCCGCATTCGTCTACTTTTTCGCAATGGTCTGCTTTTTCGCATTCTTTTGCTCTTCCACATTCATCTGTTTCGCATTCGTCTGCTTTTCTGCATTCGTCTGCTTTCTGTTTCCTCTATGGATGACCCTCCGCTTCTTCTGTGCACTATTCATCTTGAATCGTCTAGTCAAATATTTGACCTTTCTAATGGTAGAATCTGTTTTCAAGGTCTTCATGAAAGTTGTAGATCTTGAAGTCTTCTTCCTAACAATCCAAAGAATTGTTTAGTCTGACATCTTCAGAGAAAGTTATGCCTTTTGTCCCTAAACAAGTTCGATAGGGTCAAGGACAAGTATTGTTTCAGTTTATGGCTCCGAATGCTAGGCTCCGGAAGTGGGGTCCAGCAAATAGGGTGAGAATTTCTCCATTAGCACATTTTCCTGTGGCATCTCACACATTTCATTCCTTCGCATTGTACGTCAGTCACCAAATTCTCGTACTCATAAACTTGGTCCGTCACAAGTTTCTCATCAACCATTTGAAATTGTAACCATTTTCCTGTCATATATTTTTTCTTTCTAGTATCATCACCCCCATAACGTTTTTCTAAACTATCCCAAATTAGCTTAGCATATTTATAGTTCACAAATAAATCGAACAATGAGTTCGTCATGTGATTTAGCAGGTGACCTCTCACAGTTTTTTATCTTTATCAAACTTTTTCCTAATTCTTCATATGACTTTTTGGCTTTTTCAATAATAGGTTTGGAAATGGAAGTAGCTCCTTTTTCAGTAATGGGTGTTGTAAGAGGAGTAATAGGAGGTTAAGCAGAAGGGGTAGTAAGAGAAATAACATAAGGTTGATAGGTTTCAGGTTCATCAGATGAAACATCCATGAACAATACAAAATCAACTTTGAGTTGTCCAAGGAGAATCATAAGTTTTTATGATCATGACCTATAGTTGGTTCTATTATGGGGTTTAAATTTGGAAAGATTAGGAAGAACTTTGTTCAGAGAAATAGCCATAGATTTGGATTCGCTTTAAAATTGTTGGAAAATAAAGATATAAAGAACAAAAAATTATCAATCAATGAGCCACTGTCTTAAAAGCAAATTCTAGCACGACCTAGGTGCAATCGACAATGTCGTTTGCTCCCCAAGGTTAACACGGCTAACCTCTAACATGTGCACTCATGGCTGAAGCTTGGAGCAGTAAACTATAATTACCCAGAATAGATGTAGAATAAAGAAGAAGAGAAGAGGGGTTGTGTGTCTATTCTTTTTGAATCCCTATAAATAGAGCCCTAAAATCTTAATTTTTGGAGTCCAAATCGTAATTGAAAATTGATTAATTAGTTGGTTGTTCTCAATATGTGGGGGAGGATTTTAAGGGAAGAAAGACCAAGACAAAAAGTTATTTTAGATAAGGATAAAAGGTTGTTTTAGATAAAGATAGAAGGGACTAGAAATCAGCAGCCATTTTCCAACATGTATTACCTACACCTATTGTTGGTCACCATTTTTCCAACTAAAAGAAAAGCTTTAGCCAAATAAATTGAGCAAAAATATGGTCCACATTAATAATAATAACTAAGACTCGCTCATACATGTTGATTATATATTAATAACTAATCAAAATGATGTGCCATAAACAAAATAATGAACTGTCGATGCTACCTTAGCTGCAACAGCCAAGAGTTATAATTTCTAGACTTCAAATTTAGATGGTAGCATAATATGCTTATGATGTATAGTTATTAATTTCAAGGTATCTTATTTTAAAGATTATAAATGTGGGGCAGTATATAACTGATCCCAACTCATAATTACTATCAACATCCAAATTAAAAATTATTGGGCCTTAGAGTCTTGGTCTCCATCGGAATCATGAGTAGTTCAAACTTGTTTTCCTACAAGAAGACAGAGATTAAATTGGAAGGGAACAAGCAATTACAAGAATTTTATATGTTCATGTTGGAAGAGAATTTCATTTATATGTTTATGTTGGAAGAGATTTTCAATGATTCAGCATTAATACCCTTTATATCTTGTTTCCAATCATTTAAAACAAGACTTTTTTAGATATTTAACTTTTTGTATTTAGCTAAGAAGAAAAATTTTCAGCATATTAAGCTATAAGAGGAAATGACGAGAGGTCAGACAGTAGTTAAATTTTCCACTTATAAAAGGCCGAATTTGGAGTTACCATCCCTATTTCTAAAGGATTATGAAGCGGTTAATGTACTAAAAACCAAGTTACATGAATAAAGGTCAAGGCATTGGATATAGTTAATACTCGTTTACCTACAACAATACTTTTGAATATTTGTATGCATATTCAAAATTAAAAATAAAGTAACAGTTTAGCACTATAGATTTATGAAGAGTTATGATTTCAAATTATCATCATCATTACTTAAGCACCGTGGCTTCCTATATATTGACCCATTACGAAGTTATATGAACAAACCATCACAAAATTGGTTGTCACCAAGAGATTGTCATTATTATCTGTTTATTACATGGGTCCAGTTAGTTACATATGAGATTTCAAGAGATATATTTATAGCTTTTATGTCAGTTTTTTTCCAAAATCTTCCTACTGTTCAGAATCTGGTTCATTTAATGGTTTAACCCATTAATCACGCAAACACCCATACATTATCATTTTCATCTTCTGTAATGGGCAGAGATGATGAAGCAATGAATTATATATTTTTAGGTCCCTATCCTCAGCTTCACACAACAATCACTAGACACCATCAAGTTATGGAGGTCAAAGGCTAGAAGATTCAAAAAACTTTGAAGATTTGCTGGATAGTATTGGTGCAATGGCTAGAGGTATTCTTCTATTATGCTTCTGTTGCTGAACATTGTGAATAGCATGTATATATCTTGTTTGTACATAAATGATCTTGTGTTTTAAGATGCATACGTGGATTTCATTTGGTATCAGAGCCACCATGCCTCTACCTTGTATTTGAATTATCTGAGACAATATTCCTCTGTCATGCCCTGTTTCTCATTTTTGTTTCTACCGTATAAGTTGAGCATGTGTTGTTGATAAATCTCGATGTATGTGTACATGATGGATGTCGAAATTGTGTCTTGGTACTCCATGTTGCACCCACTAGCAACAGGACAGTGAGGGAGGAGGGACGACGATGACAGTGCATGGCAACTTTTGGACATCGCCAGCCATGCAACATCGTATGATTGGTTTTCTGTCACGTCACGCTCCTCAGCTCCTCGTCATCGTCCCATCACTGCCAACCTCAGCTTTTTGGAAAATGTCGTGCACTTGGTTGCCATCGGGTTGGACTCGGGTCATATTGACCCGGCTGGAGGTTGAAGACAATGATCTGTTCTCTTTTTTAATAATTAATTTATTAATTCATTAATTTTTTAATGTTAGTAATTGTTGGGTTAATCAAGCACAAAACCCAATTTGTTGTGTTTTTAATTATAAAATCATTTTTGGTATTAATTTTTGTGAGCATTATTTTTTAATTTATATGTCTAATATTTGAATTAAATTTCACATGCAAGTTATAATTGTTTAACCATTTGAACAAATTATGTGTGATTAATTGAAAATTGTGTGTATAAATTTTGATCATTATACGTGCAAAATTAGATTAAATAATTTTGTGCCTTGTCATTTGATGTATTTGCATTATTAATTACTTGATGCAAATGTTTAGGCTTTATTTAAGCTTAAAGTAATGAGAGTGGTCTATATAATTTAATTAATTAGGAGTGGCCACAACATCTCAAATTAATTAGGATTATGTATTTAGTTTTAAGATCATATTAAATCGTTAATTGTAATTAATCATACGTGATATGATAAAATCTACCCATAGGAATATTTGTATGATTAATTAGGATGAAATATCAGATTATATTTCTTAATCTACCCATAGGATTTAGGGAAAGGAACATAATTCAATAGTTTTTTCATAAAGTTATAGATGAATCTAATTGAGTATAACTTTGGCCCATATGCAAGTCTTATGTCACTAGATTCATTTATTAAAAGTATGATTTACATTGGTAAAGCATGAATTTTTATTGGTCTCAAATTATATATAACAGGCATGTATGTTTGAACTTGCAGTTACTCAGACTGTGAATATTTCTGATATTAAGTGTGATATTCTCGAATTGAGGGGTGACATCTATAAGGTGTGAAAGGAGAGAATTCTACTTCATTTGGCCTAGATGGATATAGACTATGCTATTAGGAATCACCGAGTATAACTGAGACCAACACTTCGGATGTTGTTGCTTTTATGAAAAATGGGAGAGATCTAATTGCCTCTCCGTGATGTTCATAAAGACCAAAATATCTGTTGTATTCGTAGTTCTGTCAAACAACATAATAAAGTCAAGGATCTATTGAAGGTCACTAATGAGCAATTCGCCACATTTGAGACGTCCCTTGCCAACACCTTGATTATTTAGTTGTCAGCCTTGAAGCTCACTAGCATAAGGGGCATACATGATCATATCATGCGTATAAGGAACATAGCGACTAAGCTAAAATCCTTAGAGGTTACCATATCGGAATCTTTCCTGGTACATTACATTTTGTGCACTCTACCCCAATAATAAGGTTATTTCAAAATCTCTTATAACACATATAAGGGCAAGTGGTCGATCAATAAACCGTTGACCATGTCTGTGTAAAAGGAGGAGAGGTTGTTGATGGAAGAGGGTGAAAAGGTGAATTTGACTGTTTCAGGAAAGAAAAGACACGATGATACAAAAATAAGGTAAAAGGCAAAATTTCTCCTTAGTCCGATATAAAGAAACCATCAAAGTGTTTCTTCTGCAAGAAGAAGGGATATATAAAGAAAGACTGTATTAAATTTAAGAACTGACTCGAAAAGAAAAGTACTCTATTTTCATTTGTTTGTTATTAATCTAATATGGTTAATATTAATCATAACACATGGTGGATTTATTCTAGTTCTACAATCCATGTTTCAAATACCTTGCAGGGTATGCAAAACTTGAGAATTGAACAATACATCTATTTAGGAAGCAAGACGAGTTCACATGTGGAAGTCAGTGACACTCGCAGTTTAGTTTTAAGTAGTGACTTTATTTTTTGTTTGGAAAAGACCTTTTATATTCCAAATTTCTCTAGAAATTTTATTTTTTTATGAGGACTTGTACCTTTTAGTTGTTCCTTTAATTTTTCAAATTTTGGTTTCAGTTTATGTAATAGATCTAAAGTTATTAGTTATGGTACATTATTTGATGGTCTTTATTCCATTTAGTTACAAAATGATAATGCCTATAATTTGATGCATGTCATTGTTGGGTTGAAACGATGTGTTGTTAATGAAGAATCCTTTATGTTATGGCATCATAGATTATGACACATCTCCATTGAGAGAATTAAGAGATTAGTAAATGAAGGGGTACTTAGTACTTTAGATTTTGCTGATTTTGAAACTTACGTGGATTGCATTAAGGGTAAGCAAACTAACAAGTCTAAAAAGGGTGCTAAGAGGAGCACAGACCTATTGGAAATCATATATATAGATATTTGTTATCCAGATATGGACGTAAATAGTCTGAAATACTTTATCACCTTTATAGATGATTATTCGCGATATATGTATCTCTACTTACTTTATTTTAAAGACGAAGCTTTGGATGCTTTTAAAAATTTTAAGGCTGAAGTAGAGAATCAATGTGGAAAACTAATTAAAATCGTGAGATTAGATAAAGATTGAGAGTACTACGATAAATCCATTGAGACTGGACAAGCATCTGGTCCATTTGCAAAGTTTCTTCAAGAACACGGGATTGTTGCCCAGTACACCATGCATGGTTCTCTGTATCAAAATGATGTGGCAAAAAGAAGACACTAAACCTTAATGGACATGGTGAGAAGTATGAGGAGTAACACAAAACTTCCTCAATTCCTATGCATTGAAGCTCTAAAGATGACTGTGTATATATTAAACAGAGTTCCAACCCGGGTTGTCTCAAAAACACCTTTTGAGTTATTTAAGGGTTGGAAACCAAGTTTGAGGCATATACGCATTTGGGGATGCCCGTCTAAAGTGAGATTTTACAACCTATAAGAGAAGAAGCTAGACCCAAGGACCATTAGTGGGTATCTTATTGGATATGCTAAAAGGTCTAAGGAGTATAGACTCTATTGTCCATCTCACAATACTAGAATTGTAGAATCAAGAAATGCAAAATTTCTTGAGAATGACTTGATCAGTGGAAATGGTCAATTTCAAGACATAGTTTTTGAAAAAGATCATTACGAAGCTCAACCCTTTGGTTGAAGTGATAGATTAATTGTCACTCACACCCTTCAAGTTGAAACAGGTGTTGGACAACCAGCTACTGAAGTTCCACAAGCTGTTAATACCAATCCAGTAGATTAAGTTGTAAATGAGGAACAACAAGAAATTGTTGAGTAACTGGTTGAACAATAGGTTGAGCAACAAGTTCTTCGAGAGGATGACGATACAACATTGAGAAGATCTACTAGAGTTAAAAGGTCAGCAATTCCTAGTGATTATATAGTGTATCTATAAGAGTCAGATTATAACATTAGAGCTGAAAATGATCTTGAAACGTTTTCACAAGTCATGAGTTCTAAAGAATCAGACCTGTGGTACAATGCTATGAAACATGAGATGAATTTTATGGCATCTAACCAAGTATGAGATCTCGATGAGTTGCCCAATGGTGTGAAAGCCATTGGATGAAAATAGGTATTTAAGACAAAGAAAGACTCATGAGGCAACATTGAGAGACATAAGGGAAAACTTGTTGCCAAAAGGTTCACTGAGAGGAATGGAATTGACTATATAGAGACATTTTCTCCTATATCTAAGAAAGATTCTCTTCGTGTAATCATGGCATTGGTAGCTTATTTTGATTTTGAGTTACATTAAATGGATGTGAAAATAGTGTTCCTCAATGGTGAACTAGAGGAAGAGGTTTACATGAGACAACCTAAAGGATTCTCCCATAGTGAACTAGAGTAAGCATTTAGTCCTCAAGCTTAATAAATCCATATAAGGATTAAAACAATCCTCCCGGTAGTGGTATTTAAAATTTCATAAGGTTATCACTTCATTCGGTTTTGAAGAGAATATAATGGACCAATGTTTATACCAAAAGGTCAGTAGGAGTAAGATTTGTTTTTTTGTATTATACGTGGATGATATTTTACTTGCAACTAATGATAAGGGTTTGCTATATGAGGTGAAACAATTTCTCTTAAAGAATTTTGATATAAAAGATATGGGTGAGACATCTTACTTATGTCATTGGCATCAAGATCCATAAAGAAAGATCTCGAGGCATTTTGGGTTTATCTCAAGAGGCCTATATCATCAAAGTTTTAGAGAGATTTTGAATGAAAGATTATGCACCAAGTGTAGCATCTATAGTGAAGGGTGATAGATTCAACTTGAATCAATGCTTGAAAAATGATTTTGAACAAGAACACAAGAACATTTCATAAACTTCAGTTGTTGGAAGCCTTATGTATGCTCAGGTCTGCACCAAACCTAACACCGCATATACTGTTGGAATGCTTGGTAGATATCAGAGTAACCCAAGTGTTGACTATTGGAAAGCTGCAAAGAAGGTTATAAGATATCTTCAGGGTACAAAAGCCTACATGCTTACGTACAAGCGAATAAGAACATGGAAGTAGTTGGATACTCCGATTCAGAATTTACTGGCTGCATTGATTCAAGAAAATCAACATCTGGTTATATTTTCATGCTACCTAGTGGAGCTATATCTTGGAGAAGTGCCAAGCAGACCTTGATTGCTACTTCTACTATAAAGGCTGAGTTCGTATCATGTTTTGAGGCCACCTCGCTTGGTGTATGATTGAAGAGTTTTATATCTGGGCTTAGAGTTGCCGATTCAATTTCTAAGCCATTAAAGTTATACTGCGACAACTCAACTGGTGTCTTTATGGCTAAAATAACAAGAGTTGAAGTAGAAGTAAACATATCAACATTAAGTATTTAGCCATAAGAGAACGTGTTAAGGAAAGGAAAGTTGTCATTGAGCCCATTAGCGCTAAGTTGATGATTACGAATCCTTTAACTAAAGGCATGCCACTTAAGTAGTTTAAGGATCACATAGTGCGAATAGGACTTGGTTCCATAATGTAATTTTTGTTGTACATTTGTTGCTTCAATGGAACTCTTATTTAATTTGATGTTTTCTTATATAGTTTTGGGCACATATATTTGATTGTTTTGAGAAATATCATTTAATTTAGGCCTAGAATAAATATATGATTCATTCATTAAACTTAAGGGCTAGTGATGATAGACTTTATATATTGTAATACATGAAAGATAATACTCGCTATAAAAGGACCTATCGTCATGATTCATATATTTGGTTTCTTGTTATATTTGATGTTGGGTTAAATAGATCAAGTGAGGGCATATAAGATTTTTTCCCGAAATCTTCCTACTATTTAGATTTTGGTCCATTTAATGGTTTAACCCATTAATCATGCAAACGCCCATACATCATCATTTTCATCTTCTATCATAGGCATGCAGAGATGATGAAGCGATAAATTATATATTTTTAGTCCCTATCCTCGCCTTCACGCAACAATTACTGGACACCATCGAGATGTGGAGATCAGAGGCTAAAAGATTCAAAAACATTTGAACGTTGTTGGACAATATCGGTGCAATGGCTGGTGGTATTCTTCTGTTATACTTTTGTTGCTGAACATTGTGAATATCATGCATGTATCTTGTTTATACGTAAATGATCTTGTGTTTTAAGATGCATGCATGGATTTCATTTTATAGAAAAAAAAAGTTTATATGAAGAAACTCGATCGAATGGCGGTTGCCTTAAGAACAGTAATCACTAAAAGGTAAAACTGAATGAAGAAAGATTCAGTTGAGAGTTGAGACTAAATTAAATGCTATATTATTGTAATAGAAAGTATCACAATCCTTTCGGATAAGTTTGCATTTAACAATATATCAACAGATCTGACTAGTAAACTCGCGGTAATTTATTGATCAAAAGTTCCATGACTGAAAATAAAAATGCTTTGGTTAGAACATAAGGTATGGTAAAGAAAATTCAGCATACAGTTTCTAGAAATGTTTCCCATAAAGACCTGATTGAGTACTCTTGCTACAAAAAATAAAGACTAAACATTTAATAAAATATTAGCATATGCTCATTACATGCTAATAAATTAACATTTCGTGGTTGATGATTTGAGGATGACCAAGAACCAAATGATCCAATTGTAAGAAAACTTAATTACATCGTCGGAGAACTACATTAACGGATATAAGGCATAGAAGGCATCGCCAGTCGTCTCATTCTTTTAACAGGAAATGTGCAAGAATCCTTGTTTGAAGAAAATGTGCAAGAATCCATTCCCAGCAAATCTACACTTGTCATGTAAACATCTACATTTGTTTTCTGTTCTTTTTCATGTGGATCAAACCACGGATCTATTTAAGTATTTAGATGTCACTTGAATTGTGTAAATGAGCTTACGGATATAAGTAACATTTTCAAAATTCTCTAATTCTTGGGGTTGGAATTAGCATGAAGAAAATGCTAATCAAGTCATTAGCCCTCAGATAATTACTTGCAACCAAAATGAACACAGCAGAGAAGAGAAAGGATGAATCGAAGCTCTTCTCTTCCCATATGTTTTAATGATAACCATAATTTCTGATTACTGAGTGGTCAGAGAAGATGCATTCTCAGTAGAAGCAGTAGCAATAGTAGTAGAAGAAGGAGAAGAATTCTTATGATTGTGCATCCAAACCTTAAAAACCTGTCTGGTCACTCCAATCCCTCTACAGAACTTCTCAACCTCATCTTCCTCATCTCTCGACCTCTGGAGCTTCCACCCCAGCTTCTCTGCAAACGTCAACATTTTCTCTTTCTGCTCCATCGTAAACTTACTCCTGAATCTCTTCTTCCTACCCGACTCCATCATCATCACCGCCGTCCTGTCTCCGCCATACTCGATCATTTCCATGACTTTCGTCGTCTCTTCACGGCTGTAGGTCACCTTACGGTGGAAGTTGCGGTGGCAGCCGCAGGCTGCGCATTGGGGGGTTGGTGGAGAGGAGGAGGCGGAGGAGTCGAGAGTGAACTCTCCACATCCGTCAGTGGCGTAGCTGCCGATGCTGGCTGCATGGTTCCTGAGACATTCTTTGTACAGATCGGTTACGTTATGACCTTCCATATCTCTTCTCTTTCTTTCTATGCTTTATGTTATATTCGGTTATAAATAGCATATGGTGAACCAGAGTAAGAGGCTGTCAATGACTGTCATATTCCTGAAAGTTAATCTAATCTTTTTTCATTTTTTCTTTTTGGTCTTGTGATTGATGATAGTGATTTATAATATTGTTTTAGACGAAGGAATTACTGTATATCTTTATGACTCATAATTTATTTAATCTCTAAGCTAAGGAACTAGCGTTGCCAAACTCAACCTGAGACATTTATGTAATAGACTTGAGCTAAAATTGGTTCTCACACAAATTGACTTTAATTTGTAGGGATGAGTGAGGTTGAATTAGGTCCCTACCGCCATGCTGAGACTCATTTGCTAAGACCTAGAGGAAATCATAATTCCAAAATTGATGACATTCGCCTCAGCTTTTTCACATTTAATGATAATAATAGTTATGCTTGAATGGTATTAGTAAATTGGACAACATTTTTGTTAAAGCTATCTATGATTTATTTAATTTTGTGTTTGTTGCTCTAACTATAAACAACTTATCATTGATTTTTTTGTTTGGTGTTCCCAACTTTTTCCATCCAATGTTATGAAGAAGTAATCAAAGACAAAATGCAAATTTACGTTACAGAGAGAATATAAATGTTAGTGAATATATAAAACTAATTAAGTTGGCCTCACACAACAGTTTAAGCTATTGTGGTGAAACGGTCACTTAACATGGTATCAGAGCCTTTATAACCAAGTGGTCGTGAATTCAAATCCTACCACCTACCTATTATTCAACACAAGGTAGAGTGGACCTGTGCAAGTTTCAAGCTCAAAGAACTTTTACTTGAGGGGGTATGATAGTGAATATATAAAACCAATTAAGTTGGCCTCACACAACAGCTTAAACTATTGTGGTGAAATGGTCACTTAACAATAAATTAAAAGATCGACATGTTTTAACTTAAGAAGACAGATTTGAGTTAAGCTACGATTTGTTCTTTCTTTTTGGTTACTAGATATTGCAAAATCAGCATAGCGATAGAGGAAAAAGATTTAACTGTTTCTACCAAGAAACCACGACAAAATTGGATTTAAAAATAGCATAGATCTCCTCGTATTTCGTGCTAAATGTGCATTTACTTGAGGACTTATCGTATTTCTGAAACCAAAAGTTTAGAAATGTTGGGAAAGAAAAATGGTAGTAAGAGAGAAGAGAATAGGCGACGAATAGATTCAAGAGATAGACCTCCCTCCCTCCCCTGTTTCGTCTTGGCCCCCTCAGGAAATATAACCGTTTTTTCTGGTTTTCTAAAAAAGCACACAACATACATAGGCTGCGTTGTCACGTAATATTATATTGTCCGATTAAAAGTAAGTGCACACAGTTGTGGCCTGTGGGGGGTATCAGGCATCAAGTATGGGACTAGTTCAATAATTGAGGTGGGAAATGGTGAACTCCTCCTCGGGAGTCGGGACTTCACAAACTATTGAGTCAGTTTCCTCACCATTCACCAACTCTGTCCCTGTACCTCTTGTGTACACTTGGGACCTCATTTACTCTTAACAAATAATAATATGTATTACATATACAAAACCTTTTGATGATAATTAAGTTTATTAATTGACTCACCATTTTCTAATTAATTATAAGGTTAATCTTAAATTATTATGCACATGTTTTATACATATAAGGGCAGTTGAAAAGAGGAAGGTGATGCAAAGTATGGTGAAGATAAGAGGTGAAGAGAATAGTGGGGGAGACCATTACAGCTGGTGTGGAGAAATTGTGCGAGTACAGGAGGTTCAGTTGCTATGTCTGTATCTTGTCCTTAGGCTTTTGGCAGCATCGTCTTTGTTCCCTTTTCTGGGCTCAGTGTCTTGTCATTTCTATAACGCTCGCAGACACCACAGGCTGCTCCAGTGCATAGGGACCCAGGTGAAGAACACCCCATAAATGAGAGAGTGAAAATTAATAGCCACTCTTGTGCGAACACAAAATAATAGATAAGATACTTGTAATGCCCTAGTCCATGACGGATGCAGTCGCATGTAAGATGTTAGATTACAGATTTTGAGTTATGGAAGTTATTACAGTAACTATATATTGTAGTTAAAAACAAAATGTAATAAATAAATTTAAACGCAGCCCTAATTTTACATAATAAGAGAATAGTTTTAATTTTAATTTTAAAAGGATTAACAAGCAACTTTAGAGTTTATAACTCGTATTTCTCCTTGTTCCAAGGAAACCTAATTTCTTTATAGCATACTTGGTAGAAATGAATTTGGAGCTTGATGCCATGTCCATATACCTTGTTTAAAATCGTATAAAAGCTTTTTCAGCTTTCACGCATGTTGAGTTCCGGGGAAGTTAGAAAGTTTTGGAAACGCATTATTTACATTAAACAGTGAAGACACCAATTAAACTAGTCAAATAAGGAATGAGAAACAGAACACTTAGTTTCTGGTTCAGTCGGATTTTGCCGGGGCTGAACATCGTTGTTCAGATCCATGATTCTAATTTATTTCGGCTACAGAATACCTGCAAAACAAATAAGGCACGCCGGGGTTAGTCCCCGGAAGGTCCCTCCGACGCTCAAGTTAGTCTTTTTGAGAGAAAATCAGTCATAGAGAATAGAGAGAAAGCTAGGGTTATGTTCTTGTACCTGCGTCGTGAGGAGATAATCAACTTATATAGTGAATATCTGTTAGATTTAGGTCATTGTATATGAGTGGGAGGTTGCCACTTGCAAATGGGCCGTGGATACGTGGACCTGGACTTGGGCCTAGAATAGCCGACCCAACCAGTTTCTATTACTCTATTCTTATCCGGTTTTAAAAGTACCTATCCATCTAATAAATAAGACTCATTAAAAATGAATGGATGGATGTTCATAAAATAGAATTGAAACAGGGTAACAGAAACAAATAATCTAAATCCCCAAAAATGATGCAAATAATAACACGCTTAATAACATTATTAAATAAAGTGTCCTGGTTTTTGGCCATAAGATAAGGTTTATAATGTGAATATTGATACTGGATTTTTTTTTGACATGTAAACCTAATAAAATGTTGATGAGGTGGAACTAGTCCTAATCAAGTGCCCTTATGCATTAACGAGTAAACCCATCCACCATAAAATAATTTAAAGTGGATCAATGATCGCCTAGGCAGCACAAGTAGGATCACGTGAAGTTGTCAAGGGATGTTTATTGACAAGCAAAACCTGAATGAGTGGCATCGATCGGCTGGGTAAAATGCGTTTAGAATTAAGAACCAGGGAGGACTCTATCAACATATTGGACAAATGGGTTCATATCTCGGAGGAGAACTGGTTAATATGTACAACCTATAACTTATTAAACTCTTTCCATCTCAAAATTCTTTTAAAACCAAAATTTATACAACTACAGTCAAAGTTCGCCTAGTATATGTACATAAAGTCAGGTAATACATATTAACTAAATATAAATTATAATAGAATAAATATAAAATCCACCCTTTCATTTCATATAAGGAAAATATTCATAACCATTTTTATATGGTATAATCAATTTCTCCATAATATTTTTTAAAGGAGCTATGATTTAAGTATTAATTTTTTTTTTAAAATAATCATATTAAATATAACTTGTAATAATGTCAATAAAATCATACAATTTTATGTAAATGTTTAAGATAAGTGCAGACTAATTTGTTTGACTAATAGGCTCGTACATGTCAAATTTTAGTTCCTGATTATTTGCTTTAGGTAATGTATTGGTACACACTCTATTTTATTCCCGAGTCATTCGTCTTATGATAATAATTTGATACGCACCCAATTTGATTTTGAACGATTTATCGCGTGCAATGTGATGGTACATGCTCTATTTTGGCATTTGGTTAATAGGGTCCTGTCAACCATATATTACACTTATAGCAAGCACATTCACACCTTTGTAAGGCCTTACTTTACATCCCAACTTGCATGAACCAATTCACATATCACAACATTTACAAACAGGCACCAACACCATACAAGGCAGTCATACGCAACACTTAAAAAAATCTCTTCATTAATCCTCAGAAACAGACTGTACACACATTAGTAACTATATGTCAAGGATGACCAAGCCAGACAAAGTAAAAGGTTTTGATGGCTTGATTGTGTACTACCACTGATAAATACCCAAATAAATGATATTCAGAGTCAAGAGCACTACTTCGAATAACCACTTCTACAACCGATTGACCATAATCCCAAATTACATGAGCAATAGGTCTCAAATGTAACCTATACCCATGCTAAAAAAAATTTCTTGCTTAGCTACATTTTTAAGTTTTTAGAGGTTCACAAAAATATAAACAACCTTTTTACTAGTTAGGAGTAAAGTTATGTACATTAAATCTTCTCAACCTTTGCGTTTTTAATGGGCCATTGTTATTTATTTATTTGTTGTTTTGGAAAGTCACAAAATATCACACAAATTTATACTCAATAAATATACTTAGGTCCGTTAAACCTATCAATTTGACAAAAGTCTAAATTCATCATGACCCTTACATGGCTGTAATTCTTACTCGATTTTACTCAATTTAGAGAGATAAATATTATTTAATCTTACAATAAATTATTTAAAGCATTTAGGCAATAAAATAATTAACCTTACAACCCTAATTGGTATATACTACAAATGCCATCAAAATCATGTAAATGTTAGTAAATGTCATTATAATTATCTTTATTTCCTTTTAATTTACTTTCAAAACTTTCCCATCCTGATTTACTACAAAGATACGATTTTTTTTCATTAAATACTAATTTTGAAAAATAGTTTTCAATTATTTTGGTTGACCAGTAGAAGACATTGG
Organism: Erythroxylum citrifolium; assembly: GCA_026284465.1. Classification (NCBI taxonomy): domain Eukaryota; kingdom Viridiplantae; phylum Streptophyta; class Magnoliopsida; order Malpighiales; family Erythroxylaceae; genus Erythroxylum; species Erythroxylum citrifolium. Next base: position 47,571,227 of record JANKOE010000006.1, read on the forward strand.
TCTACCAATTCTTGAGGCCTAACACCAGTTGACTAGTAGGATACATAATTAGTTGATAAATTCGAATTGGTCCTAATTGTCTTCTTATGAATTATAAATTATTTTCTTATTTTTCTATAATCCCTTAAATTATCTCAATCCAATATTTCTATTAAAAAATATTAACCAACACTAAGTGATGATAGCAAATTAAACATCATATTTTTTATTAAAAATTTCCACTTTTTTTAAATATTATCGTATATCAATTAATTGTACACTTTCTAAATATCTGCTATTTATCCAAAACTTAATTAATAAATATTAAAAATATTTCTCAAATATTAAATTTTATATAATCATAAATATCAGAACCTCAAATTTTGAATTCTCACATCTGACATGACCAAAACCATGCGAAGCAAAAAAGATCAATCTGCTGCATCTCGAGGATACCGGTTGCATCAATAGAAATGAAGAGCGCCATGAAACATCCGCCCCCAGTTGATATAATAATAGACTTAAAGTTCAAGGAGGGAAGACATAGGAAGATGTTCGAGGTAATTACGTAATTTTTATGTAACATTAAAAGTGGTATTTCCAAATTAATCATAAGTTTAAGGAAGAGCCACCCATTAGTATCTAACAGAAGTAACATATATTAAATATCCTTATCTTTTGGTGTCAAAATTATCATTGAAACTGTACCCAACAAAGGTTACCATAGAAAGACTATAACTATTTCTGATATTTGTACGACTTTAAGGCCTTTCATAAGCGATTGAGTAAAGCAACCTCAGTGTAAAATAACGTGGCTAGTCGATCCCGATACTGAAATGAAAATTTTCGAAAACTTTCTCAGTATGTAGCAAAAGTTGATGACAAAGATTAGGACATCGAGCAGAAGAGACTATAAAGGAAAGGCAGATGCTATTGGAGGGAGTTCGCTCATGTCTGCAAACCAATTCATCATATTTGTTCATTAACTTGTTTAGTTCAATCATAAAGAACTAATAGAATGTCAGGCAAAATGAGAAGGATAAAATTAGAATCAGTAAAAGGATTAGGACATCGAGCAAAATATTCCTCCCTTACTTTCCCGCATAACTCAGCAAGGACAGTCTTAGAGGAGCAAAATAACCATGATGGGAAATGCTAAATTGTGGATTTCAATTAATTTATCTTAAAAGAGGCATATTTTGTTGGCTTGGAAGCAGAGTTTGAACAGAGAGGCAGGTCCAAGACAACGTGTAGATACTAATCTACGAGCATGCATGCGACCTAATGTATCAAGTACAAGTGATCAAAGAATCAAATCCATAGAGCATATTTAGTAGCACTGACAGCTCATGTATTTAGACAAAAACGTGCCTTGTAATCTGAACCTATAAGGATAAAGAACATGAATAGACAACACAATTAAACAACTGCAAACAAAAGGTCACAGGTTTCAAGTAAAGGAAGTTAATGACAGTTTAGAAGGTTAGAGATGTTGAAGACAAAAGTACAACTGTTGGTTCTTAAACATTTGATTGTCTCCCATTCTTACATCAGATTCTTGGGTCCCCACTCATTTATACCATAGTCAACTGGGAATCAAATTCCCAGTTCATGAACCTGCTCAAGTTTCATTTATTATTTATCTCATAGGAATACAGCAAGTCAATATTCTAACAACTGGTGACTATCCAAACATGTGACGGAGTTGGCAGTATATAACATTGATTATTGTTAGTAGAACTGTTCGCTTTCTGGTTAACCCAGTTAGCACAGGTACATTGAACAACTTATTAATTAAGTTCGTATCAATCTTACATATATTTGTATGTCACCCTAAAGTTTCTCAAAACAGAAAAAAAATATATTGGAAAGGCATCGTTGCTTCGAGCAGCTAAATATTGGAGAAGCACCGTGTCCGTTATTTACTTGCTTTGACATTTGATAATCCGCAGTTTCTTTTTAAGTGTTTATGTAATTACTAATTTCCGGATAGAAATACATACAAGCAAGGTGATTTGTGTATTCTAAAGTACATGTTGCATGTGCAAATGTTCCATTAAGCATCGCATCTATCTGTGCATCTAACCTTGTCTCTGAATTGAACTTCAACGAGAACTAGTTCTTTGGTTAAAGTGTTCTGGATATCTTTATGAATTGTTTAGCATATCAAACTGGAGGTACTGTTCTTTGGTCAATAAAACAGTAGACAGGCTTTCGATTTTGGATGTGCACATACATAACTAGATAGAATGTCTGGAAATCCCATTCTAATCACTGTGTTTGGTTATAGCATCTGACACGGTGACACCATATTCCAGTTATGGTTGTAGTCAGTTGATCAGTGAATGTGGAGCTGCATATTATGAGCTGTAGGATTGAACTTGGTGGTAAAGTATCTATGTCACTTACAATGCGTTCATATCGCTGTATAGTATCACTTATGCCCACGAAGTAAGATGGAACCCGCGTGAATGATGTATCTGCAAGCTGGCCTCAATTCTCAATACCATCTAACCACTAAGAACAAAAGAAAACTTAATAACCTCCGAGCGTTTTATGTAATCTGCTAGTTGCTAGTTTGACAGGCTTTTAAGCATTTCTCAAAAGACTTCGCAGTTGCTTGTGAGGAATTATGAAATGTATTACTTCCCAACACATTTGGTGCAAATAGAATTATTGCCGTCGTCGTTGTATGATTTTTTAAGAATTTATTTATTAAATAAATAATTAACAAGGTACAAAATATTCAATATTTTTTCTTACATGTTATGATGTATATCGCCAGATAATTCAGGAAAAAAATATTACAATTATAAATTTCAGTTGTGTATGTGTAATGCTAAGATATCTTAAGTCAAGGGATATTCTATGTATATGTTGATTGTTAGGAATTAGAGTAGTAACATGATACCAAATTAAATTAAGGGATTGAAGAATTCTATGATGATATTTATATAGCTTATTACATTTCCACTCAGTAGGTGATTATGATGAGTAAAGATGAATCAACACACTATTAAATATAAGCCTACCAGATAAAACAGCCCTAACTAATTTAGTAACAAAGAGGTAAACTATAATGATAATAATAAATATAATATTAATATTAATAATTATTATTAATAAGATTAAGGATATTTATTAATTGTTTGGGAAGCTAAGTATTGCTTGTATTTTTTAGTATTATGTGTATATTTTATCATTTGATTATATGTAATCTCCTTTGGTTTTAAGATTACGGTGAGGTTATTCTTATTGAATAAGAAACTCATATCTTCTTGTTATATTTTTTAAGGAGATACAAAAATTGTCGATAATCTTAATACACATGATTTATAACATCTCGTTACCCACGTTAAGACTATAATAGTGTATATGAGAAATTACTGAAAAATTAGAAAGTACATTTCATGCTTATACAAAATATGGCATACATATACATGTGAATATTGATTTTTTCTCATTGACATTTTTTGGATAAATTTGATTTATAAATGTGAATTGTAGATTTTATTTGTCTTGAAAATTAAATTGGGGTGTATTAACATTGATTAAGCAATTTTGGTGATATTTCGGATATTTTGAAAATTATGGGATTTTTGGACTAGAAAAAATGTGAAAATAAGAGACAAAAGGAAGTGTGACACGTGGTAGCCTCATATGGATGACAAATGGATTACATGCATTGATGACATGTGGCAATTTATTCTTGAAACACATGGACAAGTTTTTGGTATAGAAAATTTCTACAGCTCTTGTTCTTCACCGAAAACACTCATCACCAAACTTGCTCCTTATTCAGTTGCTCATCCATCACTAAAACATCTAGTGTTCATGTTTGGGTATTTGGCTTTTGATTTTTACATCAAAGAAAGCACTTCAGTCTATATTTTTTTTGTTCATTCTCATTTTTATCCATCCACCGAAACCTCCTTGTCCACTCTCCACTGCTGGAATTTTTCTGACTCAAGTAAGCTATGTTTTAAGTTTTATGAGTATCGTGAATGCCATTTTGATGATGTTCTAATGTTTGTAAATGGTTTCATGCATGAGTGGTGTAGGAAGAAGCAATTAGGGTTAGTGGGTATTGTAAATGCCTGATGATGTTTGAGTGTTTAGAAATGGATTTATGCATGAGTGGGGTATGAAGAAGCAATTTCAGTGATAATTGAAAGTCTGTTGAAAGTGTGATAAAGATGTAGAAAATGGAGAATGTACAGAAAAATGATGAAATGCGTGAATGGTGATCTGTTTTGATGTTTGGGTTTTAATCTGAGATTTTGGATAGGTTTGTGAATGATTGAAGCTGAAATGGAAGTAGAAAAGATGATTTATGCATAAGATGTGTTAGTTGTAAAAGGTAGGAATCTGAAATCTGGAAAAAAATGAAAGAAGAAGAAAAGCCCACGTTTTGTTAAATTAGAGAAGAGAAGAGGAGTTGCACCGAAGGCTTACTGAAGGGAGATTGTTTTGAACATCCTTCATTCATTTTGTTATAACTTCTTCTCTTGATCTCCAAATGACATGGGATTTGAACCAACAAACTCATAACACATTTTTATTCATCTCCACCAAAATTTATATCCACTTGAATTAATTTGGAAGAGATTGATTGATGAGTTTAGTATGAAAATGTTGAGGTGTGCTGGAATTTGATAACTAAAATGTTTTTACTGAACATGCTTCGGTATTTTGGCTATATTTTAATATGTAGATTTCCTAATGAGATTATTCTTAATTTAAATTTAACTAGAGACATTTGGCTACAATTTTTAAGAGAAACTGAATTAGAATTATGTCCTTAAGGGTCTTTAAATTTAGTTTAAAATTGAGTCTTGGCTTAGGTTGAGCACTATCTGTGGCAGAAATCATGTCCTATTGTTATCAAATAAACTGTATTGGCATAGGCAAAATCAGGAAAAAAAAAAGTTATCTTCACAAAAGTTGTAGCTTATTCTCTTAGCTTTCAATCGGTATAAAGTTTGTAATTTTTGGATATTTTAATTGAGAGATATGAGTTATACAAATTTGAGTACATGATCATGCACTAGCCAAAATTTCAAATGTACTCAATTTGTAGTATTTTGAGCATAACTCATAGAATAATGAACCAAATTGCATGATCTTGGTGTCATTAGAAACTTAAGACATAGGAGAACAATTTTTTAGTAGGAAGTGCTATCAAATTACTCCATGTTCCTTGTCAGAATAATCATACAAAGTAGACCCGAAAGTATGTTTTTTTTTAAAATTGGAATGATCAATTGGGCCGTGAAATTAGTTTCAAATTGTTTTATTGTGGTCCAAACCCTTAGTACAAATTAACTTATGTGAGTTTTGATATATGAATGATATTGTGACAAGAATAATGATAAGATACCCAAGATTGTCATTGAACATGCATTGTACATTGTACATATTTCATATACATAAATGTGTATAAATGAATACTTATACAATTGTGCAAAATTGTGATATATGAAAACGTGTTTTGCATGATATAAAGGAGCATTTAGAGCACCATCATCCAAAAATTGCCGGGACTTCAAGGCAATATCTTTCTGGAGCGATTTGTGAGTAACCTAGACGGTCTCATTTAATTATTTGGTTGTCTAAATTATGTTCTGAATTGTTTATAATTGTGAATTGGATTGTGTTGATTCTGGACATTGAAAGTTCAATGAAAAATGTGATTGGGACTGTGATATTTGAAGTGCTCATTGAATGTGAATTTGGACTGACTATGTGTTTACTCAACATGATTATTGAATGCCGAACCAAGATCCGATGATAATTGTGATTTAAATTGTGAATGATTGATTGAATATGAGTGATACATTCCATTACATGAATGCATAATCAGATAATGAGAGTTGTGACATGAGTAGCCACCGAAAATGAGCTTTAAGCTCAGATTGTGATTAAGAGCCAAAGGCTTGTTCTGTTTAATGAGCCCTATATCCCTAATGGATAAGGGACAACATCAATAAGCCCGACATCTACAATAGATACGGGACAGCCTTAATGAGCCCAGTATCTATAATAGATATGGGATAGTTTAAGTACTCAGTTACAACAATGTAAAAATTGAAAGTGAGTCTCACAAACATTTGCATATACACTTGATACATGTGTTTGACTGACTGAAATATGATGTGGTCATGTATTTGAATAAAAATGAGATATGTGATGTTATATGCTAAATGAAAATATGTGAATTATATGTTTACATATGTTGATATGTGATATGAATTGAGTAAACCATCAAGGATGGTTACGTCACTTAATTCGTAAAACTCGTTAAAATTGCAATGTTGATATTTCAGGAACAAAAGAGGACATTAGCGACAGAGAGACTCTACAAGAAGCATAACTCTTATACTTTTGTGAAGAAGAATGGCTCAAAGGTCGATCAATTGAGACTGAAAGATTTAGTTAGACTTTTTAATTAATTCCTCTGTCATGTAGCATGTTTTGTATTAGGTTTGGATCATTGTACATATTTGGAAGTTACTGAAAAGTTACAATTTATATAGATAGTTTTTTTATGAAACGAAATAAGGATTCAGATTTAAAATATGGTGACATTTATGTATTTATGATGATGCCATGATTTAGGGATTGTAGTTAATGCTCTAACATGCCATTATTGTAGGTTATGTACTAGAATATCTTCAGGATATTTTGGTATGTACCCTATGGTAGTCAGATGTTACATGATTGATTATATGAAAAAGTGAGAAATGTCAAATTGAATACAATTGTTTTATTGTATATACTTTTGAATACTACTATTTGGGATAGCTCTAATTGTACAAATAATTTTTTAACTGATTAATAATAATAAAATTTATAATTAATTATAACTATGGAGAAATTTAATTAAATTTTATTTTCAGAATTTTGAAGGGCCACAATATATGTCTTATTTTCTTTGCCAAATCCCAAGAATTAATGTGTATAGTTGGGCTTAGTAGGCACAGAAACCTAAAATTTTCTACTCGTCTAATTTTCATATAATCTTAGTCGTATTCTCGTTAATAATTATAAGAGTTTAGTATAATTAACCCAAAATTTGATGATAAAATCAATTAATCAATCAAAGTCAATAATGATTTTTATTATTTCGTATACAACGAATTTATTTAAAATAATATATTTTACCATCATCATATGAATTAGGAATTAGTGCATATTTAATCACCATAATTAAGTCTTGAAATAATACTATACCCAAAAATAATAATTGGCAAAACTCCCTAACTTTCTCGTATGAACTCATTTTCAAATATATGATATTACTGACCACAGAAAGTCTAGTTCATGAGCATGCCACATGCAATTAGTTCCTAACTCGACGAAATGCTTTAAAAAATAAACTTGTAGCAATAACCTTCCATTCTAGACTTTTGTTGCTTTGACCACTTTTATATACCTTATTCTCTAAACGATCGTTCGTTTCATCCCTAATACATGATCACCTCTTTTAATACAAAGAGTAATGCTTCCTTCATTTCATTATATGTATCACATTTCTGCCTTTTTGCTTCTCTTTCATTATATTCTTAATCGCTAAATTGAACATTAACATTTTGAACACAAAATCAAACATATTATCCAAAAATTGTAAAATTTTCTTCAACGATGCATCAAATGATCTCAAAGGAGTTTCTTTATGTATGTTTATTCAATATCTACAAATTCACATAATACTATTCAAATATGTTTATTTTATAAATTACAAACAGCTCATCACATCAAGATTTTAAAAAATATATAATTTTTGTAGATTAAGAGAAAAAATAAGACACAAGAAGATAATTAAATTATAATCTCAAAATTTGTAGTTATTTGATGGGTTAATGAAATTTACGATTTCTAAGAAAGAGGGATGTGGTTAGGTTTGAGAAGAGTACTGTAACTTAGTCTACTATGTTTTTAAATAAAAATTTGCGACAATATACTATTTTCAAAATATTTTTGATGGTCGAAATTGGGGATAAACGAGTCTAGATCAATATTAGTCTATGCTTTGTTCCTTTTTTTTTGTAAAATAGCTTCAGACGAAACAGTCTATCCCCTATTTGGCCTTTTTTCTGAAAAGTAAAATAGTTTTACTGGAAACTCTCCTATGCATGCCTCATCCTATTTAAGTTATCGGTCCATAAAAGATTAGTCAATCAATAATTGAAAAATACCGCTCAATAATTTTTGGGAAGAAAATTCTAATTCAAACTAAAAAGTGTACAAGAGATAGAATATATTACAAAGCAAATAATCTACTACTAACCCCTGCTTTACGGGTATTTGACCCACGAATTATCTAAATAAGCCCAAACAAAATGCACATCAAAATATAATACAAATAAATACAAGTCTCAATACCCCCCTCTCAAGTCAGCGCATGGACATCGTAAATGCCCAACTTGCTCCAAAGAAGCCCAAACTGCGAGTGACTGAGATATCTAGTGAATAAGTCTGCAAGTTGGACCTCAGTTCGAATATGGCTAGAGCAGATCGTGCTTGCCTGAGCATGCGCTCGAACGAAATGGTAGTCAATCTCAGTGTGTTTCGTACACTCATGAAACACCAGATTAGTTGCAATATGAATGACCGATAAACTATCACAAAATAAAACCATCGAGCTCGAATGATCAAGCCTAAAGATGTTAATAAAGCTTTGAGCTATGGGAGCTCACTCGTAGCAGCTGCCATAGCTTGATATTTGGCCTCACCCAAAAAACGCAAAACAGTGAGCTATTTCTTAGTCTTCTAAGAGATCAGGGATTTACCAAGTGTGACAAAATAGCCCATGACAGACTGTCTCGTGATAGGGAACTTGCACAATCGGAATTGCAATAAGCTTGAAGTCGCATATCACAATCAGCGCGAAGTAGTATCCCCTGATCAGGATTACCCTTAAGGTATCGAACAACGCGTAACGTTGCATCTAAGGGCTCCTCGTATGGTGCCTAGGCAAATTGAGACAAAACATGCACCACATATGAAATCTCCAGTCTAGTAATCATGAGATAAATCAACCTACCAACAAGTCGACGATACCCACTATCATCCTCAAGAAGTGGACTCTTAGCCAAACCCAATCGGTGGTTTTGCTCTAAGGGTGTCTTAGCTGGCTTACATCTAATGAGGCCCGTCTCTAACAAAATATATAATGCATACTTGCGTTGGCATAAAAACAGTCCTTTCGGTGATCTCGCAACCTCAATATCCAGAAAATGCTTTAAATTGTCGAGGTCTTTGATGTTAAAACATCGATTAAGATATGTATTAAAAGCAAAACAAGCTTTAGAATCACTACCCATCACAATGATGTCATCCATGTAAACGAGCAGTCCCAACAAAAATTGCACCTTGACTATATGTAAATAAGGAATAATCCGCTTTAGACTAAACAAATCCGTACCTCTGTAGGGCATCATAAAGCTTAATGAACCAATTTCTGGAGGCTTGTTTTAGACCATGTAGAGACTTCCGAAGCCTACAAACTTGCCCATCTCGACTGCAATCAAACCCTTAAGGTATCATCATATAGACCTCCTCATTAAGATCACCATGAAGGAAAGTGTTGTTCACATCCATCTGATGATGCTCCCATCCTCTTGTAACCGTAATAGAGAGAAATACTCAAAATGAAACCAATTTCACAACCAGTGTGAACGTCTCATAAAAGTCTAAGTCTTTAATCTGCGTGAACCCCTTTGCCAACAACCTTGCCTTGTATCGTTAGACCGTACCATCTAACTTATGTTCGATAGGCCTCTTCCCAGGTGGTATAGCCTCAATCGTCCATATGTGTTTGTCCTCGAGTGCCTCAATCTCACATGCCATGGCCTCACGTTATTGAAGATCCTTCACGGCCTCGACATAATTGCAAGGTTCTATGGCCGAATTAATAGCTCCCAAGAATGTCTGGTGACTACGGGAAAATTTGTCAAACATTACAAAATCACTTAATGGATAAGGCATACCTGAAATGTGGTTATGAAGTGGCAACTTATGATGGGAGTTCAAAATCATATCACAAAAATCAGGCTCGATATCCATGTTGTCTTTGAATAGTATGTGGCTCAGACTTACATCCAACTAGGTTCTTAGCAGCTCTAACACCTTTTGCAGAGTGCAACCCAACCATTCTCGCAGGTGAGTTCAAGACTGTATTTCCAAGGGCTAAAGTTGTTAAAAATAACTTATTCATTATACCTGGATGGCAAACAAGTTTGGCAATGTGGTATTAAAGAACTTTCTTGAAGTCACTCTGCAATATTCATAGAATTGGTGTTTTTCGCCCTTAAACAGATGCCCCCTCTCGTAGAAGGACATGAACCCCCTTTCTTCTATGCTTTTAGACTCCTCCACATCTCCCTCAATCCCGACGTCCCTACTTTCCCAAGAATTAACAACGCCTTCAACATCTAGTGGCACATTAGTAGTGGGAACACTAATATTAGCAAAAGGGAATACATTCTTAGAAAACGTTAGATCTCTTGAATAAAAGAAAGTGTGTCTAGCAAGATCGTAAAATTTCCATGCTTTCTTTATGTGGAGGTATCGGATAAACACACAACAACGACTTTTAAATGCAAACTTATCGTGCTTCTTATTATGCGCATAACATAAACATAAAAAAAACATATATGATCATATAAAGGACGAGTACCAAAAAGAATTTCAAAGGGAGACTTGCCCTTCAAGAGCATCATGGGTGTCCGATTTATAAGATAAATTGTTGTGGGAACACACACTCCTCAAAACTTTATAAGCAAGTGCGCTTGGAATTGCAAGCCCAGACGATCTTTAAAATATTTCTATGCTTTCATTCTACCCTCTCATTTTGTTGTGGGGTGTTGAAGCAACCCGTTTCATGTATAATACCCCTCTTAGCATAAAACTCCTTCATCAACCTTGAAGTGAACTCAAGCCCATTGTTATTATGTATTCTTTTAACTTTTTTATTAAACTGTATTTCAACAAGCACATAGAAATCCATAAGATATTTAGCACCTTCACTTTTTTCATGCAATAAATATACCCAAATAGATCTACTCCTATCATCCACAAGAGTTAGAAAATAATATGCACCATAACTAGAAACAAACCAATATGCACCCCACAAATCATAGTGTATTAAGTCAAAACATTTAGCGGCAGTGTTAGAACTTAAAGGAAATGTAGAACGAGTCTGCTTTGCTAAAACAAGAGTCATATACAAAATTATTCAAAAAACTCAATCTACTAACTTCTAGAATGAAAGATAGATTTCGACTCGATTGGTGCCTAAGGCATTATTGAGATATCCACTTGTTCCATCTTCAATGCGATGTGCTTCTTTGGTGATTGGAAAAAAGTAGACCCCCAATAAGCTTACCGACTCTAATCGATGTCTTCAAAATATGATCCTGTCTCACGCAGAGTTAATCAGCAAAGTAATTTGACATTTTAACTCAGTAATCATTTGACATATCGAGATCAAGTTACAAGTTAAGGAAGGAGCATATAACACAGTAGATAACACGACTTTCTTGTTCAACATGACTCGACCCTTTTTGGTCGCAATCATTCTGGCCCCATTAGGCAACAAAATTGACACCAACATTGTTTTGCCAACCTCCTCCATAAGCTCAAGTGTTCCTGTTATATGGCTCGACACACCACTATCAAGAATCCACAAAAATTCATTACGTATCTTACCAGAAAGTTTGTCATTTTTTTCACATTCAAAGAGTGCAAGTAATTTTTGAATTTAATCACCGAAAAGATATGACACTCCTACCTTCAGATTGTTCCCCCATTATGTGATGAAGTGAACCACACGTTAATACAATGATAATCAAATACACAAGAAGGGGGGTTAAATTATGATAACTTTTTCGTTAATCCCTTCTTGAAGAAAACTTATTGATTAGAACACAAACTTGTTCGGTTCAGAATTACTA
>JANKOE010000006.1:47721615-47740038 GCA_026284465.1 Erythroxylum citrifolium
ATTAATGAAATATGCCTTTCTTTATTTATTCATAAAGTCTGCACACGACTATGAATAAAATGCGCTAAAGGGGATTGTCTTTAGGGCACAATATAACAGTACCGTCCTTGCATAAGTCGAGTTGTATCAACATACAAGTCGACTTATCGGTACTGTAGATGTGTAAGTCGAGTTACTGGAGTGTACAAGTCGACTTGCACTTACAGTTACATCATCAATAATTTTTAAAATTAATGATATGCTAAAAAAATGAAGAATTATTAAATAAATAAAATTCATAAGTAATATTAAATAGTTATTAAAAATAAGATTAAAAAATTGTATTTTAAAAATAATTATTAAAATTAAAAATTATTAAATTAATATGATTTTTGAAAAATGAAAAATAATAAAAATGCTTCCGCGACGTTTCTAAAAACTTTGCGGAAGACATTCCGTGACGTTTTCAAAAAAGCGTCGGGGATTCCTTCACATTCTGTGACATTTTAAAAACGTCGCGGAATGTTAGATCGGATTGTCCAAACTTTTAGTAACGTTTTCATAAATGTCGTAGAATGTTAGTATTTTCCATGATATTTCTCATAAAACATCGCATAAACTTTTTGTCTACACTACATTCCGCAACATTTTTTGTGATGTTTTTTAAAACGTCGCAGATCTGTGACATTTTAAAGACGTCGCAAAATGTCTTATTTTTTGTAGTGCTTTTAAATGAGTTTTAGGTGATTTTAGTGAGAAAAAAAAGATATTAAAGAGGGAAAAAAGGAACAAATGAGAATGAGAAAATAAAAATGGACAGGGTGAATCATGTGTCTTGATTTTAAAAGATTTCTTTTAGAGAAGCGGCTATTACAATTTGTGGTAAAATTAAGGGTTGGATTAAATATTTAATAAATAAATAAAAAGGTTCCTAATTTCTTTCCTACCAAGACTCGAAGTTGCATCGTCAAAGAGGCCCATTTTAGGACGTACAGGCGCATATAGACAACTGTTAATCGTGGATGACGTAAATGGATCTTGAAGGGTCTATCATGATCCCCCGTGTGGATGGAACATCGAGGGGTCATTATTCTTGAAAGTGCCTCTAAACTGCATTAAATGATTTGTTTTCGTCACTAAAACAAGGTTATCCCTTTACGGGTTAGGCCCAATTTGTATGGTAAGTTGGTAATGGAAACGAACATCTAAGACCAAGCAGGACAAAACTGGACAGATGAAACGATGATTATGGCCAAGGTTTCCAGACAAACTAATTTTTTTTATCGAGAGGCACAATTCTCTATCCCGTACAACTATAATTATTTGAATTTTAGTATAAATAAGAGATTTTCTGGCCTCTTCCTCCTCAAAACATTTCTTAATAATTCAAAAATGCAAAGTTTGAAGTCAAATATTATCTTAGACATAATTGTATGTTACGGTTTAAAATGTCCCACATCGGTAATAAAAGAAACTGACGTGAAGTTTATAAGTGTTATGAGAGAACCAACCCCTGCACTATCATAACTTTTTTTTTACCGATAAGTAAAAATCAATTAGTGATTAAGATATCACATCCTTTTTTCATCGCGATATGCGCTATCCTATCTGGAAATTGTATTACTGCTAAGTAAATATGCGCTATCATATTTAGTGTAATTACACGCTTAAACATGGACTTGTTGAAGTTTTCTTATTCTTTTATTATTTGTTTGAGACTAATGTTTTAGTTTATGCAGAGCATCTTGATCTGTTTTCTTTTTTATTTTTCCGGTTGAAGATGTGGAGCACCTTCCAAATGGGTATAAGAGACAACCGCAAAATTATATTAATTTTGAGTTAAAAATGGATGCTAAAAGGTTCAAAAACTTTATAATAACGCAAAGAAGAAGTACTACAACTAATGATCCGTTTCACAACGATTTACTGTGTTTTATTTACTTTTGGAAGTGGACCGATTCCTAGTGATTGTGATGCATGCAAGAATTGATATGAATCTTTTAAAATAAATTTCAAAGCATAAAAAAGTGAAAGGGATGTATTGCATTGCTTAGTGTAATATGTTTTTCTAGTTTTAGTGGTTCAACTACACCAAAAACTTGATTAATTTTAGAAGTAGTTGTCTATATGTAAATATAAACCACTAATAATGGTCAGACATTTAATCTAGTTGTTAGTTAAGAAAAAAAAAGTTATCATGCTGTAAAAACATAATTAGTTACATTGGAAGGAGTAATGATGGACTCACAAAAAAGAAAGAAGAAGAAGTATTCTATGAGAGGACAGGGGTCCATGCTATACTTCTATCTTGTTTTGTAGCTGCTTACGTGAAATGAAGGTTACAACATACTATTACCGCACCAGTGGTTCCTTTTGTAAAGGTAAGGGCTTTTCATCTTTTGGATTTGAATGCTTTGACTTTTGGACTTTGCACAGGCAAACTTCTCTTTTTGGATTTAAAGATAAGTCTCCCCACTCACATGGTTTGTTTCTCGAGCTATCACTATTCAGCTTTGAGAGAGAAATTTTGTATGTGCGAAAAGATGCCTAAAATTAAGTGGCCCCGTCATCTCCCGTCGATGATTAGGGTTTGTTGGGCTTAAACTTTTTCCCATTAATTATATGTTTTATGAGTAGCAAAAAAATGAACTTCCCCAAATCCCCTCCTCTTTAATTTGGATCCTTCCTTGCAAAAGCATATGTCAATTCTAAGAGAAGCTACATATAGCTAGCTTTTCATTTTGTTGTAAATATATAGCACCTTTATCCACTTTATTCTATTGAGTGACATGTTACCACTTACAAGCTTCTTTTTTGTCACTTTTTGTTTGTTTTACTTTCCTATAGTGCTTTACAAATACAAAGATAGCACACAAGTTCCATGCTTTTGCAGCCAAAGAGTGACAAGTTATGTAAGACCTATAGGGTGTCATCATGATTCTGCATTTCTTGGTAAGAATATCATCATACTTTTTTAGGTGTTTGTCTTTCATGTGGGATGATCCACTACCTTCTTTGATGGTGAAGGGGGCACATGGAGACTAAAAGGTCATCTTCCCAGAAAAGGGTATAACATTACAACTAAAAAGTTAAAGAGAAAAGAGATGGAAAAGAAGATAGAAAAAAAAAAGTATATATATAAAGGAGAAACAAACCACGCTCCATGTCTGATGGGTTAGCTATAGATACATATAATTGCACTTTTAACACTAGTTGGTTTTGATTTTTCCTAGTAGGAGCAGAATAAAGGAATCATGATGAGAAGGAATTTTGTAATAGTCTTTCGAAAAAGAACAATTGCTTAGCATAAACACAAAGCAGAGCCCACCGTTTACTGTTTGGAGAGGCCAACCTTTTTCTTCTTCTTTTTTTTCCAGGAAATGACAAACATTTCCGAAGAATTCACTAGAATTCATCCATTTCTATCTGTCTCTTTCTTTTTGGCTCTTCACCATTAAGGTTCAGGATCAAGATTGAAAGTACTCATTATTATCGTTTCTTGCGCTTCTTCCTTTATATTTGTTCCGTTGTGTGTATGTGTTCATTTGTACGACTGCATGTCAGCCGTTGTGTGCATGGAAGTCATTACCATTCATTTACCATTACCACCTATGCAAAGTCGGATGAAATTGCCTAGAAATTTCCTCTTCTGTGACTGTTTCTGTACTTTTATCCTTTAGTTAATTTATTGAAACCCAAACACTAAGCCTAACGGTTAACATTTAATCTATTAGTCATGAAAAAATAATATGTTTATACAGTAAATGTCCAGTAACTAGATCAAGCCCGAGTCGAAACATTCCTGTCAACTGAAGGTAAGTCGAATAGAAGCCTAGCTAGCTAAAGAACTGATATACAATATATATTTACTCATATTCCGATGTAATCATATGAAATATTGGATTCTGTCAACATCAAAACCTTACGTCAGAATTTCTTCCTAGGCAAATGTGCAGTTGCTCCATTCTCATGCGAGGCGTACCTGAAATTCATGATGTTGCCTTGTTATCTTCTTTTTTGATGAATAAGGGAGATACTGTATCTGAGCTATTCAGATAGTTTAAATACCTCATCAATTTAGTCAGCTCATAATTGACTAACTTCTAATCCCATTTTCTTCGGTTCTTGGAGTATCTCATTTTCTTCAGTTATTAAATCGTAAATTCTTTTTTAAAAAAAGAAAAAGAAAGACAATCACGGTTATTTTCTCTTCTTTTCTATCAAAACAAGAAAATCTTTAACAGCGATATAATGCTGGGTGAAAGCAGCCTACAAACCAGTGAAAATGAAGCCAGAAAAGATAGAGAGCGTCAACAGTCTGTTTAGGATAATTTACAGCACCGCCTAACAGGTGTGCAAAACTAATGAGAACAACCGTGTGCTTCATAGAGATATAGTCTGCACAAGAGTTTAGAATAATTCCATTTCCAGATATATTCGGGATTCTGATATATGTTACTTTCCAACAGGAGACTGCCTTCTTCAGTCTCTGCTCTCCATTTTTCAGAAAGAAATAATTGTTCTGGAATCACAGGCTGGGCTGGGGTTAAACAATTGGATAGGAAAATCTTCTTCAGATATGGAATAAGCTAAAAAGTTAACAATCTAAAATGTATGGGTTCCATACCATGCCCAACAAACACTCCCCCACATAACCTTTGTGAAGAGTATTTTGATACAATTATGTGTTTGGCTTTGAGCAGAGGGATATTGACAGTATCTAAATAATATTTATTTGGATTGATCAGAGCTATCTCTTATGTTTGTCTATGCATTAATGCAGCTTAGATGAGAACAAAGAAATGGAAGCTATAGAACAGGAGGAAATCAACACTGATGATGATGGCGGTGATCATAACATGAGAGACATTTGGCTTCAATCACCACATATACATCCAAGAGCACCTATACAGATGCACAAATTGAATGATCTAACAAAAAAGAGAAGAAGAAAAAAAAAAGAAAACAAGACAAGTTGAGACATTATGGTTTGCAATATTTTTTATGTTTATATTTCCTCCAAATTTCTATGCGACCACTGAATCCAATACATCTCCCAACCCCACCACAAACCAAATTTTAAATAACATTTGTAATATAAAAATCTATCTTCACTTGAAACCCACTCATTGCATGCCAAAGACATGCTGCCTCACCAGTATTTAGCTAGCTAATAAATGTATACTTAGCATTCTGTTGCCAATGATCAAAACGAGATGAAGAAATTTTCAGGAACGGAACCACAGAAACTAGTATTATTCGTGGATTCAGAAAGATAATTTAGCTGAAGTGAATGTAAATGGAAACGGTTTTGTATAAATCATACGTGAAGAATAATTATTCCTATATAATTGTCATGTCAAAGAAGTTGAAATAATAATCTAATAATATTTTCTTTCAACAAAAGCAAATTAATATTTTTGACCTAGCTAATTATGGTCCACTTAAACCTAGCTATGTTTTCAAAATGATAATTACATTGTTGAAAACAATTAGAAACAATAATTATTTGTACAAATCAAACCAGCTAGATATAGATCTTAGAGAACTTTGAAGTTTTTGTATGGAATGATTAGTACAAATGTAAAAGTACAATGCGTTTGAAGAATGATTAAAGGGTTAAGATAGATATTGACACAATTAATAGAAAACAAGAAGAAAGAAAATAAAAAGTAGAAGTAATGTAGCAAGATTGCCCTGTACTAGTCTTGGGTGATTTGCAAGTTGATCCCTCTGTACATATGTCGTTTGTGAAAGACGACAACGACAAGGGAAACTTCTGAAAATAGAAGAAAAGGCCAGGGAAATAAGGTTGTAAGTGTAACTCGTAAAGAAATAGGTGGAGGGGTGGGACCCACGGAGGACAGTTTAGTTGTTTGATAATTACCCGACCAACGGAAGATGCACGAAGCATCATCCCAACTCCGTATGTTCATTCTTCATGATGCTGACAGCTGGACAGCTGGGGCCACTTAATGGAGTATCGGATGGACAATCCTTACGTGTATGGCATATATTGGTTTTGTTTTTAAGTTAGAACGATTGGACAACCCTAGACGATCATAGATTTTGGGTGGAATATCTTTTTTACAGGACTTCATCATATGCAAAGTGGTCCGAAATTAGCCTTGTTACCCTGATTTTCATTTTCTCACAACAATCATTTTGATGATCGGAACTTTTGCATTACGGTAAGTTGTTTATCATATAATCTGGTTAGTTGTAATCAAGAAACTATCTTAAAAGAGTAAAATTTTACATTATTAATGAAAAAAAGTGGAAGAGATCTATTTTTTTATAAAAAAAAAAGATTTTGACATTTATTTTAAGTGCAAAGCTTAATTTCGGAAGAAGACAATATGAGAAAAGCTATGCGTCTGAAGAGCCATACTGAAACTTACATCTCAAGTAATCAGAGCAGTGAATCCTTGACTATCCTGCGATTTTGACAGAAATACATACACCTATGCGATGCCGGCATGAGGTACGTAGGTGTCTAGCTAGCTAGTTTTGGCACATCTTAATTTATTTCCCGTGTTCAGCAAATTATTTATTTCTTTGAAGCTAGGTTACTTAGTCAACCAAGGCATGAGTATTTATTTATTTTATATAAGTTGAGAAGAATACTAAAGCCACATATATAAATGATTATAAGATCCGAAACTGAACTGAAAGTTTACTTATTAGACATAATCATATATAATATTAATAGCTAGACGATGAAATAGCTAGGCGTAATAAAATTAACTTGGCATAAATAGATTAATTAAGCAGGAAAAAGGGAGGTAGATGATAAAAACTCCTTATATCCTTCTTAATGGAGCAGGTGATGGTGCAGTGTAGAAGAAGAAAAACAAAACCCTATTCCAAATGAATATTAGTGGTAGAGCCCTAACAAACAGACAAAGGCATCAGAGAATAGTGGCGGAGGGCCCGTAGTCTCTGCCTGCCCATCAAGAAATTATTAGGGGACAGAGATACCATTATGCACCCAACATTCATACTCTCCCCATCTCCATACACATTATCTATCTCATTCTGATTTATTTGGAATCACAATGTATCTATTCTAGGACCTTGCATATTTTATACATATATAGAAGATACAAACACTATATCTAATTTAACAATCAGACTATGCTTTTGGCGTTACTCTATTGTAAATAAATGAAACTTCTATATATATGTATGAGATGATGGGAATGTCCCATCCTAACCTGAGATGACAAGTTCATTTAATTTAACGTCTTTTCCATTGGTTTACCCCAACGTAACTGTGTATTATATATATGTAGACTGCTATTAACAAATATTACTTTAGTTATTAATTAAATGATTGAGGGAGGAGAGTGGTATACTGTACCAAACTTCCACCAAACTTATGAACATGAATTTTTTTTTTACACTTAGTAAAAATACACGTAGTAAAAATGTTAGTTAATAATAATGGATATTTTTACCTATCACTTTCGGACACAACTTTTCGGATTTCAACAACCGATTGAAAACGAAATTTCTCATCATGTTTGGTAAATAAGGATCAAAACCCTTTTATTTGAAATGACTTATTAAATAATTTTTTTTACCAGCTAAAAGGGATCAATCTATTTTTTTCTACAACTCACTCTTTTTCGATCCCAGAACAAATATTTATGTGTTATATTATGAACTAAAAAATATAGTTTTTATTTTTTAATCATTTAGTAACTTATTTGATAGTTTTTGTGTTTGTGTATGTATGTGTGTGTGTGAACATTTATTTGATATATATTTAAATAATAAGGATAGTAAATTATTTTACCTACAAAAATATTTTCTTTCTAACTAGATATTACTTTGTTTTCTCAAAATAATGTTTTGACATTTTGTTACTTTTGTAATAAATACTAAACTTTATATTGAACGGACACTAGCTTGAAACCAACAATTAAAAAATTTAATTGGTTTAGCCGATTTAATAATAAAAACTTTGAACCATCTAATTTTTTTTCGGTTTTTAACTTTTCGGTTCGATTTATTTTAATAACTCTTATTGTTAAAGCCAATCAATTTATTAATTAATCGGTCAATTTTTATTAAATAACAGTTTAATCAATTAACTTTCATTTAATAATATCTTTTTTAATTAAATTTTAAATTTTTCGAAAAATAAAAACGAATTCTTTTAATTATATTTTAAATTTTAATTAGTTTAAGATTAACTTTTGATTCACTTTTTAAAACATTAATTAGAAACCATATTTAGGAATAGAGAAAATACATGTCATGTGAAAAGTTAATGATCATTGTCCAGTCAACACAGACCTGGGCAATCTCTGTCTCGATGGAGTTTAATGGATGTCTTCACGCTTTTTAGCGATGACGTGAAATTGTAGTTGTCATACATCAGGAAGATCAATTTAATTAGCTATTCCTCTTCAATTATATGTTACTTCTCTGATTATTTCTCCTCTTGGCTCTTGCTTGTTTTAAGCAATATATGCTAATGTCCTTCAAAAAAGTTTTCATGATCTTTTGAGTTTGCATAAAAAGGATAATTATTAATTACAAACTCTCTACTTCAGGCTGAAGTGCCACTGAGTAGTATAGATTGTTCTCAAGAGGTGTGGCTAGATGGTTGAGAGCGGGGCATAGCTTCGGTTAGGTCATAGGTTCAATTCTTTGCTAGCCCCTCTTGTAAGAGTCTGGGGTAGCCGGGGTTTTACTTATGGATGGAGAATTAGTGAGGCCCTCTTTGATGGAGTGTAGCCGCTTGGCCCTCTGCTGGGATGTAGCCACTTGACCCTCTGAGAGGTAAGCCCGCTTGACCCATCTGTAGGGTTTCCTAAAATCTAAAAAAAGAAAAAAAGAAGAAGAGTAGTATAGATTATGAAATACGCCCATCATTTTCCTAGTAATGTTGAAACTATAAATTTAAGTGTTCTATCTAATCATTTTTTATTTAATTTTTATTTAAAATTTACTATACAATATTCTGTGAGAAATTAGGATAAACACAACAACCACTTAACTTTAATTTAAAAAAAGAACAAGTTTAAACTAACCATTATACTTGAAAACAAGTTGAAGACGACACATAACAGAGTCAAATTGACATTTAAGCTTGGGTTCGTTACATCCTACTCCTCCATCCCATAACGTCTCTAATTAGTAACTCCTTTTTTATTTAAATAAATCAATGTTGATACTTCACCGGTGATTTAAATTATAATTATATAGAATTAGAATCAATCCACAGTGAGAATTATATTAAAATTCATATAATGCTTGTGAATTATAAAATGAAAGGTCATATTTTAGAGTTCAAGTTTAGACCCTGGTTTCTTCAAAAAAGAATAACAGTATTAAATTGGAGTTGTGGAAACTGAGATTCTTAGAATCTAAAGCGCCCTTTTCAATTACGCATTGAAGTGGGAAAAAAAATAAAAAACATAAATGTTACGACGAGTTTGGCTGGGCCAATAGAATCTGTTTGTAATCTTGAAGCCTAAGTTTTGTGTCTACGAGAGAGAGAGAGAGACAGAGATGCAGATTACGCTGCTTTTCAGTTTTTACACGATGGAAGCTAGTGTATGATATAATAATGAAAGATGAAGAAAAAAGCAAATCTGCATGCCGAGAACTTAAGGTTTAATTATAATTGTAGATCGAAGGAACTGGGGTGGATGATTGCTTTAGGATTCTCAAACACATGCAAGTAATATATATAAATTCACCTTTGCAATCATCTTTCTCAACTCTTAATCCCATCATAAACCATATCTAAAGCTAACCAATTACTTTTAGTTGTTGTCTTTTTGTATTACATTTAAGTAAAACGTAGAAACTGAACTTAACATCTCTTAAGCATTTGCTATTCATATCACTAAACCTACGTGCACAAAGATCTTCCTTAATCTCTCTCAAATGTTTAAATTATTGAAACATTTGGCAGTATTTTTCTTGTACAAGCATAGGACTGACATGCTAAGCTAAGCTTCCATATTAAAAAATACATATCTAGTAAATGAAGGGGAAAAAAAAACAAGGGTTCAAGTATTATGAGGTGGTGAAATTATGGTAGAGCTTTTGAGAGGGGTCCTCATTCCTTTCAAGTGGCCAACCAAACAAGAGGCCTGCATTTTTATTTTTATTTTTATGCCTGTGTATGTCACATTTAATCTCCGCCACCCAATTCGCTTACTTTTCAATCATAAATGATTATATCGAACGGCTGGTGGATATTATTGTCACTGTATTATCATAAATGGGAAAAAGAGGAGATCTTAAGATGGCCAATGACGTGGGGTCCACACAACCCAAAGAGCCGTCCGTTGCATATACTAATTTATTGGACTACGTGTCAAGCAATGATGGTATACACCATCACTGCCGCCTGCCCTCGCATACACATATTATAATTTGCTGCCCCAGACTCCAGAGTACGGCTTAGAATGACCGGGTCCGGGAGGAAATAAAACAACCAAACTTAGTGAAATTTCAGTTTTATTCTTACACGGAGACTCTGGAGACTCCGAAGCAGTGTTTTAAGAATTGGACCGAATCAATCGGTCGGATCGAAAAATCGGTAATTTGAAATATGAAATGGTTCGATTTAGCTTTTATTTTAAAGGTTTAAGTTAAATTTATAATTAGATAAACAATTAAATAGCATATTTAAAATTTTATCTTATAGATATTATATATAAATTAAAAATTTATATATTTATTAGTTACCGGTTCGATCACGGTTGAATTCGAATTGAACCATTAACTCTTAAATTAGTTGTTTCCACGGTTCAGTCACCGGTCCAGTTTTTAAGTGTATAAAGTATTTTTAAGAAATTTAAAAAATAAAAATATTTTAAAATGAATAAATTTATCTAATAAATTACTCTGCAAGCAAATAGTGAATTTGTTTTGTTATAAAATATCTTCAAGATTTAACTAAAAATTAATATCACAAAATATAGAAAAATTTAGGAGCATTAATGGATATTTTTTCAAACGTGTCTTAATTAGTAGGTGTAATATTATTTCCCAGTTTATTATTTACATAAATGAATTACCTTTTCTCATTTAAAGTGTTTAAACCCAAACACCGTAGGAGAAAATAAAAGGTACAATTCTCGTCGTCGAATTAATTAGGTTCATTAGTTGGTACTAGTAACTGTAACCAAATAATGCATCGTAGCAATTTAAACCTCACAGGATCCGAAGAAAATGTGAAAGAAACGTGTTAAGCAGGTTTTCAGTTGACATATCTGCATTATTGGTATTTTCAGAAGGGGGATTTGTTGTGGCTTGGTAGACAAGTGATTGGATATTAACCCAAGACATATAAACACTAAACAACAAAAAGTAACTGCCAACTAACTGGTAGTATTATGGTAATTAAGTTGATGTCTAATGATCAATATTTATGAATAACATAGGCTATTAGATGTTCTTTGTGACAAGTTGGACAGGCTAGCTACTTTATACACAAATCATTGACTCAGACCACACCCGGCAGTATAATACCTGCATTTTAGATGAAGAAGATACCACCTAGTTCTACATTATACATGTATTACATTAAGTATCACTTTTATTTATCGTTTTGTTCGCTAAAACGATACGAGTTATATAGAGAAATCGTATTTTAGCACGAGAACCAACCTTTCAAAACTTTTTCTGCTCATCCAAAAATGTTTGAATGTGACAAACGAACTAGGAAGGTTAGAGCATATCACTTGAAAATAACCAAAGGAAAAAAGTTTCAAGCCAAATTGATCATCAAGTTTTAATTTGGTCCGTATCTTTACAGGTTCTCTTTTCGTCTTTTAGATTTTGATTACATATTTATTACTCGGTCTCACGATATTCGCATATTGAAGGGTCGGAGATAGTCCGTCCAACAGCCGCTTTAAAGCCAACTTCTTTAACAGATGAATGATGTTAAATTTTGTTATAAATTTAGTAATTATCTATATCCTAATTTAATTTTTATTTTTGACACCAATAACATTTATTAGTACTTGTTATGTGTACATATATATAAATCTCGCTAGTTTTATAGAAGTGCGGATCCATAGATACAATCATCTGCTTGATCTATTCGGGAGAATGGTAATAAGAATTATAATGAATATAGTAAAAAATGAAAATAAATATAACTTTCATTTCTTACTATATTGCGAGTTTGAAATATTACCCAAAAAAAGATATAAAAATATTGTTCATCTAATTATAATATATTACTAAGCATCTTTTTTCATTCTTTACCCGGTTCATTCTCCCCGTAACAACTAACCAAGCACTCCAAGTTATCCATGATTTGGTATGAAGGTTATGATAAGGTTTTTAGGAAAAAATTGTAAGTGCAATTATATATTTATTTGTTTATTTATATTTGAAGTCTGTTATCACTTAATTATCATTATTCTAAATGTTGTACTATAAAAGTAGTCATGTTTCACATATCTAAACAAAACATTTCTTTTCTATATTGCATCCACAGAAATAATTTTGATTATGGTCTAGTGATGTATATGTTAACTTCCTCTTTCTCAACTGTAATTTGACTCTGATTTCAAATTTCAGCATGAAAAAGAACTTGTTTTGAATATTTTACTCAGCATACAAATAAAGCACACCAAAAAAAGAAGACAACAGTTCATAGAAGAACTTGTTTATATATACGAACATGAGTTTTTTTTATTAGTATTTGGAATTTAATTTGTTATACCAAAATTATTGTACATGTAATGTGGACATATTTTTAGTAATAATCAGCTCCTCTTGATTCATTTCTAGATGAATTGCTCTTGACCGATTTCTAGTAATTGAACAATATTAAACCCAAGTTGATTTTTTTTTGTATTTTAAATATTAGAACATATTGAAAACATTCATCCTGTTTTAAAAATTTACAGGAAAAATAAACATATAATTAAAAATCACATCTTTAATTGTGGTAAGAGCATTGTATGTATAGTTTTTGTGGCTACTGTTAATTATCATTTATTAATCGTAATCATGGCCACATTCATGCCAATAATCCAACTAAAACATTGAAACTTTATGTATATATATTGTTGTGCTAATTTGGTGATGAATGATTTAATAAGCTAGCTAAAAAGGAATACTTTTATTAAGTAATTTCCCGGTTTTCAATTATATATATAATCTGCATAACATGTGCATATATTGAATCCACGTAAGATTATTAGTTGAAATTAAATATAAATAAAGCAACTAATAGATGTAAACATAGTTGAGAGAGTTAAAAGAGGTTGACGTATAATTAGGGATACGGTTTGTACTTATGCATGCAGAAGCTTGCCTTTTCTCTATGTTTCAATGGTTTATATATATATTTTTACAGAGTAGCTAAATTATGAGTCTTTTGTTTCCTTGTGGGCATGTTTTCTTTTTATGGCCCATATTTCTGGGGGTGGGATCAAGTGGCCATCAAACTGATTAGCCTTCTCTCTCTATCTCTCCCCTCCCCTTTTGAAGATGTTTATTTAGCCAAGTCCACAAACAATACCTGATGAAGATGATGAGTGTTACAAGAAAGAAAGAAAGCTGCTGACAGAAAAAGCTCATCTTTTTAAAGCCTAAAGAAAGCTGATATAACCGAAAGGAGCGAAAAGAGAAGACCTTTTTCTTCTCTATTTCATACTCCAGTCTTCCACACACACCTCTTCCCCTATCTATCTATCTATCTATCTATCTATTCCAACTAGTTTCAACTTTCCAAATAGTGCTTGAGAGAGAGAGTGGTAGATGACAGGTAAAGCGTAGAGCTAGACTTACTATACGTGCTACTTACTTGGGGTTTGTACTGTAGACTCATATATAGAAGGGTATAATCAACCCAGCAAAAAAAGCGATACTAGCACAGCCATGTTACCCAATAACTCATCTTCGGCTCCTTCTTCTTCTGAGCCATTTTCTTGCTTAGAAAATGGAAATATGACCACCAATAAGAGGAAAAGAAGGCCTGCAGGTACTCCAGGTATGTGCATATATGTATTATCAACCTCTTCATTTACAACTTTGACGGTCTTCTTAATTATTTTTATCATTTTGTTGTTGTGCAACTGTTTGAGGGTAGATCCAGATGCTGAAGTGGTTTCTCTATCACCAAAAACACTGCTTGAATCAGATCGTTACGTGTGTGAGATCTGCAACCAGGGGTTTCAGAGAGATCAAAACTTGCAGATGCACCGGCGACGGCACAAGGTTCCTTGGAAGCTACTGAAGCGAGAGACACCGGTGGTGAGGAAGCGTGTGTTTGTATGCCCAGAGCCTACTTGTTTGCACCATGACCCTTGTCACGCTCTAGGCGATCTTGTTGGGATAAAGAAGCATTTCAGAAGAAAACACAGCAATCACAAACAATGGGTCTGCGAGAAATGCTCTAAAGGTTATGCTGTTCAATCTGATTACAAAGCCCATCTCAAAACCTGTGGCACCAGAGGCCACTCTTGCGATTGTGGCCGTGTTTTCTCAAGGTTCTTCACTTCATCTCTTAATTCTCATCGCAGTCGCTTTGTTGTTTTCTCTTCTTAATCTTTGTCCATTAAACACTCTGCGGGAGTTGCATAATAGATCGATCTATCTTCAGTAATTGAACTGAATGCTGTGTGTTGTACTCGATTACATTTTTGCTTCAAGTTTCAATCTTTTCGTTTCTGCTTATGTTCCATACACTAATGCCATAAATATGCAAAGGAATCCAAATCCATGATCATTTTTTTTATAATTCAACTCATCCCCTTATGTAGAAGACGGAAAAAGAAAAACTTTATCAAAGTGGGGAGAGAAGAGTAATAAAATAATATTTAGTATTTGACTGATGGAACCTTAATCTAGTTTAAAACAACTGTTTATTGACAGTTGTTGAACACGGTTCCCAAAATCAGTTGCCCTTGTCTTTCGCTGTTTGTTTCTCGCTCCCCAAACTCAAAACTTCCTCTTTCTTTTAACTTTTTATTCCTGTTGAATCTGTATAAGATAGCTACCTGTCTCCAGTCAATTTCTAATTAGTTTATCAGATATATCTATTGTTCGATTCTTTTTCTGTAATGAGTTTATGACTTGATCTCCCCCTTGTTTTGATTCTTTCATCTCTTTTCATCAATAAAGACGACACAAAGATCAACCCTTATGTTATTCATCTTCTTGTTCCAGTATTTTGGCTACCTAGTTGCGTGACATCTGGACAAATTCAATAGCAACCCATTATTGAAAGCATGCGTGATGATTGTTTTCTTATAATTAATGTACTTGTTTATTGTAGGGTTGAGAGTTTCATCGAACATCAAGACGCTTGCAATATGGGTCGCCTCCGATCTGAATCGCATTCTATACAACCTGCATGCTTGTCAAGAACTGCTTCAAGTCCAAGCCCTTCTAGTGAAACAAATTTCAGCAACACTCCCTGGCCTCCTCTCATAATTCCAAGGACAACAGATGCCATGTTCTTGAGTAATACTCCTAATGCTGAGACCAATTCTTCCAAAAGTGCACACTATCATAATTTAGATCTTCGGCTCTCAACCACATCAAATCCTCTCGAGATCTCAGGTGATGCCAAGAGAGATGGTGAGCAGGATGCTCAGCTACAGCTCTCAATGGGGTGGTCGTCGATTGGCTTCAGTGATAAAAAAGACCGGTCTACCATTGAAGAAGCAGGAGGCAAAAATTCCTCAAGGGAGAGTGGAAAACACTTGGCAGCTTCGAGGATTATCGAACAAGCACGGGAGCAGTTGAGGTTGGCCAAGGCAGAGAAAGCATATGCTGAAGAGGCAAGGCAACAAGCTAAAAAACAGATTGAATTTGCGGAACAAGAATTTGCCAATGCCAAGAGGATTAGACAACAGGCTCAAGCTGAGATAGGCAAGGCACAAGCGCTGAAGGAGCATGCAATAAAGCAAATGAATTCTACTATCCTGGAAATCACGTGCCATGCTTGCAAACAACAGTTTCAAACGAGAACACCTCCAGATGAGAACTCTTTAGTATTAAGTTACATGTCATCGGCCATCACAGAAGGTGAAGTAGGAACCGATCTAGCAAAGGTGTCCAAGTTTTAACATCATAAATAGTTTTATTTCTGCTGTTATCATGGATTGATTGTTTCCACCACTCTGTGCAATATTAACATTTCAAACCCCGGGTGCTACGAACTGTGATTATCTCATGTTGGGTGTTTCAGTTGTGTTCTTCAGAATATTGTGCTATACGGTATATTTTGTTAGTTAAGAAAGCTATGAAGATCTTGGTTTTGTTCTTGTAATAATGTAAATTTCCATAAATGATAATTGTTTCTACGACCTTTGTAGGGATGTTATTTGCTTACAATAAATATTCTTCAATGAAAAAGGGTGTCATTCATTAGGCTTTGCTGCTCTCTGAAACTATTTCATTCAATAAGTTGAGAAGCACTCGCATCTTTCTTTCCCTTAAGTCAACTTTTGGTAGTTTTGGATTTTCTGTTTGGACTTTGCGGATATGTTGGTAAACCGAGGTGAAGGAAAATGAAGGTGATCGTGACTTCTCCCACCAGCATTAAAGAACAATACTGACTAAATTTATAACCTAAACTTTCAAATACTAGGAGAGAGAGGGAGGTAAGGTAAGAGATGCCCTCTTTTTTTTCTGATCTTCACATATAAATATGAAGGTAAAAGCGCCATGTTTTTCAGTGCCACAGTTGTAAGGTTTAATTACAGACTCACTCGTCCCTCTCAAGGTCCCCAAACAGAGAGACACGAACAAACTCCATTCAATCAATGTTATTTCGTAATCTTTTCTCTCCGCATAAGAATCAGAGCCAGGCGTAGCCATAGAGAGGAGGAGCAGAGTTTATGGGGGGGTCCAGTGGCTGCAGATTTCTCAGAAGAAAGAAACACAGCATCTTTCCATTTATGCAGAGACCACCCAATGGCTTTTCCCAACACTGCGACCGAACTTTGCTTCTTTGTTAAAACCTGCGTGTGGTTAGTACTACTCCTTGCAACTATATTTTTAAACCAAAAAGGCAATCAACAGAAGATGAAAATTCAAAGCCTAGCTAGCTGTTTGCTTTCTGTCTTGGAGTTTGCGCTCTTCTTAGTACTGTTAGCTGTTTTTTAGTAGTTGTTAATTTTCTCGGCTACCTTGGCTGGATACTGTTTGTTGTTAATCATTGCACTGAGTAGCTACACTAGCAACCAGTTAGCTGGCTTTGTCTAACCAAGCTTATTAACCGCAGGGGCAAAAGCTAGAGGGGTAAGAGCCGCTTAAGATTTGTATAACAGCGATGATTCTCTGAAATATCAGAATATGGCTGGGCAGAGAAAAATTATTTCAGGGCAATGATTAGATAAATGGCAGTAAATATTCTTGCACACTGCAGCTTTGCACATGACATGGTCTTTTGAGTCCTGTCAAGTTGGGTCAAGTAGTAATCCTGGAACCTGGTCTTTTAAGTCCTGTCAAGTAGTAATCCTGGAACCAATATGTGTGGATGAGTTGTTCATGGTTAGTAGAATTATGCCATACGCGCCACTTCTGACTTGGTAAAAATTCTATAATAAGATTCTACCTCTTCCCAATGTAAAATGGATTCTTGGTCAGGAATCCAAAATGCTTAAGAGGAGACGGATTGTCTGTCTATTTTTTTTATCCTTATCTTTTTTTATTAAATTTTAACCATTTATTTATTTAAATCTTATTTAGATAAGTAATTAAGATTCAATGGTGCAAGATAAAGGATAAGAAAAATTGACAAAAGATCTAGCAGTGCTTCAGAATCTTGAACACAAAGTCAGCCCATCAAAATATGTAGGATTTAGTGTCGAGGAAGAGTGCAGAAATCAACTGTGTAGGCCTACTATACAAGGATTTGTTCCCTCTGCGCTGTTTGATTTCTGTTTAGCCCAGAAAACAATTCCAAGGCAAAATCGGGGTTGGTCTTCACCAAATGCTTCGCTGGCCTCGTTCCGACCCAAAAAAATTCAGACCCAACGGAATCTCCATTTGCACGTGCAGGAGCAGAGATGGCCTTGCCTCAGTCCAATATACAGAGAGAAATTCTTACCCGATAATATTTTCACATTTCAAAAGACATGCTTCTTTCTAGACTAACTCTGTTTATATTTCAAGGGAATGGAAATGAATCAGGAGTAATGGAAAGGAAATTAATTAAATTTCCCTTGTATGGTTACTTAATTAATAAAAGAAAGGAAAATAAAGAGAGGGAAATTAAACCTCAAAATTTCCCTCTTAATCAAAAAAAATTTTCCGCCCAAAAGTGGATGGAAGTGGAGGGAATTAAAAAAATTGACACAATTTTATCAAAAATACCCCTTTAAAATACCTCTTTATAAAAGATTATTTTTCTCCTACCCTATTGTCTTCTACTTTTTTTTGCTCCTGTAGTTTCCGGGCGTTTTTTTCTTCTCCCGAGGCCACCAGGTATGTTCTCAA
>JANKOE010000006.1:48201750-48220640 GCA_026284465.1 Erythroxylum citrifolium
AACAAATCCACGCAGATACCATATCCCATTAGCTATTTGGACTTCTAATAAAACACAAAATCCACCTCTTATATGTCCAATTTAAAATGCCAAAATCAAATAAAGAATATATAAAATATATTCTAACAATTATTTTTATCAGGATCAAATTACGTAACTTAACCGATAATTTATTTAAAAACTTAAAAATGCAATTAATAGTTTTCCAACTTTATGGGAAAGGACAAAATTGTCCAATATTCTATTCTTTGGACAAGCATTAATTCTAGTTTTGACTATAGTTTAAAAACTTGGTTAAGCCACGATACTTAATTAGTCGACTAGGTTTTAAAAACAAAATATTTGATCCAAAGATAATGAAAATCTTTCATTATGTCCTGCAAGGCTTTCAATACCGAAAAGTATTAGATACATGTGTCATGTGCGACACAGATCCAATACAATCACGTATACCTAATACCTCATTATCATGAATGGACAAATGGAGTGTGGAAAACTAGGATGATACCTTTATGATCTAAATTATAGCATCTTTGTTTGTAGGTCTCAATTCCTCTAATTTTATGCTAAACCGCATATGTTAAACTGTATTAAAGAAATACTGTTTTCTCTCACCTAATGCTGAATAGCATTTAAGAAAACCTTTATGTTCGCCAACTGAATGCTAAACTGCATTAGAGAACCTTTATGAGATTAAAACCTTATATCTCCTTATGTCATGTCAAATTCATGGATATTCGTACTAAAATTGTATGTGTCTAAATGACATAGGCACAAGGTTAGTCTGTATATATGCCCAATGACCTTTAAATGCTTAAGTTCTACACAAATCTTAAGACTTTAGTACGTATTATGACAATGTATGACAACACATATTACTGAGGATAAACGATGATCATCTTTATCGATGAACCTTCATACTATCATAATACATAAAAATATAAAAATGTACATAGAGCAAA
Source organism: Erythroxylum citrifolium (assembly GCA_026284465.1). Classification (NCBI taxonomy): domain Eukaryota; kingdom Viridiplantae; phylum Streptophyta; class Magnoliopsida; order Malpighiales; family Erythroxylaceae; genus Erythroxylum; species Erythroxylum citrifolium. The sequence goes on from JANKOE010000006.1 coordinate 48,202,713, forward strand.
CATAACGATCCCCTAACTAATAGTGTCTAAAGATATCAAAACACCTATATTGTATACTTGTGTCACAAGCATAAGTGGGCAATGTCCTTTAGTTAAAGGATCTACTCACAATTCCTCAATTTTTAAATGCTCAAAACCTTAATGTCACCTTTTCGTATCAGCACGTTTATGAACAACCAATTGACCTTTAAATGCTTAGATCCTGTGATATTTTTAATTGCTATTAAATAACATAGTAAGAAGATTACTACAATATAACCGAATGGGTCTAGTCACTTAATCAACCACAGACAACTTAGAAATCAAATTTTTGAGATAAATTGTCTAAGAAGCAGCCCCATAGCATACACTCTGCATGCACAGTTAAGGAAGTTACCCGTGTCTTCTTGACACACTTCCACGACATTGTACCATTTGCAAACTTAAATTGTAACCTTAAGTGGACTTTCGATCATCTGGACGTGTAGGTAAAATCTGAATTTGAAATCCCTACGAGATTTAGTCTGTTGACTTTTCTATATGTCAATATATAATCCTTAATTCCCTTTAGTATCTCAACACTCGCTAGACTGCATTCCAATGGTCTACAACTAGATTAACCAAATATTGACCAAACAGTCAAACAGTAAATGCAATGTCCTATCTAGTACATAGCCGAGCATACATCAGGCTATCAACCATACTAGATTATGTAACATTCCTTGTAACCTCTCTCTTTACTTTATTCTTTGAATATTGTACTAAAGATTATCTCTCATTATGAGAAACAAGTGCTATGATAGGTTTACTGTTAACCATATTAAACCTTTGTAATACATACTCAATGTATGCATTCTATAAGAGGTCTGATGAATGTTGAGATTTATCCCGGTGAATCTGAATACCTAGGACAGAAGATGCTACACCAAGATCTTTCATGTCAAAGTTCTTGACCAAAAGTTGCTTAACCTCATACAACATAGTTAAGTAATTTGACGTGAGTAATATATCATCCACATGCAATAATAGGAAGATAACTTTGCTCTCCTTGACCTCATAGTACAAGCATCCTTTTAACTTTATTTTCCATGAAGCCAAAAGAGGCTAAACCTTATCAAATGTAAGGTATCACTTTTAAAATGTTTAATATAAACCATATATTGATCTGCATAGCGCGCAAACTATGCCAGTTCAATCTGGATCCTGAAAGGTCTTTACTCAGGAAAGATATTTTGAAAGTCATCTGATGTAACTCTATACTATCACGAGCTACAATTGCCTTAATCACTCAAAAAGTATCCTACGAGGATATAAGAGAAAAGGTAACTTAAAGTCAACCTTTCTCTCTGAGTGAACCATCAGGCAACTGAGCAAGCCCATAAACTGCTAAACTTTATCTTGAAATCCTTAAGGTCTTAAAACTTCATTTACAACTGATGAGTTTGCAGTTCCGCTGCAAATCAACTAGCTCTCATACCTTACTACGCTCTATGGCTTGCATCTCGTCATTCATCACATCCCACCACATATTCGTATTAGGTCCAGAAATAGTTTATGTAAAAATAACTAGATCCATAAAATGTCTAATAACATAGTTCTATACACCTGATAGACTATGTAATCAGATGGGATAACAGGTCATCCCACTCTAGTGGATTTATTTAACTGTATTAGATCTTGTACCCCCAGGAACCTCTGTGTCTACATGTATGGGTTCTTGTTCCTGTACAGGCACGGTACAATGACCTAGATCCACCAGATTTAACTATATGAGAAGCAGTCACATGATAACTGTAGTATCCACCTTGCTTTCATCTGAAGGGTCAAAGGGCCCACCATCATCATAGACATCTTATTCTAGAAACTTAGTTGTTTGTAATTCCATTATTCTGGCCCCTCCTTCTCTACAGTAAAACCTGTAGCCTTAAAATGGTCGATATATCTTACTAAATAGTAATGAGGGGAATGAGCATGCAATATTTCTCTATAAGGATTATACTATCTTAGTAGGGTAGACCCTTACACGAATATGTGAAAGACTGGGTTTTTTTACTCTTAAATAATTAGGTAGATTAATCCTACTCTGCATTGACTTCTTCAAGTCCTTTAGGGTGCAGTTATGTCTTTCAGCAATACATCATTTTGCTCATAACTACTCGGCGTAGTTAATTAAGTCACTATTCGAACTGATTCCAAATATCTGAGAAACGGATCTTTTAAAGTCCTGAAACCCATGTTTGTCATGATATTCTCCTCCACAGTTAAATGTGACTATCTTGATGAACTTTCCCAAGTGGTTCTCAACCTTCAGTCTTTAAGCAAGAACACATAATTATGATGGGAATAATCATCATTAATTGTCAGAATACATTTAGAATTGCATAATGCAATTGTATAAGGTCTGCCGATATCTTTATGTATTAAAATCAATAAGTTAAAAGCGTGAGTTGATCTCAATATCCTTATTAGTCAACTTACCCCTGCAACAGTCAACATATGTTCCCAAATCATCATAATCTAAAATTGAGAAATACTTTCCTTGATTAATCTCTCAACTCTAGCTCTAGAAATGTGGCTTAAACTTTTATGTCACACCATGTATGACTTCTCATTCATCAGGATCCTTCATTTCATAACTTGTTTAGCAAGATACGAAAAAGCATTTATCTAATTCAAGACACATTCTATACAAACCATATGATAAGAAGGTTGTACCATTATGTTTTGCATTAAACAACAACTATACAGCAGAAGCATTAAATACAAAACATTAACCCTCTTTGTCGAAAATTGATCAAAAGATCACATATAAAATGTGTCGCGTAAAACTCAAATGAACCTTACAATAAAGTTTAGTAAATAAATCGCCTATAGATATTACTTCCACTTCTTTATTGCTGTGAACCATTAGTTTCTCCTTCTCTTTATTTAGATTTATCCTAGATATGAACCTTTGCATTATGGAAGTACCTTGATTAGATGTTCCACTAAATAGCCACCATGTACTTAATGTGATTATCGCAAATTAGCTTTATAATTGACAAGCCAAAGAGTAACGTGATGGTCTCAGTCTTTCCATTTAAACCTCATACCACTGGTTTCTTTATGTCCTAAGGACCTTTATCAGCACTAGTTTGACCAACATTAACATTTGGAGAAGATTTGAACTTTATGCCTTCGAACTTAGCGGGCTTCATCTTTTCCCTTAAGCTGCTGCTGTAGGAGTAGAAAGCTTGAGTTTCTCCTCCTCAGTAAAACAATGGGCTATCAAAGAATTGAAGTCCCAACATCTTCATTCTACAGTGAAGATGAATTATTCTTGATAGGTACTCCATTACTCCCCTTTTCTCCCGTATATCTTATGGAGAATAATTCTTTCATCAATGCACTTGTCTCAACACTAGATGAGACTATATACCTCTGGGAGACATTATCAAAAAACTCCTTCGCTACGTCTCTGTCCAAAAGTCCACTCAGCAGATGGTTATGAATGGATCTCTTAATGGTCATCATATATAATATGTTAGACCGATCCTAGGATTTATAGGCTATTTTATGAACTGTCGAGTTCATGGATGTAGGTGGAGATGGCTTATCCGTCTGTATGGTCATATCAACCACAACTATCTCCATAATGTTCAATACATCCTCTGTCCACTTCTTTGAATTGAAACTAGTCAGGGTTTCAATGGTGACACTAATTTTGTTGACTGAAAAGGTGACTTCAAGATGATAATGTTTAAATCAGCACAAATGTAGGATAACATTGATACTCAAAGCCATTGAATAGTATCTTTACTGAAAATCTGGTCACATATATTATGAAACACATGTGAGATGAATATATAATATATGCAATTAGACCTCCACATAAAAGCGATCAGAGTACAAATCATCAACTCTTATGACACTACCACCTTTGGGCGAATAGATCATTTGTAGCAACGACTTTCCTCTATCCAATGCCTTTATGCACATCTCAAAATCTCATGTAAGGCCAATACCTATAGGCAGAATAACCAAACATGAGACGAAAGACATCCCCTAACGTATAAGCAGAACAATTCAAAATATTGACTAGGAAAGCTATTGTGGTGGCTATATCTTCATCAACACTCAAAAAGTCCACAAACATAAGGGATACATCTTTATGTTATCATCACAATCTTTATGGTCATATGGTATGTGACAATGTAACATTAAAAAATGCAAGAAACTTAATACACAGTCTCATTGCCACATACTCTTGCTGAAGACATTCTCTAAAAACTTCATTTGATACTTTCGTAAAAGAAAAATCTCACTAGAGTGAATATCATGCGTCACCAAATACTGAACTAACCACCCGAAACATGAAAACCTCATGTATCTCCCTTATGGCAAGTTTGTTGCACGAAAATTTACTAAAAAATGGCTTCATAATGTCTCAGTTTCTTTTCCAATCAACTATCATGCAATCCTGAACATTGAATATGAGACCCGAGACACAAAAACTTAAAGTATCTCCCTCATATGATGTCCGAAGCATGAAAATTTACTCAAAATTGGATTCAGAATACCTTAATTCCTTTTTCTGCAATTAAACTTTAATTTATTATCAATGTAATAAATCCAGAAAAATGAAAAAACTTACTTTATACATTTTCTGGATCCGGAAACTGACCCAAAACACCCAAGGGCACTCTTACGGCAAATCTAGAGTTTTTTGTGTTGTTTTTTTTAATTACTGTAGCTTCGTACGACTGACGTCATATGACGTCACCCGCTGACATGGCGCAACACGTTAGTACGGGTGGCATGGGCCACGCGTGTGTTGCACGTGCCAGCGCTGACCAAACGCGCTCTAGATGCATCTGGCACGTGCGCGTAACCGGCTACCCGCGCGCAGACACGTGTCTATTGTACAACGTGTGCATCGCACGCTCTGCCATGTGTCCTTCATTCGGTTTTCCATGTGTAAGGATGAGATGTAGCGCATGCGTGGCACGCGGCTGCCGTCCCACGCTCGTGGGAGCGTGGATTGTGGGTGCATACGCGACACGCATCTGTCTCTCGCTGGAGAGACTTGTCGGCGTGCGATTGGCGCATGTGTTGCACGCGCCAGCTGTACGCCGACTCCCATGTGCACTATAGTACAATCGTGCACGCACCCGACATCTCCTTCTTCTTCGACGCCGGTGGTGATTTTCGACATCTCGGGATGCCGTTTTTTCTCCGTTCAACTCGTTTTTTATAGCTAGCCTTATATATACTACTTTTATGTAATTATATACGTAAAAAATTAAAAAAACGAATCAAAAATTAAAGAAAACCATATGAAATGAAAAACTAAAAAATGTAATTAATGGTTACCTAATTTTACGGGAAAGAACAAAATTGTTCAACCAAAAAAGCTTCCCGCTGCCTGGATTAACTATGGCAGTGGCCTCACTTCAACCATGTGAATGCCTTTGGCAAATTGTCGTTATTTTATTGGCAATTAAGAGTCAAAACTGTGTGTAGTACGTACGTGTCTGTGTCTATACCTTCACTAATTACGGAACACGGACCACGTGGTATTTATTGTAGAACAGGCAAGTCATGCTTCTCCAGTCTGCTTCCGTGTTGACAACGAGACGAAAAATGATATGAGGTAAAGGAATGGAAGGTAATTAACTCAATGACTGTCCTCCCACCAAACGGTCTCAAGTTTGTTGGTTGAGGAAAGAAAATTTTGTTCGTTTGGAGGAATGGTAAGTAAGTTTTCTGATATTTTCCCCATTACTGACAAAAGAAACAAAGAAGAATTTTATGGTTAATTTAGATTTTTCTGGAGCACTAATTCTAAACTTATACAAAAATGATGATTAAGAAATAAAGATGGAATGGCAACTAAAGTAATTGGAAAAGCTGACATTTTGTAGTGCTCCAATAATGCGATAGTCAGATTCTCACATGCAAACCGCTTTAGAGACTTTGTGGGTATACGGAGGTGACAAGATAATATCCACAACTTGTAATGGGCGTCTTGAATGTAAATTGTAGTACTGGTCGTCTTGAATAGACAAGTTCAGTTCATGCAACTCTTATCAAAACATTGATCTATTTCATTTTTATGTTCTTCAATTATCAACATTACTTCTCTTAATAAAAGATATATAATTACTTTCCAGTTATATTTTTCAAGATACTTACGTTCCAGTTATCAAAAATATTATTTTTAGTTTAAGCTATAACTTATTAAGGCAAAGTATAAGGGGGCAAAAAAAAGACTTGTCATATAAGGTCTACTATCCTAAAGATATACCAATGGGGTAACGTAGGTTCAAATTCTTAGGATGCCATATCAAACCAGCCACCACAGAAATCTCTGTTGTTTTATGTTTTATTGATCTGGAAAGCCATTGATTTTCTTTTTAAGATTCATACAAAGATTCCTTAGTTATTTATGTAGCGCATTTGGGTAACCAAAAGTCTGTGCTTTAGTCCGAAAATTGACATGACTAGTGTTATTTTGCGTCCCATTCAAACCGACAAAGAAATTGCAGGGACTTGACAACCGGCGTTCATGTTAGAAAAAAAGCATCCTAGTACGTACGGCCCATCGGATAGCCTCCAAATGAGACTGAAATGAATGGGTCGTCCATTCATTATAAAGATAAAGAAATGAAGGAATTGAGAAAACAAAGGTCGTTTATAGGAAGAAAGAAATTAACAACTACAAGAAAATTTACACTCGCAGATAACATGATAGGATAGAAACATAATCAATTGAACAAAATCACTTACGAATTTTCGCTTTAATCCATAAGATAAAGAAACTTGTAGAGTCTCCAAACTTGCATAACTTTTTCTACACATTTTTCACTTTTTTTTAAATTTTCTAATCCAACTTCTATCCTTTTGTAAATCATATCTTATATATGATTTCTTAACAATTCAACTTTTATAATTATAATGTTTAATATAATTAACTTATTATGTATGCTTATCCATTCTCCACACATAAAAAAGTTAATTGACCAAAAAGAAAATGATTCTATATTACTCATATTTGTCTAATATCCCACGCAACTAGTATACTACAAGAGCATATTATCATACATCTGTCAGAAAAATATGGCTTACCAACTAATGAACCGATCCTTACATACACTAGATTATTCATTGCATCAATCATGATCTCATTCTTATTCTATTTTGTATTTATACTACCTTCTATATAGAAGGTGGGCCCTTTTAAATACATATTGATACAAACTAAAATTTATAATGATCCTCTTCATCTCAATTCTTTGAATTAAATTAACTTGCTTTTTTAGAATGTCTTATTATATCAAATTATTCATGATTTTCTATTAATATTCTAAGATGGAAAATATTAATTCAATTATTCAGAATTAGAACCTGAGTAAAAAGGGTACTTTAAATTTGAGGTTCATAAAGCCTCGAAGGATCGTCACATAATATAAGTTGAGAATATGACTTATATTATCCTTATTGGTTGAAAATTCACATATGGTATGATTCATATGTTACAATATTGACTCTCTTTTATTAGATCGTATGTTTTTCCTCAAATACTATACATACGATAGTTTAGGTATACCTATTGCCTTACTTGAGTTCATTTGTTTATTTATTTAATCCACCCTTCAGAACTTATATCTAACATATTAAGACCTATTGGGCGAACATACCACTTTTTTGGGTTATATCATTACTAATAATCTTTTACACCCTTTAAAATGCTTCACATTGGCATTAGTTTTTAAAGCCTTGAGCTCTCATTTTTCATTTATATAAATCTCTTAAAACTTGTCTCATATTAATTTTTACAAAATAATGGAGGCGATCACCATGTTGCAAGGCATCGACATTCTTTTTATATCTAGAATTGATTGTTCAACACTCATTTAATTAACATTCATTTTAGAGCATAAAGCTTAACTCAAAATCAAGCATTCTCATCTTTTTATAATTGAATTTTCATTTAAACTTTATTCTTAAAAATGTTGTTCAATTCTCAATTAAACATATATTGCATCAAGTATTTGATGACAAACAAACTATGATCATTAATAATAAGTATTATGAATATTTATAAGATATATCCATTTCTCTTTATGCTACTATGTCTTTGACATAGTTACTTAATATCTAAGTGTTTGATTGGATCTTGATATTTGAGCTCTTTAGTACTCATTTTTCAATGTACTTGTTCATACATAACATAGTATATGAGTGAGACTGCTAATTTCTTCGACATAAAGAACCATCTTTATCTCTTGTTCTTCCTGTAGTATCCATGGAGACGACATATTGTGTAGATGCTCAACTTTAGTAATTGACATTACAAAAATGCTTTATTATCTTGCATATAAAACTGTTTAAGTATTCGATTGATATATATATATATAGCTTATAATAGTAAGAAAGCTCTACTTGAATGATACTTAGCTATTTTAGCCACAAGGATGTATGCAACCTTAGTCATATTCTTCATTTTGATCATGGTTGATAGCCAATTTGTTTGTTTGCTTAACAAACTACTTATTATCACTTGCTACCAACAAATATTATCCATGTGAAATAATAAATTACACGTTTATCGTCTAGACCTTTTAATAAGTACTAAGTGATCTTTTCCAATCATACTAAAATGATACAACATGATTATACTAAGAATGTGATATACCACTTACTTCAAGACTATGTTGGACTATATATTAACTTTAACAATCTGAGCATATAATGCTCTTGGTCCTTCTTAATGAAACCTAGTGATTGTACCATATAGATTCCTCCATCTAGTTCTCCATTTAAGAACATAGTCTTTACATCCATTTGATATATATTAAGATCCATTCCAATTACTAAGGCTAGAATTAGTTAAACTAATGTAAACCTTACAATGAATGAGAATTTCTTCTTATAATCAATCACTTCGATTGTGTGCATCTTTTTTTCACTAGACAATTTTATATCTTTTAATAGACGCCATTAGTCTTTTACTTAACATTTAAAGAACACTTCTTAATAACTACAAGTCTTTTTGGAAGATTATCCAGGTCTTATACTTAAATAAAACTCATTAAAATGTATTCTTCTTCTATTGCTATAACTTATTAATCTTTAGCAAGACTAAATAAAGCATTTTCATATTCTTTGGCTTATTATTCTCTTTTAGAACTACTATAAAGATTATTCCTTTCAACTTCAAAATTGTTTAAGGAATAATCCGCTTATAATATGGGTATAATGAAAATTCGAAAAATGAATATCTACATTCATATTACTCCCACTTGACCTAGATAGTGGTAAAGAGCTTTTACTAAGTTGAAATCATCGTTGATCAAAAACCAATTCATCATCTCCTAAATTGCTCCCACTTAGATCAACACCATTTAATTGTTCTTATCTTACAAGATCATTTTGATTCAAGTCTTTCATGAAGGGATAATTTTTGAATCATCTCTTCTTGCTTTGGAAAATAATTCTCTAAGAATGAGATATCTTATGACATAACTTCAAATTCTTGTTTACTACCCTATTCACCTTTAAACATATATCCTTTGTAACTTCAAAAATGTCTTTTAAATATACTCTTCTTCCTTTTGGAACATAAAATCTCATACTTATAAGAAGGACCATGAATATTTAAAAGAAATTATATATAATTAATCAGGACTATATATAATTAATCAAGACTCTTACCTATCTATATTGGCAACAAACACATCATCAAGAAATTATATATAATTAATCAGGACTCTTACCTATCTATATCGCATATAGAGTTTTAGGATACGATTTGATAGGCATCCTATCAAGTATATAAGTGATCATCAATGAGACATCACTATAACAGGTGATAGGCAAATTTGCATATGCCATTATACACTTAACCACAAGAAGATTACTATTTCTCATCTCTACACCACCATCTTGTTAATGGATTCATATGATAGTCATTAGCTATCTTATTTAATTTTCATCACATAACTTCTTAAATTAATCAAATAACTTTTCTTATACTTAATTAGTTCTTGAAGTTTTTATTGGCTAAATTTTACTTTTTGTTGGGGCTGTTGGGAAATTTGCACAGATAGGATCGCATACTTAGTCACCCAATGCTATGGAGGGTCCCACTCCAGTATCCGCTTCAATTTATGCAGCTACTATGGTAACGGTTGGCATTTTCATGATAGCAAGGTGCTCCCCTTTATTTGAATATTTACCTCAAAGGTTTTCAATGTTGAGCCATAGTGTCTTTCTTAAAGACTATCATTATTTCATGTAATGAGGCAAGAGCCTTTTGCTCTTCCAATAGGTACTGGATTATCATACTTCCAAGTTTCTGAATTGTCTCCAGGAAAGTTTTCACCTCTAGTGAATTCTACAACAAAACTCTTAGATATTGTAGCCATTTTTCTTAAACATATAGTTTCCACAATGACACGTTTAGTATATAATTGTTAGCAATTTCAGTTAATAGGATGCAATGTTCTAGATAGAAACTTTAAAATTTTCACATTTATATATAGAATCAAAAGGTCACTAAGTTTCCAATCATTATCCAAGTTGATCAACAATTAATACTTCTATTTAGATATATTTATTTACAAGTATCTCAAGTATGATATGTATGGCACATACATATCAAACAATTAAAATAGAAAGAGCAATGTATTAATAAAAAAGTGAATATAATAACATAGGTCAAAGTTTCAAGGATCTATAATAGCAAAATAAAACAATACATATATATTTTTATTAGGACTAAGTTAAGATTAGGCCCTAATAAGTTTATGAGTATAGCCCACAATAACTTAAACAAAGTTTATTCCATACTTTGAATATGTTTATTTATTCATATGTTTAAAAATAAGTTATTCTATATTTAGGTTTCAATTACTCTAGTAACAAAAACCTACCATGTTCTTATCTTGAAAACCATAGCCACACTTTTTTACAAAGTTAAACTAGCCACTATAACCAGAAGAGCCATGATTGAATCGTTAACCCAACTGTACTCTTCCTTTGTTCTTGACTGAAGTTTTATGAATAGTTGTTATCGATATATAGATATATAGGAGATGTTACGTATGACATAGAACTACATACATAAGAAGATGATGGTCACCACAAGTTAAAAAAAATGTGTGTAATAGTGGTGGTGACTTAGGTTATTGTCCATAAAAAACCTGCTATAGTGGTTCCAGTGGTTACGATGAGTATAATGTATCTATGGGTGAAAGTTTTGAGTATGAAATATACAAATGAGTTCTCAAAAATTCAATATACTTTTGTTTATACTTTTTTTTTTCAAATTTTCACAATAAAAGGACATAAAATTTAGGTTTTCAATGTGTAGATGTAACATAGATGTTAGATTCAAACAAACAGTGGCTTATTCTAACAACAAAGCCATGGATGTTGATAATCATTAATTCTTATCTTGACCACTATTTTTCCATTTCAATTCATAAGGGTATGGTCAGAATAGAGGTTTTTGGGATAAACTATAAAATGTTAATGCCACTAATCTGATGACTAGTGGCTAAATAGAAAATTAAGGTTGAGTTACATCTAATGGATAAGAATATGCATTTCAAACTAATGGCAACATATAGTTACTTCTTGTAATCATTTTTATATGAAAATATAAACATTTGAATTATAAATCAAAAAGAAAAAAATTATCTTCCAATTATCATAATACAAGTAAAACATGCTCTAATACTAATGTAAGAAAATTTTTATTTACAGATAATATGATATAATCGAAATATACTTATATCACTCAATTGAACAAAAATCATTTATAAATTTTTTCTTTAATCTATAGTATAAGAGACTTACATAATTCCAAAACTTGTAGAACTCTTTCTATATGATTTTCACTGATTTCAAAATTTTCTTATCTAATCCCTATCTTTCTAGTAAATCATATCTTGTATATGATTTTCTAACAGTTGTGATATTTATAATTATAACATTTTATATAATTAACTTATTATATGTGTTTTCTATTAAAAACCCTCTCAGTTCAACTTGTGGGAAAAGACGTCATACAAGAGAATGAAAAATTGAGTTGATTGATTTCCATATTGATACAAAGAAACGAAAATAGGATGAACAAGAGAGAATAGTAAAAGAGAAGAGAGCTATAAAGGAGGAAATACTTTCATTATTTTGTAAAACTACTATTATAAAAAAAAATAACAATAACATGGAGATAAAAATAATCACCCAAAGATTACTCCTACAATTAAGGTAACTAAAAGATGCATTCAACTAACAAACAGAATTCTTAAAGACTAGGATTGTTATTGACTAAGTTAATATGGTAAAATAACTAACAATCACATATCTTATTTCTAACAATCCCTTTATTTAAATTGATACCTTTAAACTTTTGTTTGCTTGTACAATTCCATCATATAGGATTTTCTAAAGTGCAAACTCCTATTAACCTTCAGAAATTTTGAAAAGGAAGATATATTTGAGGTTTGATTAATAGATCAACTAATTATTCTTCACTTATGTAATACTTATGGTCAATAATTCCATCGTTGTTAAGATCTCTCGAAAAGTAGGATTTCATATCAATATGCTTGTTTCTTCCATACAAAACAAGATTTTTTTATAGTTTAAATATTGAACTAATGTCACAATTTTTTTAGTAGCTCTATCTTGCTTGAAATGTAGCTCATCTAGAATTTTCCCTAACCATATAGCTTAACAATCATAAGTTGTAGCGACAATAAATTTAGCCTTTGTAGTTCACAATGTGATATTTAGTTACTTCTTGGATGATTATGAAATATCCATTGATCCTACAACAAAAAAATGATCGAAAGTGCTTTTCTATCATCTATATTACTTGCATAACCACTATCAATAAAAACAATCAAATATAATATTTTACCTCACCTATAAAATAAGCCAAAATTTTTAGTTATTTACAAATAGTAAAGGATTCTCTTGGCATCTTATAGATGCATCTTTGAGGGGTTCTTCACTTATCTACTTATTAGACTCACAAGATGCATCATGTCTAACCTTATTGTAATAAGATAAAGCAAGTTGCCTATAATGTGCTTGTAAAATGTGTTAGACATCGTCCTTCCTTTAGTTTCCTTGTTTAACTTTGAGCCACAATCAATTGGAGTGCTTATAAGATTACAATTTGTCATACGAAACCTGTCCAAATTCTCGCACATACTTCTTTTAAGAAATAAATGTTTGAACTAAAGATTGAATTACTTGATGTCAAGAAAGTACTACATTATATCAAGATCAAAGATTTCAAATTTAGCCATCATTAACTTTTTAAAGTCTTTAAATGTCCTAATCTTACTTCTAATGAAAATAAGGTCATTGATATATAAGTACACAATGAGCATTTTTCCTCTACCTATAACTTTAACAAAAAGAGTGTGCTTATAGAGATATTTTTGGAAACCTTCTTTCAAGATAAGCCTCAATCCTGATGTACCAAGCCCACATGACTCATTTTAATCTATAAAGAGCTTTCTTCAATATATAAACTTTATGCTCTTTACCAAGCTTAATGTAACTAAACGGTTAGTCAACAAATACCTTTTTCTTCAAGTATCAATGCAAGAAAGCAAATTTTACATTGAGTTAAAAGATATGCCATAAATTCTAACGACCTCATAATTTGTCATCCATATTAGCCTTTTTAATACGTTTGACGCTCGAATTTATTGTTTTCACTTGTTCGCTAGATTTTGGTGATACTGTCATGAATTCAGACGGTTGGAAATCTTCATGTTGAGATTACTCTTTGAGAAGAATTTGTTATAATATGGTTTTTTAGAATCTTCTATTTCCTTGTCATCTTCTCCATCTAAAATTATTAAAATTTGTTTACTCACAACAATATTCAACTTTTATCAAAACTACATCACAACTAAAAATAATTTTCTTTATGCTAGGATTATAAAGAGTATAAGCTTTGTATTGATTGTTAAGACCAAGAAAAACAAAAATTTCTCCTTTATAAATTCTTTCTCTTATCATCTAGTATATGGGCATGCATAATACACTCAAACATTTTGAAGTTTTCTACATCTAGTTTCCACCAGCTCTATGCTTCCTTTGATGTCATATTTAAATAGAAATGCAGGACTTCTATTCAAAATATGAATGCTATAATTAACAATTTCAGGCTAAAAACTTCTTAGAAGACTATTCCTTGACAAAATACTTTGCCCCATATTTAGGATTTTATGATTCTTCCTCTCTTACACACACTGTTCTATTAAGGCGTGTAAGTTGTTGTATACTGCCACTTGATTCTATGAGACATATACAAATTTGACAATTTATCTGAGTTGTATTCTCCACCATGATCTATGCAAAGGTTCTTTATTAGATTGTCAACCCCCTTCTCAATAAGAGTTCTATAGCTTTTAAAACTTGTAAAGGCTTCAAACTTGTCTTGTAAAAAAATACATCCAAGTTTTTTAGTTATAATTATTAATGAATATAATAATGCATTTTCTACATTCATTAGAACAAGGAGTTATTAGTCTATATGAATTAGAATGGACAAGCTCTAAAACTTTCTTTGCTTTCTAAAATTTTCCTTTCGGAAACTAATCTCGATGTTGAGGCCTATCACCATATTCTTTTTTATAGTGACTTTAATATACCAAATTTAGATGTCAATAGCAAAAATGATACAACAACCCTTCTTCTTTTACTGCAGCCAAAAATCATGAATAAAAGGTAGTGTTAAGATGAAGTGGAAATATTCAATTTTTCATTATATTGGTCTAAGCAATTATGCCCACCTTTTATTGAGTACTCTACAAACTCCTCCCTTAATAGTGATCTTATAACCCTTTTCTTATAGTTGTCTAACATTAAAAAGCTTGAAAACTGGACATTATAAATATTATGGACTAAATTTGCCTTGGTTTTGAGTGATACATTTCCTTCTTCTATGACAAAAATTTCAGAGTTATCAGTGAACTTCACCTAATAGTGATAGGATTTGTCCAATTCTAAGAACATAGAATGATCTCCATATATGTGAATGCTTTATACAGTAATAGAAAATTTGATGTAGTAATTCCTTAGGATGATAAGAAATCAACAAATATATTTCTCCTTTATTTTCTACATAATTCAATTTTCTCCCTCTTTTTTATCATCAGCTAGCTTATGTTAGAGTAGTACCCCAAAGGTAATCGCCTTTAGTGCGTTTTGTACAATTTTATGTATAGACTTTATTTTCAATATTAAAGAAAGACATCTTTCATTAATTTGGTGTTCATTATTTTATGAATTGAGATTAATCTATAAGCAAATTAATGAAATCCATGATATATGACATAGCATGAAGAAAATCATGATGTGGTCATACTACTGAGATTCCTATCATGTGCAATTATGTCAGTATCTAAATTATCCCTAGTCATAGGATTAATGAGACTGGATATCGTTAATCTTGATAGACTAGCACATGTCAAACTCCTTGATTTAATCAAGTAGTGGATCTCAAAAATCGTAAATATGAGATGTTTAGAGTTGAGATGTGGGCTTACTAGAGATAGTAAATACATTAGATGACCTACCATGAGATCATCACATGGATGTCCTATTCTAATGTCAGTGATATTCTCATCATAGCAATGATGAAAGTATCCTTAGAGTTGAGGTATTTAAGGATATCTTGGATACTGATTCTGTGTTTTGACTCCATTCCTTGTTGCCTTGCAGAGGTTGCTCATAAGGTGGTAATTGGGTACAACATGAGGTATTCGAAGGTAATTGAGTATCCAATAGAGGATTCACCACTTATGTGATAGCAGAAGATGATACCCATGACTTCTTTTCGGGGTCATTACTTGGAAATCTCTGGCCGGAGTACATGTGTCATGAAGAATGTTTCATTGACATATAGAGTAATGGGTCCCAGGATGAGAACTGATATCACTTGGGCTAAATTTGATGTAGTCAGTCTAGTGAGAGTTGAAACTTTGCCCATACTCATAACCAAGTGGGGTATAGTATGGTTAAAGGACGAATTGCATAAAAATTATTTATGGGAGGGTTTGTGAGATGGTTCATGACGAGCGTGGGTTCATTCGTCAAACTACTTACTTTCCGGTCAATTGGGGGTCATGATGTGTTACTAGACGCCACTTATGACTTGCTTCAATTAAGTGTTAATCCAAGTGGCTAACATAACTAGGAACCTAATGAGTCACACGCATAAGAGTGACTTGGAGGATTCATAAAATGGTTTTGGATAAAGATCTATTATATGGAGAGCAATAGAACCAAATGGATCCCGATGAGATCAAGATATGTCCCGATGAGATTGCGACATCGATATTGCTGAAACAGGTCTCTAGAGTTTTTTCACACCCAAGGTAGGGCCGACCTTAGTGTGATTGACCACCTCAGCATTTATATATATATATATATATATATATATGAGAGAGAGGACTCTTTAAAGTAATACATTTATTTTCTTTAAATGATAAAAGACAAAATCAATAAAAGACAAAAACAAAAAGCAAGTAAGATGATGATAATCTTGAAAATGGTTAAGTAAGCAATCTTCATGATTCTCACCTTATTCTCCTCATCTTTCTCATCTTCTTCCTCTTCATTCTCTTTCACGATTTTGCTTTCTGTAGAACAAAGAAGAGAGCTAGCACACTTTTCTTTGTTCTAGCTATTTTTTGATTAAAGAGTTTGATTCGGTTAGTTTCTACGATCTTTGTGTGGATACCGTTGGAGACAGTCTGTTTTGGTCATTGTGATTTGCGACAACCCGATAAGTAAAAGATCGAAGAATAAAGGACACTACACACAAGGTGCATGGTTATGATATGAGTGATTGATTAATGTAAATGCCATGAATTCCTATATATATATGAACATGTATGTGAATTAGGAATCAACTAGGTTTAATGGTATTTCCTTTTATGGGCACATAGATCCTGGACTTCGGGAAAGTCTCGGAACAATTTTTTTTGTTTTCCACACCGCGTGTATATGATACATGCATTGGGATTTTTCTACAATGGTATTAGGGCCACTTGTGCGCCGTATAAAGGAGAAACCATAACATGTGTGATGCTACCAATTAGTTGTGACAATTGTGCATTTTGATTGTGTTGAATTTAAAATCAGTATAGAGATATTGTTTTCGAAATTTTCTTGCCCATATTTGCTCATGAAATGTTTTTGAATATATTTGTGGAAGGAAAAAATTTATCAATGTGATTTGATATGTTTTTTCAAATTAATCCCCTAATGTTCTGGTTGTTGTGTTTATGCACATTACATGAATAGGCATGCTTGCAAATTCGAGAATAAATTCTAGAAATATTGCTTTTGGGATTTTCTTTCACCAACCTCTTGTAAGATGTTTATAAATGTCTATGAAGATGGAAAAAAGTTTTCGAGATAATTAAATATTTATTTGAGAATTTCTTGTGTGCTGTTGGGAATGTCTGTGTTGAGGAACATAGATTTTGGATTTGCTTGGTTGCTGAGGTTGGTTAAGTTTTTCTTGGAAATAAATTCTGAAAAATTAATGGAACATTTTGGGAACATGTTATAGCCTCTATAATTTTCTCATCTATAATTTTGGGAACATGTTATAACCTCTATTGGAAGTTGAATCATGTGACTGTTAAGAACAGGTATCCGCTCCCGCGTATCGATGATTTGTTTGATCAGTTGCAAGGAGCGAGAGTATTTTCGAAGATAGATCTAAGATCTGGATATCATCAATTAAGGATTAAGGAGTCAGATGTGTTGAAGACTGCTTTCAGGACTCGGTATGGCCACTTTGAGTTTTTGGTCATGTCTTTTGGATTGACAAATGCGCCGGCAGTGTTCATGGATCTGATGAATAGGGTCTTTAAGTCTTTCTTAGACCAATTCATCATTGTCTTTATTGATGATATATTG
>JANKOE010000006.1:48428509-48453635 GCA_026284465.1 Erythroxylum citrifolium
GTGGTTTTCTATATCACGAGATTATCCTAGTATCTATCCATTTGTTTATATTCATAATCATATCCTCACCTACAACAATATTGATGATGGTTCATTCACTGAGTTCGCAAAAACCTATAAAAGTTGCAACATTCATTTTCAGGTTCAGAGGAGATCTAGCTAGTCTAGTTGAAGTAGCTTCTGCATTTGGACATGGGTTAGTGTCGGGTTCAATTGTACCTGCAAATGTCTTAATTATGTTGTACCAAGAATTGTATCTCTCAACTGTTGTATAATGTACATGTGAATTTTAGAAATGAAATGACATTTGGTACTATATATGTTTGTAAATGAAATGAGATAAAATGATTGTGATTGAATATGATTGTGAATGAAATGATTCAAAATGAAGATTTGAAATGCTTTTGATTTGAAATGATTAAAATATGTAATGAGTTGATTTGTGATGCCTTAAAAATTTGGAAATGTGACCATTTTAACATGCCCTTTTGTAGAGTATATTCCGAATATCCTTTAGTATGTCGGGCACATGCTCAATGAGCGTGGTATGTTACATTATGTTTGAGAAGAATTCTTAAATTTGGAGAAGAAAATTGGATGCCTATTACGCAATTTTGTTATAATCCTTGTTGAGGATTTGGTGTTAAAGTTTTAGAGATATGTCAAAATCATACGGATGACAAAATGTATTGATATTCTGAGTTGACTAATGTCTCATAAACTTTGAAAACAATATGTAAGATGTATGTCAACACCAGATAACAAGATGCAAGAAGATTCATAGAGTAATGCTGAAAGGTATAGTACCTTATTGGAATTGTTCCACTTACTTTAGCCTATTAAAAGCATAAATATGGACATTAATTAAAGGCTTTGTTATAGAATGATAATAGTTATCATTAGAAGAACATGGTTGCATGACTTTTCTTGCCTATATAAGAGATGATAGAGATCACACATATTTCTATTTCATGCTTATGAGTATTTGATACTAAATTTAGATTCAACATTATTATAATGTTTAAAGCTTGATAAGAAATATATTGTTGAGTAAAAGTAGTTAATACAAGTTTAGACAAATAGTTTGTAAGTGCTAGATTAAAGGAGACTTATACTTAACATAAAAGTTAAGAATAAAAGTTGGATAAACAAGAGTATCCTTTTACGACATGTTGGTTAAATTAACATAACAAGAATCATAAAGTTACATTCAAAGATATGTGAATCCTTTTGATTATGAATTGTATGAAACTTGTAAAACTTATCAAATTGAAGAATAATCAAATCAACCTTTGGTGAAAGGATGATGATGGTAATGAATTGTTAAATCTTAAAAATGTGACGTATTGGATAGAATAACAATTCATAAAAGGATTATACTTATACTTCATTAAATTACTAATGACTTTTTATGATATAATCATATGTATTAAATGAAAAGTTGATTTAAAATTTTGAAAAGTTCAAATTGTTTAAATCTAAGAAGAAATTAAGCATTAAGAATGTTGAAGCATTTCAATGAGATTGATTTATTAAGTTTTAAAATTTTGATTATCAATAGGAAATGAGATTCTTTAGTTAATACCTTCACAACAAAATTCCATTAGAGTATGGATATATATAAGGAGAAAAATACAATATGAGATATTGTATGATGCAATATTATTTCTTCTATAGCGACGCGTAGTATAATGATTTATATTTATTAGTTCCAATTGAATCAATCAATAAGAGTTAATATTAGATATGAAACGTTAAGTCTTTGAAAGAGTCAAAGTTAATGATTTAGGGATGTGATTCTTAGTTGAAACATGTATTATCTATTAAGTTTAGAACTAAATTGGGTAATAAAAGGTTATAAGATATCTAAAGGGTTGGATACAATCTTACAGACATATTGAACACATTGTTTGCTTCAATGAATACTTATTGGAGAATGGTTCTCAAGATAAGTAGTGAGAGTAAGATGAAATTTGAAAATTTCAAATCTTATGACAGTACATCCAATTGGAACTAGTGCCTTTGTTAATGAAAATTTCAAATCTTATGACAGTACATCCAATTGGAACTAGTGCCTTTGTTAATACATTTGATGTATAATTAAAAGGCTACTAGACATTGAAAGATTCTCTTTCATGATGAATTCAAAGAGTTTGTTTTAGTGATGATTGTGAATTTATCATGTCTGCAAGAAGGTTAGTAGGAGTATAATTGTCCTCTTCAGTGGGATTATAGAGAGACATATTGTTCACATAGAACAATAATTATAATTTTTAATTGTTAAAAATATAATTGTCCAATAACAACTCTTATTGCATAAGTAAATCTAATAACTTAATTTTGGGAATTAGGTATATGGAGAAAGATTGGAAGTTGTTCACCTATTCTAAGCTCAAAGTATATAGATAATGTACTAAAGATATTTAGTATTTGAGATATCAGATATTGGTGAAGTATTAAAGATATCTATTATTCTATACACAAGTTAATATTTAAGTTCAAGGAGATAAAGGATATTTACTTTAGAAGTAAATCCTAATTAAGGTTTATTTTACTTAAAATAATATCATTTTAGATTATAAAGGTTCCAATGTAGCAATGGTTGCTAATTAAGTCATAACACATTTTTCATTTAGTGGAAATGATTAATTGGATCAATAAGTTCTCTAGTGAACTTGATATAGTTCCTTGCATTGTTCAAGACAATAATGTACAATGGAACAATAGAGCCATTGTGCATGTAAGCGAGTTAAGGGTCTCATCAAAGATACAAATATGTATTTAGGCAAAATTTTCTTAATTATGATGATACATAAGATGAAAATTTTAAGAGTTAAGTAAGTGCTCACTATCAAGAATCTTGTAGAATTCTCTAAATAAACCACTATCCAAATAGTAAAATAATCTTCATATGGTGATATGATATGAAATACTTAAACAATTGACTTTAGTGCAAGTGGGAGATTGTTAGTTTATGCCCTTGCAGTCAATCAGTTGGTTGCAATTTGATGTATGACGTTATTATTTAATTAATAAAAGGCAGTCTTTATCTTTATGTATTAAGTTAATTATATTTGATATTTTAATACTAAAGGTAAAATCCCTGAAAAATTAATTTGTAATTGAAATTATGATAAGTTCATAATTATGAGATTCAATTTACATTTATATATTATTCCTAAATATTTCTAGTTGTAGTTTCATCAAGTCAGGATATTGTTGAAAAAGTGAACTAGCACATATTATGTTTCTTTCTTATGAAGAAAGTAACTGATCTTATAAATTGAAGTATGAAGATACTTAAATTACTGTGCAAATGCTTATTAGAGAATAAGTTATTGAACTGACCTGATTATGAGAATCCCAAATGGAATATTACATGTGTCTATAGATTTCCTCATAATGATGGTTATATAATTGATCCTTAGGCTTGAGGCTACCAAAGTATCTCATGTGGGAATTACTATATTTTGATGTTACTTATGCACTGTCTTAAGATAATTCAGTCAGTAGTACTTGGATGTAGTATAAACCATATGGAAATAGTTAAGTAAGTCAATAAATGATTTATCACTCTAAAGTAATTAGAGATAATGTTCTATTGTTTTTAATTAGTAATGATTTATGAAATTCTATAGCCAAAGTGAATTGACATTTGAAAAGGCATTTTCAAATATTAATTATAATCAATTATTAATTAACAAGAATGAACATGATCGGATACAAAAGAGTAAAAGTAAATCCATACTCTATCCAATTGGAACATTGGATGACGAAATGATTAAATTATACATCATAACTATGCATAGATAGGTTAAATCAAATCACTTTGACATTCCTGATATTTGGATGGTTATGACATGTTAGACATCAATCTTAGTATATGATTGTAAATTGTTTAATTAAAAAATTAAAGATTAATTAAAAGAAATTTTAATTTATTTGATTCTAATTATGAATTAGAGTTAGAATTTATAATCATTGCCAATATAGTAGGAATCTAATGAGTCATACATTAAACAACAGTTTGTAAAGGAAAAATCAATTTTAATTAAGTTGGACTTAATTATAAAGTTTGAGAAACTTTATGATCAAAAATGATATATTTGATTTTATTAAAATTAAATTAATTATGATTAGGGTTTGAATTTAATTATAATTAAGGTATTTAATTTTAATAAAATTAATAAAAACGAGTGATTTTTCTGTAAATAGGATTAAGCATCAGGGAGTTAACACTCATGTTTAATTCCTTTCAAAAGTTGAAAAGTTACTCTGTGGATACTCTTAAAAACTGGACAAGTGAACAACTCGTGATTGACACATTGAAAAGGTCTCAAAGAATTTCAATAGAAAAATCAAATAAGGTATGATTTCTTATTTTACGATTCGTGTTTCATCATTCAAGTTATTCAATTATTATGATCCGATCGGAAAATTTACAATTTTATTTTTCCACTACGCCGTAAATTCGAACAACTTTCTTATGTTGCAATACACATTGGCTAGATTCCCTATTTTACATTTATTTTAACAGAAGAACATATATAAGCTCCATGATTATGGCAGACGCCATCAATCATTCTAGTACTTGAAGCATCTTTTTCCAACATACTCTACTATCTTCAATATTTCCACCTTCATGTACATGTTGAGCATATCATTACACGAAGTCAAATAACATCAACACCAAAATCTTCCAAACTCTAAATTTATTTTCTTTGTAGAAGCACACATAACGTTATAAAGCATCATATTTTCCATATTCAATTTTAGTGATATAAGGATTAGTCGAGTAAAGATTCTCATAAAGCATTTGGATACACATATAAAAGGCTTCAAATGCAGATCAAGTGTTCTGAGAGTAGAGATTTGACTGTAAAATTTCATCCCAACAACTTTTGAACGTAGTCAAAGTTCGTAAAAAGATTTAGATTTGAGCTTGGGCTTGTGCTTGGATTTGGGCTGCATAGGTTAATGGGAACCAACGGCCCATGCTATGGTTTTGTGGGACATTCTTAATTTGGTGCCTATTATTATTATCATTTTTGGTCTTGTTTGAGCAATCTAGAAATGCTTACAATTAAACACACCCACAGGGAGGGACATAATCTTAATTGTGACCGATTTTCGAATCGGATTAGTTGGCCCAGTGAGTTCGGATACTGGAGGTTTACCCAACAAAGAAATGCCTGCAACACATGTATCGCGTCAGGTTTTGTTTTTCCTAGTAGTAAGGTGGCTAAAGGCTACAAATGGTTTAATAATTGTATTTACTATACCCCTTATTTGGGGAAAGTTGACATCCACTTATTTAAATATCGAAAACGTCAAGGCTGTGATTATTAATAGAAAGCCAACCATCGAATGCCTTTAATTACTACAAAACGGTCTTGATGGCTCTAGGTAATAACAAATATAAATTGTAAAGTCGTAACATATTTGGTGCGACTGATTGGGAATATTGTTTAACATATATTTGAAGCACGAAATTATTGAGACCAATAGTAGGCTTAATAGTTATGTAAGGCTAGAAGATGACGTTTTATATTTTTGTTATACCACAGTGTAATGACACAACAAAAGTGGAATTAAAAATTCGTAGCTGAATTGGACATTGAATACTTAAAATATGCATTTTAAGAACTATTTTTTATCGTTTCTACTTTCTAATTACGTCGTTTCAATATTGGACGATACTATGGCAAACGTATAACTCCACTTACCTTTGACTTTCAACTTTTGTTCAATTGTATGCTTATCTCCTTGATTACGTAACCATTCATCTAGTCGGTGCCTTTCCTCTTATAAATAAGGAGCGAGGACGACCTGTAAATAGCATGTCGGAAGACTTTGATCAAATCGAGAACTAAAATATGTTGGATGCATAAATTGTCTACATTAACCAAACGAGGAAATAAATGTGATGTTCAGTAGTAATAAGATTTATGTTATGGTCCCAAGTTATGGATCTGGTTATGGGTCTGTGGGTTAAGGGCAGTGACGGAGCCAGGAATTTAAGATAGGGGGCCCAAAAATTAATTTTTTAAAATTTTGAGGGGCCCAGTATACTATTGACCCTTAAATAAATAAATAAATAAATATATATATATATTAAAAATAAGTTTTTAAAAAAACTTGGGGGGCCCAAGTGTACATGTGCCTCCGTCACTGGTTAAGGGTGTGGAAGGAGTTTGAGTGTTTAAGTTAGGTGTTTGGCAGGTTAAGAGTCTTCTTTTTACTACCTCTGGTCATAAACAACTTTGGCTCAAAAGAGGGAGCCTTAAACCTCTCGAGACTAAGTGCTCAAAGACTTGATTGGATTTTGGAAGCATGCCCAATGCATTGATGATTATTGTTTAAATATAGGAAGTGATAACAACTTTTTCCTACATCAAAGGAGCACTACTTCAACATGGAGGAACAACCTCCTCAACTAACATCATGTAAAGGAAAGTGGAGGAATACCCTCCTACAAAACTGGAATCACTAAAAACAAAAATAACAAGAAATAACTGAAACTTTGACTAATTCAGAAATTCAATTCGTGGTTCCTTGGATCTGGCTCCATGAGTGAAACGTGTGTAGACTTGTGCTGGTTTGGTAACATTACTACCCTTCCCCAAAGGAAGCTTGTCCGCAAGCTTAAAGTCTGGGAATTTGTCTGAAATACCCTGAACTTTCTCCCACGAAGCATCAACTGGTGATGAATTTCGCCAATGGACTAGAACTTCTGGAATACCCCCTTTGACACGATGATCTAAAATAGCCAAAGGATAAATAGGTGCGTCCGGAGGAATGGATGGCAGAACAGGAAACGTAGTTGAGAGACCCTCATGATAACGTTTAAGTTTGGACACATGGAATACAGGATGAATCTTTGAGTATGTAGGAAGATCCAACTTATAGGCCATGGAACCACCACGCTCCAGTATGGTAAATGGGCCATAGAGCCTAGCTGAAAGTTTTCGATTGCACCTGTTTGCGACTGAACGTTGGCGATAGGGCTGAAGTCGCAATAAGACTTTATCTCCCACCTGAAATTCCAAAGGCCGATGAGAAAGATCATAGGAGCGTTTCATCTTCTGTTGAGCTTGTTGTAGATTTTGACGAAGTGAATGCAACATCTCATCCGTTGTTGGCAGAACCGTATCAACAGCTTCAATGGAAGAACTACCAGGCAAATAAGAGAGCAATCTTGGTGAAGGACAACCGTACACTGTTTCAAAAGGAGTGGATTTGAGAAAGGAATGGTAGCTGGTGTTGTAGCAGAATTCCGCCCAAGACAACCAATCAATCCACTTATTTGGAGTGGAACTAGTGAAACAACGAAGATACATTTCTATTGTGCGGTTGACTACTTCCGTTTGACCATCCGATTGCGATGGTAAGAAGAGCTGAAACATAGTTTTGTACCACTCAAACGAAATAGTTCTTTCCAAAAAGAACTAGTGAAAGTCACATCCCTATCACTGACAACAGTTTTTGGCAATCCATGTAACTTAAAAATGTTGTCAAAGAAAGAGCGGGCAACACTTACAGCGGAATAGGGATGAGACAAAGCCAAAAAGTGTCCATATTTTGAGAACCTGTCGACTACCACCAGTAAAACATTCTTTCCCCGTGAAGTAGGAATCCCCTCAATGAAATCTAGAGATATATCAGCCCATATTTGAGATGGAATGGGAAGAGGATGAAGCAAGCCCGCTGGTTGTAGTGTTTCAGTTTTATGTCTTTGGCAAGTATCACAGGCTCGGACAAAATCCCGCACAAACTTCTTCATACCAATCCTATAAAAATCTCGAGTGATTATGTACAGGGTTTTTTGGTAGCCTTCATGACCCTGGTTATGGAGAGCACTGACCACTAGCTTAATGGAAGGGGAGTTTTGTGGAATGTAGACTCTGTTGTTGTAAAAAAGTAAACCATTCCGAAAACTCCATTTGGAGGAAGAAACACCATTGTTGATTGCAGAAATTCGGTGCTGTGTTTCCTCTGAATCTATCTGCTCCTTCCGAATATCATCAAATAAACTTAGTTGGGGCATGGATATGGCCATGAGAGCATATTGGTCAGCATCTCGTCGGGACAGAGCATCCACAACAATATTGGATCTTCCAAATTTGTATTCAACTGTAAAAGAAAAACCCATGAGTTTACTGACCCTGTGTTGTGTGGATGAATGATGATGCTGCTCCAGTAAGTATTTGAGTGTGTCAGTTCAAACCGCAAAATCTCGGCCCCAAAGATAAGAATGCCAGTGCTTGATCGCCTTCACCAGCCCAATAAGCTTACGTTCATACGACGGAAGATTCTGATGGCATGCGGCCATTGAACTGCTGAAATAGGTGACTGGTTTGTTTTGCTGTAGCAGAACAACCCGCATCCTTGTACCAGAGGCATCACACTCTATGACAAATGTTAGTTCAAAATTCGGCAGAACTAGGATGGGAGTAGATGTCATTGCCGATTTCAATTTCTTGAAGGCAGCCACCGATTCATCAGTCCAAGAGAAACCATTCTTTCGCAGCATAGCTGTGAGCGGTGCGGCAATAAGACCATAGTTTTGGAAGAACTTACGATAATAACCTGTAAGCCCTAAAAAACCTCGTAACCCCCGAATTGTGTTGGGCGTGGGCCATTCTAGAATTGCCGATATTTTGGACTGATCTACTTGAACTCCATTCTGGGAAATTATATGACCCAAATAGGAGACCTGAGATTGACCAAAAATGCACTTTGATCGCTTGAGGAACAATTTGTTCGATACCAACAATTGAAATACCAGCCGCAGATGGTGGAGGTGTTCTGCCCAAGATTGACTGAAAACCAGAATATCATCAAAGAAAACGAGAACAAACTTTCTAAAAAATGGTTGGAATACCTCGTTCATCAAAGCCTAGAAGGTTGAAGGGGCATTGGATAAGCCAAACGACATCACCAAAAATTAGAAGTGGCCATGGTGAGTCCGAAAAGCCATTTTTCCAACATCAGCAGGATGCATGCCCACTTGAAAATATCCAGATAGCAGATCCAGCTTTGTGAAGAATTTAGCTCCACCCAATTCTTCCAGTAACTCGTCTATCACCGCGATGGGAAATTTATCCTTGATGGTTTTGGCGTTTAATTCTCTGTAGTACACACACAAACGCCAAGAACCGTCTGCCTTTGGAACTAAAATCACTGGTGAAGAAAATGGTGATCTGCTAGGACGGATTATGCCTTGTTTCAACATGGCTGCGCATTGTTTCTCAATCTCGTCCTTCTGCCCATGTGGATAACGATAAGGTCGTACCACCACCAGCTTTGCTCCTGGTTCTAAAGGAATATGGTGGTCACAAGCTCTGCTTGGTGGTAACCCCGTTGGAGCATCAAATAAAGGTGCAAACTCTGCCAACAGTTTCTGCAGTTGGATATCAGAATCAGAGGAACTCAGCAAGCTGTTAAGGGCGGACTGTCTTGTAGAGAACGAAGAAGTCATGCCTTGTAGTTCTACCAAATGCCCCTGTTGGAAAAAACTCATACTCATGATAGTAAAATCTCATAGAATGGATTCCAATGTTCAAATCCAGTTAACTCCCAAAAGAACATCAAAATTAGTTAGGGGAAGAACAAATAAATCAACCATGAAAGAGTTTGACTCTAACAGAATCGGAATGCCCTTGCATATACCTGGACTGGTAAGTTGTTCCCCATTGGCCACATTAACCTTCAAGCCATTCTTTTCATTCACCTCGGCTTGTAATTCTTCGACTTTTGATGCATATACAAAACTGTGAGTACTGCCCGAGTCGATGAGAATCAGAACTTGCCCTCCTTTCCAATTCCCATACAATCGCATGGATTGGGGTCCTCGGATACCAGTGATGGCATTCAATGAGATTTTTGGTTGATCTGGATCATGATCTGAAAGAGTGTCACCGGCCTCATCAGATTCCTCCAAATCAATCCAGAACAACTTTTTACACTGATGGCTACGCATGAATTGCTCATCAAAGTTAAAACAGAGGCCTTTTTTTCGTCGTTCATCCATTTCTTCTCTAGACAACCTTTTCACCGACCGGTTTGGACGAAAGTCAGATGTAAATGTATGTCGCCGAGTATCTTTAACGGGCGAAGAACGTGGAAACAGTTTGCGTTCATACAACCGCGACATACTCATGGCATTCACCAGATCCTTGGGATGTTGAAGTTCAACCTCTACAGCTATGGAATCCTGTAAACCACTGAGATAAAGCTGGATCTTCTAGTGTTGCGTTAGAGTACCTGCGCGAGACACCAAGGCTTCAAACTTGTTCTGGTAATCTGCAACAGTTCCCGTTTGTCTAAGCTTTGTCAATTCTCCCAATTTGTTGCTTCGAATTGGAGGGCCAAAACGAAGGTTGCATTGTTGGCTGAATTCATCCCAATTGGGGTCTGGAAAATCATCCAGCAGTTGCATGTACCACAGCTGAGCAATGACCTCTAAATGATAGGAAGCAAGGCTTACTTTTTCGTCGTTGGGTGTATGTTGATGCGGGAAAAAATGTTGACAGCAGCTAAGCCATCCCAAAGGATCTTCCAACCCATCATAGCGTGGAAAATCAAGCTTTGTGAATTTTGGTATAATCGAGCTTCCTCCCGAATGTTTGGAACTCGAAGCACCAGAAATTCCCTTGCCTCTCCTTGGCTTAGCTTGACTTTCAGCACTAGCAGACTGCAATCCTTTCTTTGCGGAGTCTAATTCAGCGGACATCGCATCCAGTTTGGCAAGTACCTGTTCCATTTGCTCATTACGGTCTCTATTGGCTTGCTGTTCGGTCAACAGTAACTCAAAGAGCTTGGCAAGCTGCTCTTGAACAGAATCTCCCATAACACCTGGCTCTGATACCAAAATGTTATGGTCCCAAGTTATGGATCTGGTTATGGGTCTGTGGGTTAAGGGTGTGGAAGGAGTTTGAGTGTTTAAGTTAGGTGTTTGGGGGTTCAAGTTAAGAGTCTTCTTTTTACTACCTCTGGTCATAAACAACTTTGGCTCAAAGGAGGGAGCCTTAAACCTCTTGAGACTAAGTGCTCAAAGACTTGATTGGATTTTGGAAGAATGCCCAATGCATTGATGATTATTGTTTAAATACAGGAAGTGATAACAACTGTTTCCTACATCAAAGGAGCACTACTTCGACATGGAGGAACAACCTCCTCAACTAACATCATGTAAAGGAAAGTGGAGGAACACCCTCCTACAAAACTGGAATCACTTAAAAAACAAAAATAACAAGAAATAACTGAAAC
Source organism: Erythroxylum citrifolium (assembly GCA_026284465.1). Lineage (NCBI taxonomy): Eukaryota > Viridiplantae > Streptophyta > Magnoliopsida > Malpighiales > Erythroxylaceae > Erythroxylum > Erythroxylum citrifolium. The sequence goes on from JANKOE010000006.1 coordinate 48,439,781, forward strand.
CTTGACTAATTCAGAAATTCAATTCGTGGTTCCTTGGATCTGGCTCCATGAGTGAAACGTGTGTAGACTTGTAATGGTTTGGTAACAATTTAACACCAAACAATGTCCATTTTCTATAAATAACCCCTGCCTTTTTATTTGTTTTCTTACCTTATTTTTCTTTAATAAATATTTGTGATTTCAAACAATCTAGTCAAATTAGTTATTGTTCAGTTTAAGAATGTCATCTTCTTATAGTAAAGATCTCTTAGTTTCTTTCTTTTAAGATAATGTTTGAATATAGTGGTTCTTCAAATGGAGATTGCACAAGCGCTAGATCTAGGAGTGAATCTATCATTTTAATTGACTGCCTCCTTGCACTATTTTTAAAACACATGGCAATTATGTATTAACTATCTGATATTCTTCAATCTTGGGCTCCTTAACTGATTCTCGTATGCATGAATTCTTTAGCTTCTTAACTGATTCTCGTTTGCATGAATTCTTTAGTTAACACTACAAAAAAATTAGAAATTATCGACAAAACATTATCAACGAAAAAGATTCCATAGTAAATTAACGATAGAAATTGATTTTTCATCGATAAAATTTTCGTATTTTGTGATGGACACATCAGTAAAAATGGAGGAAATTTATCCTCGTAATTTCCTAACATAATATAGCGATAGAATAGAGAAGGCTGTTGTAAAAATTGGCGGCAATGGTTGGTGGCAAAATGAGCGTTAGGGAGTACTGACGAAACTGATGGAACAGTGACTCCGTTGGTAAAATTTAAAGTAAAACGTCATCGTTAGGTCTTCAACTTCAACGTTTTTAATAAAAGGAAAACGACATCGTTTGGTTTAATACCAAACAATATCGTTTTCCTTCACCTTTAACCTACCCGAAGACCCCCTCCCTCTCTCCCGCGTTTTTGTTTTTTATTGTTTTCCTCTCTCTTGTGACCATTTGTCGTTGATTTCTCTTCTCCTTGTTGGCGTTTGTGTTTGTGTTTGCGTGCCTCTGTCTTCTCTGATCACTGTCCTTGTGTCCTTCAGTGGAGGTAAATCATTCGACATTTGTTCTCTGGGATTTTTTGTATACATAGTGTTGGTATTTTAAGAGAAAACATTGCACGTGTTTAATGAATTTTTGTAGTGTTTTGGCATTTGTTTCGATTATCTGTGGTGCATTTGGCTTTGCAATGTGTTACAATACGTTGAGGAAGGAAAAAGACATTATTTCCTTAGGTTATTTGGGATGAATATGTCATGCCTTTAACGTGTTCGACGAAAGTTTAGAGTGGTCTCTTTAATGGTTTTCTCATTGTTTTAAATGTCTAAATATCCTTTTAGGTGTCTCTTGACGTTGGGTAAAACCCTAGACTTTTCTATTGAATGAAGATAGTAGTTTACTAAAGAAGTAAAAAACTATAATGACTAATTTGAACGAATAATGACTATCTAAGTATGCTTTTGGGAATTTAAATCCCTGGATCAAGTTATTGAGTTGAAATTGAGGCTTTAATAATAGGTTTGCAGTAAATTGTCATATGATTCACTATTATGGATTTTAAATGGAATGGAAGGTGATTATATTCATATAAGATCTATAATAAAGGAATAAATACTTCGAGGTGGTTAGCTAATTTATATGTTATTCATCATTTACCTTATGTTTGACAAAAGAAATATTTTCTTAGATTAAGAGCCTTTTTTATAAAAATAAGATCTTAAGTTGTTATAGTATTTAATATCATATCTTTAAGGAATATTTGTTGTATGTCCATTTTCTATAAATAACCCTTACCTTTTTATTTGTTTTCTTCCCTTATTTTTTCTTTAATACATATTTTTGATTTCGAACAATCTAGTCAAATAAGTTATTGTTCAGTTCAAGAATGTCATCTTCTTATAGTAAAGATCTCTTAGTTTCTTTCTTTTAAGATAATGTTTGAATATACTGGTTCGTCAAATGGAGATAGCACAAGCACTAGATCTAGGAGTGAATCTAGCACTAAGTCAAGGTTAGTAAGATGCAGGCCTATAATTGTAGATTATGAGGAACTTGAAACTAACGGTGGGGTCAGTAGCTATTAAGTCTATCCCTCACCATATGGAAGACTTTGAGACTAAAAAATAAAAGTTCAATTTTAGGTGGACCTAAACAATATGATATTAGAATATAACTTCCTTATGTTAATAAGTATTATAAAATCACAAGGCCATATAAGATTATGTTTTGGTATACTTAGGGGGATAATTGTTTATCATGACAATTTTATGTGTGGCCTAAAGTTGTTAGTTAATAGTTTTTATATTGAATTGTTAAGAGAGACATCTATGAACTTAGGTCAATTGCATCCTTTTTTTTATGTTTGATATTAGACTTTTTATTAATTGGTCAGTTTTGAAACATAAATACAGTCATAGACTTGTTTAGATTCATTCATCAATTGAGGCTTTTAAGAGAGGTTTTTAGGGTATTATAGTCTACATAACAAATCTAAAATTCTTCTCTTTGGAAGATGGTTTAGAACACATACTTAGAACCTCAAAATGTTTTATGTCTTAGGTTTAGAATCAAATTTTTTATATGTATTATTATTATTTTTCCTTTTTAACTCAAGCTTAACATTATTATTTTATACTCAATAAGTTAACATATATTCTATATTGTTATAGAATGGAGTTTGAGAGACTCAATATTTCTTTGAATTAGGAAAAACCATATCAAGGAAAAAAAAGCTATAATTAAGCAAAAGATTGATGAAATCAAAGGTTTACATGTTTAATTGGTATGGTGTAAATTTGGTAGGTCTAAGCATTTATTGTCTAGATCTAGACTCAAGTATTTGAGACTTGGCCTAAAGTGATAAAGATATTTCTACTTTTTGATTTTTTCTCAAACCTAGGTATAAATGTAATTTTAGTGCCATGAATGTTGGACCCCGAAACTTTTTGCAAGTTAAGACTATTTAAACGAGTAATTATCGATGATTATTTGGCAATTAGTTATGTATAAAGTAAAGGAAAATCCTTGAAATTGAAATGAAATGGAAAATATGGTTTAGATACAAGATGGATTAAATGTTGAATATTAGAAGTTAAAAGCTGGAAAATGTAAGTTCATTGAGCATGCTCTAGTGTTTTAGCCATAATGTGATCTCTAGTTATCCAAATGAGATGATTCTTGATCTGGATTAAATTAGAGACACAAGGCTATAAGTTGTATGAAGAAATTGAGTTCTAATTAAATCTCTAAGGATGTCAATTTTTGGATGGAAGTCATGTGCAGGTGCAGGAAATGTTTTAGAATAAGAACAGTCTGAAATGTTTGGTATATAATTGTCAGAATTTGGAACCAAATTGAATAATTTTTGATGTTATTAGAAAATTAAGACAATGAGGAACAATTGTCTAGAAGGAAGTTTTAATAAATTCCTTCAATTTCATGATTAGAAAATACCTTGATTCTTGGAAAGAGTTAAGCATGACTTAAATAAATTTTAAAGTCTTAATGGAGTATTTTGTGGAATTAATTAGCATGTTAATGGAAGTTGATTAACATGTAAATTAAAGTAAGACCATATGGCATGGACTAAGATGAATTTAAGGTGGTAACTTATGAATGAGGGCATTATGGGAAGGACACTTAAGCATGTAAGTTAAAAAGGCTTAGAAGGAGGGGCTTAAAGGTCATTACTCATTCATTAAAGGTGGGTTGGTATATAAGGACTAGTGGGGCACGAAAATAACAAGAAAAAGAACAAAAAGAAGAGAGAAGAGAGGGAGAGTCGGTGGAGGAGAAGAAGAGAGAAAGAAGAAGAGAATGCTAGGGTTCAAGTTTTCAAGGCCTTCAAGGGTGATTTTCGTGTTACTCAAGAAGGGAAAAAGGTAGAGGAGGATGAGAGCCATCTTTTGAGCCAAACAACTCCTCATTTGGTGAATGATCAAGGTAAGAGTGTTTTTGATTTGTTGAGTTTGTGAAAGGGTTTTGGGTTAGATATCTTAAGAAATGGATGGGTTTAGTGATTCTAAGACCAATTTTATGCATTGGGTTCTTTAGGTTTTCCAATTGAGTCTTATTGAATTGGGATTGTTGTGTTTTGTTGATGAGGGACATTGAGGCAAGAGGAATCAAGAGGAGCAAGAACAAGGGAAGGCAAATTAAGAAAGGATTTGAGGTGGGTGACTTTTTTTATAATTGAGTAATAAGTTATTAAATTGGTTTTCAAATGAATGGAATTAAATGATTTTCAACTACCTTGAAAATATGCATTTTATTGTTTTTAAGATGGTTTGAGACTATTCCATATGTTTTGTACATGAATTTGTGAATGGATTTTTAGTGATATGGAAATGATTTAAATTGTTCCAAAATTGTTGAAATTGTGGCTTTTACATGATTTGAGAATTGGTTATGTGATTGGTATGGGATTTTTGAATGATGAATTTCAAAATGATGATTGAAATGCATATGAAATGTGCCATGCTCATGAAATCAAGTTTTTCAAAAATTTGCCATATGGGCAAAATGTTTTCAAGTTTATGAATGTCATGTTATGTGGGTTTGGGGTAGTCCCTCAAGAACCGTCATGTGCACGTTGACCCAAGAAATAGGTTTCTCCCGCCTGCCCGCTAGTGGCACGGAGCTCCTTCAAGGACTCCTCAAGTTTACGGCTACACATGACCATTTTATGGGAATGTGTAGTGTGTCATGAAATTGGACTCACCCAAACCATTATGGTGTGTTTATATGTTTATGAATTGTGACCAGTTTTGATGCATTCATGATTTATGAACAAGTTGAAAAATGCATGAGTTGTGTTTTTGCGATTTGATTTCTTAACAAGAATTTTTGAGAAACATGGGTTTTATGACTCAAAAAAAACTTATCATGAGATTGAACTTTTGAACAGTTTTTGCTTGTTATTTTGTTATAAGCATGTTACCCACAAAGCTTTTGAGCTTACCCCCTCTCTTTCCCCCATCTCCAGGTATTTGAGCAAGAGATCAAGTGAAAAAGTCAGGGCATAAATCCGAATTTACATGTTTTGTTGTAGTTTGAAATTAATTGATGTAGAATAAGGGTTCAAGTGTATTTCAAGCAATTATTGGATTTAGCATGTTTTGTAATTTGGGTTTGATATTGAAATTGTATTGTGGCATGAATTGTCGATGAAGTTTGTAAACTCTTATATATGATGTTTGTTAAGTCGAAATTGACTTTATGCAATGAATAATTTTGATGACAAACAAAAAGAAGACAAATGAAAAGAAGACGAAAGATAGCTAAACAAAAAGCAAACGGAAGATATCGAAATAAAATGCAGACGGAAGATATCAGAAGAAAAGCATATGGAAGTTAGTGAAGTACAAAAAGAAGACAAATGAAAAACAGACGAAGCAGAAAAGCAGACAAAGCAGAAAAATAGATGAAGCAGAAAAGCAGACAAAGCAGAAAAACAGACGAAGCAGAAAAGTAGACGAAGCAAAAAAACAGACGAAGCACAAAAGCAGACGATACAATAAGTAGACGAAAGCAAAAAGAAGACGGAAGCATCAGTCTGAGTTAGTTACAGAACTCAACTGAATAACCGTTTCTTTAAAGATTCAAAAAGCAGTTGAAGACTCGACTATAAATACGAGTCAAGGTAGAAGACTAAAATAATTTTTGATCTATCCAACTTCTAAACTCAATAGAGAGAATACTGTGCGAACATTGCTAGAGCAATATTTTTTTGTAACAAGCTCTATACACTTTTCAAGTTTGAAAGTGTTACAGATAGCCTGAAGAGGCTAAGCGTAAAGGAATACTGATTGTAAAGAGACCTGAAGAGGCTCAGCGAAAAGAATACTTGTAAACGTTTGAGAGTTAGTGAAATCTCAGAAGGTTATCTGAGGACTGGACGTAGCCCACGGTTTGGAGTGAACTAGTATAAAAATTACTGTGTCAAACTCTCTCAACTATCTCTATTTCATTACTGTGATTTTTGATATCTCTCATACGCAAGTTTTTAGAAAAACGATTACAAACAAAAGTTATAGTAATTTTGAACCGAACAAGTTTGTGTTCTAATCAATAAGTTTTCTTGAAGAAGGGGTTAACGAAAAAGTTATCACAATTCACCCCCCCCCCCTCTTCTTGTGTATTTGATTATCATTGTATTAACGTGTGATTCACTTCAGTGATGTGGTCAAGTAATGTCCCTCTAAGGGACACATTGGTTAACCAATGTGCCCTAATAGTCCACCAAGGTGCAGGAGCTAATGTATTGTATGTATTGAATGTGTATTGGCTAACCAATATAATATAATGGTCTACTAATGTACTAGAACAAGTAGTTGTAATGGTTTTTTTTCCCCTGATAGCTAGTAAGGGTAACAAAATCCTATAAATACATGTTTTCTCTTTGGTTCTTATATGGAAAAAGTATTTGGGTATCTTATACACATATTTCTAAATGTTTTTCACGAATTTGTGCTTTATCTCATATTTAAGTGAGTAAGCCTTTTTGGTTTTATCAAAATGACAAAGTGAGATATTTTGAGTTGTAAGCTTCTATTAGGTTTTATATATTATACTTAGGGATCTTACAAGTAGCATTGATGTTCCTCTTCAACATTAAGGAAGATTATAAAAAGGTTCCTCTTTGCTGAGAAAAGATTGTACAAGGGTTGTTCCATACCTTAAAAAAAGAGATAGAAAAATTCCAAGAAGAGTCTTGAGAGTGGCATAGGTAAAGATTGTTTATCGAATAGTTGTAAAGCAATTTATGTTTGTCTTCCCTTACCCTTTTTACATTATTAATTAAGTGTTTTGTATAAATTTATTTTCTTATATAATATTTTCATATTTTATAGATTGTGATTATTCACACACTAAGTAAATATTTTGTTTAAAATTTATCAACACTCAGTTCACCCCCTCCTCTTTCGTGCCATTAAGGACTAAAATCAACTTTTCCTTATACTTTGTCAATTTTTCTTGTTTTACTTCATAAGTCTCATTGATTTGGTTTACTGTAATCTATGAGTCTGACTTGATGATTGTAGACCTGATCTAAAGTTTTTTATCCAATTTCAATTTAAATAACATCGTTGTATATGTTTCCTCATTGTTGGATATTTTGAGTTTTTTTTCACACTATATATTATAAAATTATTCTCATTGGCCTTCTAAACATATCCTACACTGTTACCTTTTCTCTTATTGTGCCATCTATGTACAGTATTCATACAAGTTTCTTATTGTTAGGCATAAAGTTATCACAAATTTCAATATGTTCTTCCAACGATGTTGTCATCTCAAGTACAAAATCAATTATGAATTGTGATTTTAAGGATTTTCTCGATATGCCTAATGCCAAACTTCCTTAATTTGAGTGATCATTCCATAATTCTTCTTAAAATATTAGATTTGTGAAATACTTGCCTTAGTGAAAGATTTGTTCATACATTGATGGTGTGAGCCTAAGAATATAACATTAATTTCCTTGCGTTGATAAGAAGTTATATGCTTCTCTTTTATTTTAAAATAGTTTAAATTTAGGATCAATAATATATTAATCACATAATAAATTAACCTTTATGGGTTCTCTTCTTCCTTAATTAAAATAAAGGTTAGTGTCACATTCTAAACAACCGTGTGAGAGAGAGAGAGAGTGTGTGTATACATAGTGGCTTTCTAATGTTTAAAGTTTGGTATTTTGAAATAATCCTTTAATTTTTTAAAGGAATATTGGCAGTCTTAGGTCCACTCAAGCTCCTTCTACTTTTAGATTACTTTAAAGAATGGGAAGTATTGATCAATAGATTAAGAGGAAACCCCTACATATTAACCTTTGTACTTCTCTTAGGTTTCTAAGTGTTTCCATAAACAAGACGACTTCAATTGTTTGTGGATTAACTTCTATCCATCCCTTGATAGGTGACTATAAATTTGAAAAACTTACATCACTTCACTTTAAATATACATTTCCCTCATTGAATTTTATATCATACTTTTCAAGATCGTAAAACATTCATTCACGTTGGTAATATGATCTCCTCCCATCTTTATTTTTATAATCATATTGTCAATGTATGCTTCTATATTTCTCCTATGTATTTGTAGAGAACCAAGTTTGCAAACTTTTGATAGGTTTTCCCTATATTTTTTAAGCTAAAATTCATAATTTGTAATAAGAGATACCCTTGTAAGATAAAGGATGGTCTTTCTTTATCTATTTTGTTTATCTGAATATTATTATACCTTGAGTACACATCCATAAAACTTAAGACCTAGTGGATTGGAAGGGCATCCATTAATTAGTCTATCTTGAGCAAAGTGTAGCCTTCTTTTATGGATGCCTTATTCAAATATATGAAGTTTATAGTAAAACTTCCTATTTTCTTTATTGACTATGATCATATCAACTTGTTTATAAAGCATCCATCTAACAATTTTAGCACCTCCTTTTTTATGGCTTATTATCATCATATATAAAATTCCTTTTCTTTCTTTATTAACTGAAATGGTTGGTCAAAGTTTTAGCTTATAGGATATTACTTACTACCCATCATTAGCTTGTTAGTTAAGCTTCATGCAAAAAAAATGTCTAAATTGGATATTCTTCAAATCTTCTATAGAGTTCTCTTTCATCATGTCCCCAATTTAAGCATTTTAAAATCATCTAGTCTATCGATTATGACCTTGTCAATTTCTTCGTTCGGCTTACCCTTAATTTCTTTTTTTAGGTCCATTAAGTATAATTATTTCATGTTTGTTGGGTATACAACACTATTTACTTTCAAAGTTATAGCATAGAATTGTTTTTCCACCTTAGTTCTCTATGTATCTTGTCTACACCATTTAAGGTTAGGAACTTCATTATTAGCTAGTAGATAGAAATGATTTGTCCATTATGGCATTATATGTACAGAGTCTCTTTATTATGTAGATTTTTTCATATTATTACATATCTTGGCCATGTCCCTAATATTATAGGCAAAGATTTTTTTCCCTTTCATTTATATTATGTCACTTTTAAAACTAAGCAGAGAGGAGATAACATATTTAGCCAGTTAGTGGGATATCCATCTCTTTGATGCATTATAGAATCAAATGTTCAATGTACTTTCTTTATCTATCTATATTATATTGACCAAGAGTTGGATATCAACAATATCACAACTATGGCATCTTATGGATCAAGGACCTATTGTATGTTTCCCATAAGATGATTTCAAATACCTTTATTATGTTATTGGGTGTATTATGATCATTTTGTTCATCACAACTCTCCCCATATGTTGCTCTTTTAATTAGGATTTTGACTCTTTGTGATCTCTTGATATAATTATATGGATCATTATTTAAGTGATATGTGGTCTTTTGTCGAATAAGGCAGATGACTCATTCTTCATTCTATTTGACCTATTAATTTCTGTTTTTTCCTTTAGGAAGTAGATCAACCTTCCCTTTTTTGTTGATTTATTAGCTATCCTTCTGATAGTCTTGTAGTCATTGATATCATATCTAATATTTTGATGGAAATGAAAGTATATGCTTTTATCCCTCTTAGTATGGTTGGTTGTTCTTTTTGGCTTCATATTTAGATCATTTTTTAGAGAGATCTTCCTTCATTTTCTCTTTGATTGCCCATTTTATATTTTTATTATATTTATTGTTATAGATTCTATGTTATGTTTAGCCTTCTCCAAAACTATATATTTATGTGACTTAATCTGCACCTCCTCAAATATTTAATGTCATTTTGTCTACATTGAGTTATATAAAGGTTGGCAAGGCTTTAGTCTATTTGCAAAGGTTGATGTTACCATCTTTATGTCAAGATTAGGAATTTAGGTTGCTCTAAAACTTAATAAATGTAATTAACCCCTTATTCTCTTTGAACCTTTTGGTTATTAATTTCAAATGAGTTGAGTCTATAGGTTTTCACCTATTACAAGTGAAAAGTGATATGAATATGGTTAAATGTTGAAAGGTGGTTATAGAGGATGGAGACAAGGTTTGTAATCCTGATCATGTAGCATTATTAAGCCTATTATAATTTTTTATATTAGTACATGAAATCAAGAGGGTCATGTATATTGTTATAAGTGTATAAGATTGGCTTCTTAAAATTGAGCAATAATGGCTTCGCTAGGACATTATATATTAGTAGGCTATATACTATCAAACTTTCTCCTCGTATGCTATGTTCAAGTGTTATTGATTATTGAGTTGTAGATGGGGCTCCTTTTTATTATGATCATAAGGTATTAGTATGTTGTCTTTTATGTTTTTGTGTCTTTCTTGTAACAATTTTTTTTGTTAAAACATATGAATTTTCCCAATTTAGTCCACAAGTTACTCATTCGTTAAGGGCCTTCATAATGTTGGTTATCTTGATAAGGTTGATGACCAAATTACTTCTATAAGTATCCATATTCCTTCTTAAGGTGGTGATAACCCAACTTATTTGAGATTTTTGTTGTGCCTAAAAAGTTCTAAAAATTACCTAGGCCATCCTACTCATATGTATACGAGGCAGTTGTAGTGATTACCTAGGGTCGTCTCCCATAGAGGTGAAATTGGTTCACTTAAATTAATTTTGAACAAAAACAAAAATAAAGGCAATCCTAAACATTTTATCCTGATTGTTGAGTGAAGGCTTTAAAAGAAAATTCACAAATTAGTCTGAAAAGTAAACGATTCAACTAGATGCAAAGACGAATAGATTAATCAAAATGGAAGACTCTTGAGAATTAATTTCACTAATTTAATCTCCTATGCATGTTAAGGGAAATGATTGGTTAATTGTCTTACTAAAATTAACAGTCAGATTCTAAGATCAACTCAAATAATAGACTAAATCTAGCTTTCACTTTCGGCAAGTTATTATATGAATTAATATAGAAACCTGATTACTAATTACCACGTAATTTAATATATTTCTAATTTATAACCTAAGCGTCTATAGTTTCTAGTTCCATATTAAACTTCTCCTTTCGGTCCTTCGTTTGATACTAAAATGATGTAAAGTTTGGTCATGTTGTTACATCCATTCAATTTAGAAACTATAGCAAGCATAAGACAACAACATAATCCCTCAATCATGCATATTTGACTAAAATAGCTACATTATTCCTCAAGAAAAAAAGATCAGCCCATCATCGCATAAACACAAGTCATCATCTCTATACACTTCACTCCTATGTTACTATCAACAGAAGTATTAAAGTAATAAAACAGTGAATACTAAATGAACTATGAAAAGAAAACAAATAACAGTCGATTAAGCTAACAAGTAGTAAGTTCAGTAAATAAACAAGAAACTAAGCAACAGATGAAAAATAGAATAAGTAAACAAGTATCAGGTGAGTATGAAGGCGGTGGTCTCCTGCCCCTCTCAAACTTTCCGCATTAGCTCTCACCTTCTGCTTCATCTTGTACTTACCAGATGGTCGAAGGCTTGCTCTGCTTCTAGCTCTCTGCTATGTTTGTCTCTTCTTCACCGACTCTCTGTGTTTCTCTTCTTGTCTTCCCTTCTTTCTCTTTATCTGCCTCCCGAAGTGTCTCTCTGTGTAGAGAATGAAGAATGAAGAGTGGAATGGAATGAATGAAAAATGTCGCCACCACCCTCCTATCCTTTCTATTTGTAGCCTTGTCTAGGTTTAGGTTTTTGTGCCCCTTCAACCTACAACTACCACGTAATAAAACATACAGATTAATATAAGAATTTGAACAGGGGTGAGTATGGCAGTCACGAGTGTGACTCATTATGTAGTCATGATCACGGTGGTGGTAACATGTTTAGTCACCACCGTCAAGTCACAACCGTGACTTAACATGTCACAGTGGTGATATGCTTAGTCACCATCATGACTAAGCTTGTCACTATGGTGACTATGACACCTTTAGTCACCACCTTTCTTTGTTTTCTTCTTCTTCTTTCATGCAAACTTACGTCAACTTTCCCATCAACCTTCATGAAAAATTTACAAAATAATCCAATTAACATTCATGCAATAGTCACACCATTTCACTCAATTTATCTCACATTTATATCAAAACACAAGGATTTGTAACCAAAATCAATATATGAAGGCAAGTAAAAGTAATAGAAACTAGACATAACAATTTTAGCAAACGGGAATATTATATCTCAAAATATGTTCTATAATGGTGCCAAATGATGTAAAATAAATTTGAATAAGCCTATTAAATTGATATCAGGTTTGTATACCTATAAAAATGAGTATTCAAAGTGTTGAGAGTGTTCACAAAGACACCTTGTCACTAAAGTTAGTGAGAGTTTAAGGTTGTTAAGAATGTAAAGAAATATCTCTTTTATAGGCAATCTTTTTAAAATTATAGTTGGATTCTAACTATGATCTAACTTTTATAAAATTAGCAATGGATCAAGTCGGGTTAGGTCTAAGGTTACCTGGGCCTATCCTAAAGTCTTTACAAATGACATGAACGCGAACTTAATCAGGCTTCAAGATCGAGCCCGAACCATTCATTCCTAGCCTAATTCTAATCAAGTTTCACCTTAACCAAAGCCCAAATGGCCAAGCTCCAAACCTAACCCAATCTGACTCATTAAGGCTTCGATACTTATTAACCCCTCTCTATCAAGGTCGACCTCATTAAATACTGTGTTTATCATTCCATTTTGGTTGACCCTATGTTATGAGTTATTAGTCAAAGAATAATAAAGCTTGAAAGCATGAACAAGATCAAACTACAAATCACACTTGAGAATATGGGACCAACTGCCAAAAGCTTCGAAGCAGAATGCTTGTTGGTGTCATAGATAAAGTAAATTTATGGATAGAAGTATCGTTAAAGAACTGGAAGGAAGATGGGCTAGATCTGAATACCAAAGATCAATCCTTTTTATAGCAAAAAAGCCATTTGTGGGGCTCAATCTTAAATGTATTGGTTGAAGGTTTTGATGAATTCCATTGGAACAATGAATGTATAAAAAGAAGAGAATGGTGGCGATATAGGAAGATAAGGGTGTATAAGGAAAGAGCTTTTTAAGTGTCATTCAAGTACATAAACAAAATGACGTCGTTTTAATATTGAAGAAGTTTAAGTTTCAGACTGGGTCGAGCTATGAAACGTGAACCCAAGCCCAACTAGAAGTCTAAATTTTAATAAAAAGACCTAAAGTCTAGTTAATTTGAGTTGATTTTATTGACTTTGAGTTGGACTTTCTAAAGTTAAGTATGTGATTCATTAATATACAAAATAACATCTTTTTTTCCTTTTTACATAAGCAAAACAATATCATTTTGCATACAAAAGAAGTTTATATTTCAAATTGATTAAGGCGATAAAATGGGAGTTCAAAGTTGGTATGAAGTTATACAATTTAATAATAAAAACCTAAAATTTAATCTACTTTCACATGTAATGAATCATAGATTAACTATCTTATTTGTTAGGTACACTTAAAGTATACATGAGTAAGCCTAATACATCCTTGAAAATGATAATTGTATGAATGTGTCTTTGGACTTAAAGCTTGAATTAATAAAGTAAGTTTTATCGTGTAATTCAACATCGTTCCATACTTTTGATGTAATGTATCAAATATTAACTATTAATAAAAGTTTATAATCATTATAATTTAATTGTTAGATACTTAATAGTCTAATTTTAGAAAAGTAAATTTGTTATTAATTTAATTGTTAGATACTTAATAATATATTTAATAATATATTATTAAATATATTACACCCTCATTGGAACTACAGTAAAACCTCGATAAATGAATATTTGATAAATTAATAATCTCGATTAAATAATATTTTTCTCCGGTCCCGACTTGGGCCAATGGGATAAAATAATAACCTCGCTAAATGCATAAGATAAT
>JANKOE010000006.1:48474238-48487950 GCA_026284465.1 Erythroxylum citrifolium
ATAGAGAGGTCTTGGGAAGATGGGAACGTGGACGTGCGAGAGAGAAAGAAGGTTGAAAAGGAAGAAATGAAAAATCACAGGTCTTCGGAAGTTCAGAAGGAGGACGCGCGAGGGGGAGAAGGATGAATCTTCAGATGGGTTGGGGTAATTTTGGGAGAGATGTGTCGGTTTAAGCCGGAGACGGTGGACAGCTCCCTTCTATCTTTCATTTTTGCGAGTTACAACAGTCACCGTTCATCGGAGTCAGAGGACAAGAAATCAGGAACATTAACCAAACGCTCTAGTGGACATGATTATTGTGTCCTGTCAACTGTCCCAGAGGAGACAGTAACCATACACTGTAGTTTTAATACATTAATTCTGATCGTCTTTTTCAGTGTTAATTAATTACAAGATAAAGGGACAGTCCCTTTTTGTATTTTTTGCATTTATTATGTTTCCTTATGTTAATTCATATATTTTTTTTACCAATAAAAAATTCATATTTTTATAGGAACTTAAAGCTTCCAGCATTGTTTATGTTCAAATGGTCTCATAATCTTTTTTTTGTATTATATCAATTATGTCAAAGGTTTGTGTCTCCATCTGATTTTTCATGATTATCTTGTTAAAAATTTTTCAAGTGGATCTTTTGACTATCACCTTATTTTAGCCCATCGGTATTTTCTTTTCATGCAACTAATTTGGGTTGTTAGTAAATCTTGCAAATGAAGATGTGCATAATTGAACTTTTATATACTTGTGTGATTTTTTCTTATCAACAAAAAAAATCATGTTATTTTAATATGATGCGTTTAGATAAGCTTAATGTCTACTCTAACTTCTCCAAGTGATTGCTTATTTGATAGCCTATAGTTGCTTCTTATCGTTACACTGCAGTGATGTTTTACTTCACAACATTCATTGCCTTCATCTTTGGAACAAATTTGACAAGCAAAGTGGAGCTTTAGTTAGCTTGCCTTCGTCCAAAAATAGTTACGCAGCAGCCATTCTTCTCAACACGTGTGCTTAACAAGCTTGAAGAGGAGTGTAAATCCATGCTTGATAGGCTTTTCTCAAGAAACACCGTCAGTTTTGCTACAAGGAACTGACGCTACAGCTATCTTTGGCAAATTGAAAATGAAGCAACAGTGTATTAAAAGTACTTTAATTACATATGTAACTATGTAAGTATCTCCAGTTAGTATTAACATACAAAATTTGCTGATCAAAATAGATATTAATTAGTTGAGAATTAATTTAATTAAAATTATATAAATATTTTATAATAGAAATTATTAATTTACTAAAAGTCCTTGCTTTATAATAGAAATTATTAATTTACTAAAAGTCCTTGCCGCATGCATGACTGATAAACAAGCTAAAAAGACTTGGACCAATTTAGTAATTACACGTTGGCATCATTCAGTTGGTAGTCATGTTTCCGTTCCTAAATGGAAATATTCTGAAGAAGGGTTAGCCCTTCCGAGAGAAGGCATTCAGGAACAGATGTGACAAATTTTCCAGTTCAGGAAAAGCTTGCTTCAACTGTTTTCTTCATAACATTTCCGAAACACTTACTCAACCAGTCATCTTTAAGATGATCTCAACGTGGTAATCAACCAAAAGCACCAAACATGTAACCACAAATGATGATATCCCATTATAATCTCTTATTCCAAACTAAGGGAGCTCATTTTACTCTTTTAAGACCCTTCCCGAGTGGAACAGGATTTTTGTTGACATTGGGTTAGTATTTGCAGAACGATCCAAATTGAAAGTACTAATTTCCATTAAGCACCTTCATTAAGTAAGCTTGTCACTTTCTGAAAAGAATAAACTGCATATGTTGCACCATTTTGCTTAGTTGGATGTGTGTCATGATTAGAGCAACCTGATTACATAACAAAAAATTTATTAGTCTTCTACTGTACTTTCCTTTTTCACACAGTGTACTTGGAAGCGTTTGCACTTGTTAGAAAAGTAAATACATGATCAATCGACCCTACTAGGTTCAGGTAAACTCCACTGATATCAGTTCCAATCATTTTAAGTAAGCAGTAGAAATCAATCGTGCGACACCAAACATCCGTACAAAAGATGTAAGGTAAATTAAAAAGGGAAATTGGAAAAAGTTTAGTGTTTCACATTTCCATCCACGTAAGTTATGCAGAGATTCTATACTGAATAGGCATTAGAGAAATTGCCATGTGAATATCAACAACTTGGCAGGTAAATTAGCACTTGGAACAATGGAAGTATCTCTTCAGCTTGAGAACTCACAAGAAGAAACTTAACCATATAGTGAAATTAGAGCTTCAAGGGGTTTAAATATTAACAGGAAGATAGTTTCATTGTTAAAGAAATAACGGCATAGGCATCTAGTCTCTACAAATTTGATCTCGTGTTACATAGGTTACTCCCTCGAGGTATGGCCACAGTATTAGGCCATGCAGCAGAAAACATCATTCCCTCAAATGTGAATAATGAAAATATTTATGATCTTAAACCACACAGCAAGATCTCTGTACTTGCAATGTCGGTCGGTCTTGTGCGAGCTGACAAGACATGCTAGACAATGAAATGAAAGACTCCATTGTCAAGCCTAACAATTCAATGAGATTGAAAAGAGCAAACAAGTGTTGGAATTGAATATTGTCATTCTTCTCAATGAAATGATGGTGAGATAGGTAAAAGAGAGGAAAAGTATAGTTTACTTTGGTAGGATGATCCTCTGATTCTAAATGCAACCAAGTGCAACAATAATGCTTGACTTTATCCTATCTGTACATGGTTTGGGTTTTTATACAGTCATTTCAAGTTTGGGATGTTTTGACAAATTTAAATCATGTGATGATGGCCTTCAGTTAAATGGCAAGTGATGCGATGCTATGTACCGAATTAAAGATTAGCATGCAGAAAAGGACCTAGTAATTTATGAAACAGTTGACATAGTTTGATGCCAAACAGAACTGACAAGGTATAGGTTTCCAGGTCAAACCTTCCCAAGTCATGATCCACTTCCCAATTACATTGGCCATTTGGTTGAATGACAATCTACCAGAGTAATAACCACTAAGCAATTAATAACTGAAAAGTAAATACATTTCATAACTTGAAGCATACCTTCTGAACTTTCTCAGAAATTTTGGGCAGATGGAAAGGAACTTATTGATATTTTGCACATATTTGATACAGCTACACCTTCAGAAGTAAGAAACGGAATTCTTCCCCTATATCATTCAAATAGATACAAGAGGTAATAACAACAATGGTAATCCCTATGATTTCAAATTTTGACACCTCTTCTCAAAGTGAAAATAAAGAGAGTTCATGTTAGCAGAATAGTCTATACCATCTCATTCAAGGAGGGACTAGCCTCATATCATCATGGACTTTGAATGTCACAGTCACAAAATCTCCACAATCCATCATCTTGCCTTTTGAGAACATAATGAACTTTATAGGTTCTGAATAAAGCAATCACAAGCATAAACATAAATATAAAATAAAATAAATGTAAAAGATTCGTTAAGAAAGAAGTTGATAATCTTTGACTGAAGATTCCTTTAACCAAACTTGATTTTATTTCTCCTTAATGCAGTAACTGAGAAATGCACAGATTAATTCCAAACCTGCAACCACTAAATCCTCTACACAAGATGAAAACATAATCACTTACCCATAGTAATTGGGGTACTTTTGTAGGGACTCATCAACTAGCTCCGCTGCTTCTTCAATGAGAGCTTCAATTTCTGCCATCTCTACTCCAAATCCAACTGATATAATATCAGCCTGGAGAACAGAAAGTTCCAGCAAAACAAATCTCCAATAGCATGACCTGGCTTTTGCTGCATCAGCCAAAACTTGCCACTGTAGATAAAAACAAAAATACAAATAGTTGATGTATTGTGCTCCAGCATTCCTCCACTGTTAGATCATCAAAGAAAAATGCCATAATAAAGAATTTCATATGATGCAAAACATAGGTAATTCGTTTTGAAAGAACAAATCAAATTTTTTCCGATTTCCATTGCATTATTTCTCATTAAAGGTCTCCTTGTTGCCTAAATCAATGATAAAACCGAACATTGAATCTTGAGTTTGGACCATGAAGATATCACTTATTCTGAGTAATAGTGAACATGTCTACACGTTTCCACCATGACAAGGAATTACCTATTCTGTAGGTCACATTTTCTAACATAGGTCACACAAATGGAACCTCAATAAGAATAGTTATTGCTACTTTTTCATTGTCATTCAAATTCTCACAGTAGACTGATTTCCTACCATCAACAGATGGTATATCAACTTCCCAACCATTCGACAGTTAACATACCTGAGCCAACATTGACTCATCAAGGATTTCAGAAAGGCTCGCAACATGATGGCTATGCCCAAGAGATTCAGCTTTAATTGCTTGCCATTGCTTCACGAGAGCTTCAGCTTCTTCAACAGGCATCTGCTTCCTCAAAACTGCTGTCTTAGATGATGACATTCTATCCGAAACTTCTGAAATTTGCAGTGATTTGGGTTCTGAATGTTTCCTGAAATTCACTTTAACCGCTGTCAACAGTTTATTCAGTCCTTTGTCAATGCTACTTTGTTTAGTAAAAGAAGGCCCAACTTCATTGTCAAGTGCAGAATCTGTTTCCCGTAGAAGAGAACTGACATCTGCACCAGGTTTAGAGGGCAATTTGGATGGAATCCTTCTTGACAGACCAAAGGGAAAAAACACAATGCACCCTACTGCAGCAACAATAATTATCTTTCCAACTGCGGCTCTACGAATTAACCAACTTTGCCAAGCACTTCTATGGTGTACATTAATATTTCTTTTCAGTTGAGCAGAGGGCTCATCATCACTACTGTCACTCTTACCCACTATTAACGAGCTTTGTAAGTTGGTTGGTGCCAACTGTTTAACAGCAAAGCCAAGATTTTGAGATGGTTTCGCATGTGGAACTGATTCCCCACAATCCATCCGTTTAACTGCAATGTCAGATATTGATCTTCGAGCCACAGAATAATTGGTTTGAGTGGTATGTATTCTCTTCTTGCTACTCAAACTTCTCTTTTCACCACTAAAAAAGTTGACCTGCAGATGCATTTTGGAAAATTCAACCTTCCACACAAATAGAACTGCGTACTCGAATGCTAAATGTAATTCTTACAAAAGATGGAGAACAATCTCTAGTATCTGGAAAAACAGCGAGGACAGCATCCTTCAGCCAAGTTTCCTGCTCAAGATGATAACTCATGCTAATATCAGAAAGCATGTTCAAGAGAAGAATGAAGAGCAATATGGACAGGTGCACTGCATTTAGCATGTATGGAGTTTAGAACATGTATAAAACTGAGATAGATAATATGATGTTCAGGATAACAAAGAAAAAAAAAGGGAAAGAGAACAGTTATGTAGAAGAGATGAGGCTTTCAATGCTTGACAGCATGCAGCACTGCATAACTCATAACAGTACACTACTACTCTCTGTATATTCAGTTTCTCACTATGGTAAGGTTGTATTCTAGACTAAGAGCTACACCAATGACCACATATGATGCGTCAAAACTGAAACAACAGTTCCTCGTTGTCATGAAATCAAGGTTAGAAGCTTGTGTCCTGACGTAGGGAAAAGCCTTAAGAGCAACAAATTTTAGCAAAGGGCTGAAAATTTGGTGATTTGAACTGGAACTGTAAGGGTTTATCTGAAAATAATAATAATAATAATAATAAGGCATTTAAGCCATAGAGTGTTGCTTCCAGGTTTTTATACTTGGTTTTCTATATTCCTTATTGGTAATAAAAAAATGAATATTTTTTTTTTAAAGGAAACCTCGTCTAAATAGGAAACAATAACAAAACTAAACTTTTTTGTGCAAGGAACTAGATCTGTCAAAAAAATCCTGTATTAAAATAATTATAACTTCAGCTCCTGCATAATTCCTTTACAACTTTATGCTAATTTGTCACCTTTCGTAAGTTCAAGCAACTTTACTTACCATTCATTATACAATATTATAAATACCACGGCCCTTCTTTGCTCTTGATCAATGATCATATAATAGTTGGAGTACCATATTTAGGTAATTTCACAATTACTGTCAGATTCAGATACTACAATTCGTAAAAGCACAGATAACTAACTTAATGCTAATGTGGAACAAAGATTTGGTTGAAAAACACAATAAAAGTTGATGACAAACTTTATTGATACAAAACTTTCCAATTGCACTCTACCGGAGATTTTGAAGGTTAGTTTATCTATAAAGATTATACTAATTTGATATCATTTTAATTGCATAATTTATAGCACATCAAAAGCAGCATTGCCCTTCAAGCCTTCATCGAGTTCCTTTCAACTTAAGCAACATGTAATTATTAATAATATGGTTTTGTTTTCCTTTCGATCAACACAATTATAATGCTACCTATATTGAGTTTAACTGCATAATATGATCAGACCTAGGGCAAGATTATAACAAGAATACCAAGTATAATACTAAAAGCCTTTCCAATTTCACTCTCCAATTAAATATGTCCTAATGCATGTGGCAGCGGGAAAGTCATAAGTCCAATATATGTATAAGCCATACCAATGATTGTTTTCCACTGGAAAAATCTTTCATCTCCTTGACCGAGACTAAACTTCGTCCGGCTGAATTTGAATTCAACTCTAGTTGATGAAGCTTTTCAACAGCTTGTGCCTCATTACCCTAAACATCAAGATAGAATTACAGTATAAGTGCCATAATCAAGAAATGATAGCAAACTAAACTAACCAAGAATAAAGACTTCCATTGACAAGTTGAACTCATATTCACACTAAAAAAGAGGGTAAAAAAAGGAGCAAAGGGAGATGTGATGGATAAGATAGTTAAACCAAAATTTAAATTCCCAAATTGGCAGCAAACATTGACAATGTAAAGGGAAATCAGCATACCTGCCCAAGAAGAAACAAGCAGAAAGCTTCCTCAAATTTCAAATCAATACCTTCTGATGCAATCAAACACTCACATATGACTTTAGCCTTATTGATCTACCAAAACAGCAAGAAGATTTGCATCATGTAGACAGAACTCATAACGGTAATATCAATTCCCTGATCCTCGGGCAAAGAAACCAAAAACTTGAAATTCCAAGCAAAAGCATAATCCATAATCTCTTACCAAGTCTGTTTGCTTGCTTGAAAAACCAAGAGCAATATGAGCAATTAACACCACATAGAAACAATTAAAGTCAATCACAACCCTCTGGTTGTGTGATTCAATTGATTTCTTATTCTTCCTCATGATGGCTAAATCCTCCCAAGGAAGAAGATCAACTATTTCTGTAGCCATTAATCTATTTAGTGCTTGGCTCAGAAAACTCTGCCAATCTTGAACTCTGCAAGAAGTTTCCACATCAAGACCCTGTCTGAGCAATTCACGCAAGGCAGCAATTGCTCCCCGTCTTCTTTCAACATGCTCTGGAGAGTGGGGCATGCCTAACAATTCCAATGTGCATGCAGGGGCAAGCTCCTCCAGAGATTCTTCTATCTAAAAACCAAGATCAAGAGCATTAGATGTCTATCACATTTGCTCCAGAATGCAAGAGACTTATGTGTTTACTTTCTTTCAGCCATCAAAATATTTATGCGCTTCTTTGGTCACAACTACCACCCTTGGTAGAACTGACATAAGAGAAGCAAGCATATGCTGAACAGAGTAGTCATTATTAAGGGTCAGGAGAGACACACACAGAGAGATAGAGGAAGGAAGAAGATGGGTGAGAAAGTTGAACAAACCAGTGATAACAATGCCATCTTGCCGAGTGAGGTTTTACTTCTAAGAAGACATTGAGCTCGAGCAAGAGCTTCAAACCCATTGGAGACTTTGTTCTTCTCAAAACTAATCTTCGCTATGGCACACTTCAAGAAAGCAGCACCTATGATAAGAAAAGTGGGCATAACAAGGTTATCCCAACAAAATTGCTACAACTTCCTGACCTCCTGATTATTCTTACCTCTGCTAATGCCATAGATAGAAGCACGTCATGAATGTATGGCTTGGCATCTGGATGCTTGAGAGCTTCTTGGCCAATATCCAGCACCAGTTTCTCTTCCCCAATCTGTATCAATAAATATATATTATCATAATCCAAAATCAAATTATCTTTGTATTATAGGTAATACTAATGAAAAATGCTGCACACTGGCCAGCTTGATGACAAAAGAGGATGATAATACTTTATCCAAGATGATAGCAAGAAAGAGATGAGCCAATTGCTGCTGCTAGCCACTCGGCGACAGCAATTAAGATAAAGTCTTAATAAAACTGAAAACCCACAGAAACAATACTAGTTTAGGACTAAGAAGAAAAGAACAAATTTGTACCTCTTGAAGTAAGCAAAGTGCACCAGGCAACCAAGGCCATGGAATTCTAAGGGAAGATTTAGGTGGAATCTTCTCTTTCAGATTCCCTGCATATTCTGGTTCGAACAGAAGTTTATCTCTTACATCCATTAGTAGATCCTGCAAAGGAAAAGAAAATAACTTAGTACGTAAAATATCTTTCTTTTAACCTCATATCAGATAGATAAAATTCAAGTTTGCCTTCCACACCCTACCTGGCGAGATTTAATAGCATCCAATGTATACCCCTCTTCAACCTCAGCATTTTTCAATTGCATAACCGATTTAACTATTTCATCTTTCTCTGCTCTATCAGCGACACCAACAAGCTACAAATGTGTTCCCAATTCATGAGAAGAAAACGAAATGCTCGTACTTGACGTGTTCGTGTGAAAACACATAAAGATAGCAAGAGAGATAGAATGGGTGCGGGGGTACCTGGAAACAAGAGACCGGGATTTCAACGGTGGCAGTGGTGGCCAGAGAAGGAGCGTTCTCCACAATGTGGGTGTCGGTGGCGTTCAATTCCCATGGCCTTGCACGCAAACCTCTCCTTCTTGAAACCCTAGAAACAGAAACGCATCTCGAAAGCCCGGTTCCAGAACATTTACCGTTACCGAAAGCAAGCCCTACGAAACGCTTCCGATCCAAATTGTCTTTACATTTCCCGCAGAAACAACAAGAAGAAGAGGGAAGAATTGTTATCAGATTGAGATGAGCCAACGCCATGATCCCCTATCAAACTACTTTACTCATTCTGAAGACATCTACATCGAAAAAAATTAAAAGTGAGGTTTTCTTTTTCTTTTTCTTTTTCTTTTTCTTTTTCTTTTTCTTTTTCTTTTTCTCCTTTTCAGCTTTTGTTCTTCAATGTTAAAAGGCAGCGGAGGAATGCATGCAGTCTTCTTCTACAGTTCTGCCACCGTCATCGGCAAATGCAACGTCTACGAGGTCGCGGCGTTGATTTTATCATGCTGCTGGCTTTTTCCCCTTTTCTTAATAAAATATCTGCTGAAATTTGTTTTGTTTAGATTAGATATGAAAAGAGTGCTTTTACAATTGATTTGATTTTGTGCGTAAAAGTAAAACTGACCAACGACTTCAACTTCAACCTGCCGGGTTTGTTGCCGTTATTACCAATATTTTAAAACTCAGCCTCAACATCGAATCAGTCCAAAGAAAAATATTTGAAGGATCAATATTTATTTAACCATTATAAAATTGGTGTTAAATAAATAAATTATAAAAATAAAATATTTTATTAAAGTTGGTATATAATAAATTAGAAATAAAAATTATAAAAGTAAGAAAATAAAATATTTTATTGATTTATTTATTATTAATTCATTATATAAGAATAGATATTGATGTATATTTTTTTATTTATCATTAACTCATTATATAATAATAGATATTGATGTATATTTTATTATATAATTATAGATAAATCTGAGTCTAATGTAAAACTTAAAATAACAATAAAAATTAAATTTTTTAAAAAAATAAGATTGCATTTCACCATCGTCAAAAATTTCAAATTTTCTAAAAATACGTTTTTATCTAAAATTTTAGAGAAAAGTTTCATTGGACTCCTAGAGAAAAGCTTTTTAGAAAGACCTTATTTGGAAGCTAAAAACTTAACTTCATAGTTTATTATGAGAGATTTTAATGGTATTCTATTTTCCCAATACTTAGAAGGCTTAAAGTCAAGGATGAATCCTTATAATGAGTAGTTAATAAAATGTATCACCAACTAGGTTTTTTTGATCTTAGATACAGTGATTGTTACTTTACCTAGAATAATAATCAAATGAGAAGTTGGGAAAAATTGGATATAACTCTAATGAACTCTAGATGGTTGTCTACTTACCCTAATAATTGTGCTCATTTTAAGTCTTTTTGCTCTGATCATTCTGTTATTGAGACCTATACGTCTATTCAATATGTCAATTTACCAAAATCCATTCAAATTCAAAAATTATTTGTTTGGAGTAAATGGTTTTGAGGATGAAATCATTAGATGATTGAGCATCAAAGTGGAGGGATATAAGGCTTTCAGCCGTATGCAAGACTAAAAGCTACTAAGGAGGAGCTCAAATTGATTAAGGGAACAAATTACAATAATACTAAGCTTGAAAGGAACTAAGCCTTGAGCAATATTAACAAATTCCAAGAGCAACTTAACTCCAATCCAGGTGATAAGGCCCATAAACAGAGGGAAAGGAATTCCTTAGCAGCAAAATATACCAATTCTTTAGATATTCACAACTCCTTAATAAGGCAAAATTATAGGAATTAATGGCTAGGGGAGGGTGACAGGGATATTAAACTTGCATAATTCTTTAATTTCAAGAAGAGACATCAGTATAATTAATTAATTCTTTAAAAGACCTTAAAGAAAGCATTGTCACAAACCAAGACATGAAGAAGTCAACTTTTAATTTATCTAAAGGCATTATATGCACTGCTAAAAAATTTACTTTCTTTTTACAAGATATCAAATTCTTATTTCCTCACTTTTTCTTTAAAGGATAAGCATAACTTCTCATAAAGACATTAATAAGTTTAGATGTAAGGCATGCCTTATTCAGTTTAGGAGCCAACAAAGCCCCATGACTTAATGTTTTTTTAAGAAGACTTAGAACTTAACAAGCACATTAGTTATACATGCAATCTTGGAGTTCTATGCAATCTTGGAGTTAAGGAAAAATGTTAAGTGGGGTGAACATAACTCGTATCTACCTGATTTCCAAGATTCCAGCCCCTCAATCTTGACTTATTATAGAATTATTTCATGCTGTAATATGATTTATAAAATCATGTCAAAGTTGTTTATTCTAAAGGCTCAAACTTGTCTTAAAAGACATCATTTAATTTTTTTAAGGTATATCTATCTAGGGTCGAAGCATTAAAGACAACATTCTTATAGTGCAAGAGATATTAAAGAATTATTATAAAAAGAAGGTGTCACAAGAGATACTTTGAGACTAGTTAAGTGCCTTCAATTTCTTTGTGTCACAGCTTAGTTCCCTAACCAAGTTCTCATTAAAATTCCATTAAACTGGTTATGTACACTTTACTTAATAAATTTGTCAAACACATGGACTGCACTTCAATATGACATTTTATCAAACTAGTGTTATGCAATATGCTTTTAGCTTTTTAAAGACTCACACATTTTCATTAAATAAAAGATAAATTTCTAGAGCTATCTTAATAAGTCAATAAACAATCTCCAACCAAATCAAAGTAAGATAACCAATACAACACTCAAATATTCATGTAGGGGTATTTTCATGAACACCTTTTGTGTATTTAACCTCTCTACTAATTAAGGATAAGATTGCGTACTATTGGACCTTCCCAGTCCTTGCGTGTCACTGGGATTTCTAATGAGTTGTTATTCTTATTTTTTTACTTATTATTGTTTGTATTTTTATTTGGATAAATCATTTTTAGATGCTTACCATTAATTTTTTTACTGTAATTATTAAGTTAAGTGCTAATAAAGCAAAAAAAAAGTTATAGAGAAACATTATTAACTCAAATGTCGGGGCATCCAATATATAGCAAATTTTATCAACAAAACTAATGAAAAAATATAACATAAACAGGTGATACTTTGTTCCTATCGAAAATATTAAAAAAAAGTCTTAACATTCCTCATAGTTTGTAAACGAACAATACGAAAGAATACCATCAATTGAAATGTGTCTATACATAATGTCAAATATTCTTGCAAAAAGTCTTATCCAAATCGATACCTCCGTAATAAATAAAATTTATATGTTAATTATATGCTTCAAATTAAAGCGAACATAACATAGCTTTATTATTTCCAACATTCTTAGTTAAAATGTTACCTATCAATTCATGAGTATGATGGTCACTTAACTGCATCTTCGTCCATTTTGTAATTTGATAAAAAAAGTGTTAAAGTTAAATTATAGTATATATAGGAAGTGATACAATAACTCTAGGACATGAATTAATACCCTTCACTTTTCTCTTCATTTCCGTTATAATCTGAGCTGAGTAACCTTTTGAATAATATATCATGTTTTGCTAATTTAGTATAAGTTTCTTTTCTCTTAATTACTTCATTCTTTAACGTAGCCTAAAGGTTGTTTCCCTCTTGAAGTTGTTCAATGATTGTTTTAAAAGTAGAGATTGAAACATTTGGCTGGGGTCGTAGCCAATGCCTTTAATATAACCTGAACAAATACCAAGTATTGTATAATAAATCTCTAATTTAGATTTCTCCAAAATCTCTTGCGACTTAATCTAAAATAAATGAAGAAGATCAATATTCAATCAACATATTACTACTCTATTAATACCTTCTATACATTACTTAAAAAAAATAATTGACCTAACTTTTTTACTTATATAATTATTTTCTGCTTCTTGTGACACCCATCCTTTACCTTTATTATAGCAATTTAGTTTATATAGCTTATCACACTATTGTCTATCTAGTTCCTTCTCATTTTATTTTATGAAATAAAAAAAATCACAACACAATAAATAATTTAATGCTTATTCATTATAGCACAGCTTACAAATATAGATCTTACATATTCATGTCGAAAAACTACAAATGACTTAGATCCTTAATTATGAGGTGTTTTCATTTTTTATCTGCTCACCCTTGTTTTCTCACAATTTTCCTAAATTCAAGAAAAATCAGTTTAGCTGGTAATTCATATGACAAGATTAATGCAAGCAAACATTAAGGAAAAAAAAATCAAACTTGAACTTTTGGGTCAAACCAATAGTCATACAAACACGCAAACTATTCCAATTTATTCATTCTCTGTGCATTTGTATATGAAGCAAAGGGCTTATAATACATATGCAACTTGAAACAATGGTCTCTAGTCCTTTGTTTCAATAATGAATTAACACGGTTTGGAACTTTTGGATTCTAAATATCCACAACATTTAATTTCAACCATGAATAATAAGTCAAAACATAATTTATCTCAAATTCATTAAAAGAATGATACATAAGGGGCTGTTTGGTTTGGTTTTTTTCCTGCGTTTTTCGTTACCGTTTTCAAAAATAAAGAAACAGATGCGTAAAACTTGTTTGGCCGAGGATGTTGCGATATTTCGTTTTAAAAAGAGAGAAAACCGCAACCAATTTACAAAAACCAAAAAATAACGTTTCCGTGCGTTTTTAAAACAAAGTTTTCTCTCTCGCTATGGGTTTTCCTGTAGGTTACACCGAGCTACTACTGCCCAAACTAGTGCTACACATCTCGCCACGGAGCTTGTCGGGCTTGGCATCGACGAGGGCGAGGACGTCGGCCAAGTCTTGGGTGAGGATGGTCT
>JANKOE010000006.1:48555858-48570080 GCA_026284465.1 Erythroxylum citrifolium
TCCTATGAACTCTCAATCTAGCCCATCCTATGCCAATTTACCATTTTACCCTTCCAATAGGGGGTGGGATGTTACACAACGTGCCTTTGTTAGTGGCGAGGTCCCCCAACAAATATCAGATACACTCCTAGTCCTCATCCCTAAAGTGGACAATCCGGTGTCTATTGGGTAGTATAGACCGATCAGTTTGTGTAATGTGGTCTACAAAATTCTCACGAAGGTTATTGTCAATAGGATACGCCCTTTTCTAGCCGATCTGATTAATCCAGCTCAGGTGGCGTTTATGCCT
The DNA here is from genome assembly GCA_026284465.1 of Erythroxylum citrifolium. NCBI lineage: Eukaryota > Viridiplantae > Streptophyta > Magnoliopsida > Malpighiales > Erythroxylaceae > Erythroxylum > Erythroxylum citrifolium. The sequence continues at coordinate 48,556,148 of JANKOE010000006.1, forward strand.
AGGCGCAAGGCAGCGGATAATATACTCATTGCTCAGGAAGTGGTTCATGCTATCAAGCGAATGAGGAGAGAGGGTATGGCAGTAAAAATTGACTTGGCCAAAGCCTACGACAGAGTTGACTGGGACTTTCTCCGACAAGTGTTATTGGAGTTTGGCTTCCCTGTGCTACTTATTAATCTGATTATGAGCTGTGTTTCTAGCTCGTCTTTATCTGTTCTATGGAATGGATAGCGTCTAGAAGCTTTCCAACCCAAACGCGGCCTCCGCCAAGGCGATCCTCTTTCTCCATATTTGTTTTTTTATGCATGGATAAATTATTGGGGTGGATCTCTCACCAGGTCGACGAAGGCCGTTGGCAACCGATTGGAACTTCAGCTATTGGTCCTCCCATATCACACCTCCTTTTTGCCGATGATGTACTTCTCTTTGCTCATGCTACGCGTCGTCAAGCCCGCATTTTGCGTCAAACATTGGGCGAGTTTTGTTCTACTTCGGGGATGTTGGTAAATAATGCTAAATCTAAAGCATTCTTTCCACCCCAGGTTCGGCGCCGGGCAGGGGCCAGGATCACCACTGCTTTGGATATACCTCAGTCTCAACGTCTAGAGACTTATCTTAATGCCCCTCTATGTACTCGACGATTGACTAAAACTGATTATGCTGGCATTCTTGCCAAGATCCGATCTCGTTTGGAAGGCTGGTCCAGTAAGTTACTTAATAAAGCGGGAAGGGCTACTCTGATTCAAGACACTCTCACTTCTATACCCATTTATGCTATGCAGTCCACCTAGCTTCCTCGGGTTGTATGTGATGAGATTGATAGAGTAGTGAAGGGTTTTTTGTGAGGAAAGCTCGGTAATCTTAAAGGGATCCACCTCCTGCCTTGGACTACAATTACCACCCCAAGAGCTTGCGGTGGATTAGATGTGCATCAAGCTAGAGAGGCTAATACGTCGTTGCTCGGGAAATGTGTTGGGATATATGCACGGTGCGTGACTGCCTCTGGGTGCAGATCCTCCGCTCTCGATATTTGAGTGGACAGGATCTCATGTCACATCACCCCCTCAAACAACCTCAATTGCTTAGAAGGGTCTCCTAAAAGCCTTCACATTCCTCAAGGATGGGTATGGTTGGCGGATTGGTGATGGGGCGAACATTCATTTTTGGAATGACCGATGGCTTTTTGAGGGCACACTAGCTTCAGTGGTGGGCCACATCCCGGAGCCTCTCAAAGATCTTCATATTAAAGACATACTCTCCTCTTCTTCAGGGTGGAACCTGAATCTTGTTGAGGGCGTTGTTCCCTCTGAATATTGTCAACGTATCCGGGCTATCCCCCGCCCGATCTCTTCCCAAGGGCATGACAGCCTTATCTAGATGAGTAGTCCCAACAGGGTGTATACTTCTAGGGGAGGTTATGCCTTTATTACCAGTGTACCATCCTTGGACAGACCGATGGGTTGGCGATGGCTTTGGTCCCTCCACGCAGCTCATAAACATAAGATATTCTTGTGGCTAGCGGCCTGGAATAGGCTCCTCATAAATGAAGTGCGATACGACCGTAACTTATGTCCATCCCCCCTTTGTGAGAGGTGTGGCACCCATAGGGAAACTGTCCTACATCTTTTACGGGACTGCCCACATGCTAGGGGTGTATGGGCCACTTCCAGGGTCCAATGGAGTGCCTCCTTCTACCGCGACCATTCTGCTTATACCTAGCTCAAACAGAATTGTGTTCAATCTACTCGGGATGGCAATACTACCTGGCGATTTATCCTTACTTGTTGGATAATCTAGCGCTCTAGGAATAAATGTGTGATTGAGGGAGCACATCTCACCAGCTATATGCAAGTCAAACAGGTCGAGTTCCTGCTTAGGGACTATCACGCGGCGTTTGTCGACCAGTCTCACAGACAACTACACCCTTCGCCCACCTTCATGATTGCCTGGATTCCCCCTCCTGAGCAGTGGTTAAAGCTCAACGTGGATGGCAATGTACTAGTTAGTTCGGGCAAGGCGGGTATTGGTGGCTTAATTCGGGATAGTCATGGTACATGGATAGCAGGATTTTCATGCTATGTTGGGATCACTACCATCATGGTTGCGGAACTCCAGGCTCTCCGCTTTGGTATCAATTTTGCCCAGACTTTTCAGTGTGACAGATTGATTATCGAATTCGACTTCATTGAAGCGCTTCACTGCCTCAGTTATTCTCAGGCGGATCTCCAATTTCATCCCTTAGCCAGTGTGATCTATGATATCCGTTCCTTTCTAGCCAATGTCCCACAATTTATTACCGCACATGTCCTGCGTGAAGGAAATCAATGCACTGACCACCTAGCCCGTATGGGCTCGGGCTTCGTACGTGGCGAGCATGTGTGGCACAACCCTCCTCCTACACTTGATCCTCTTTTGCGCGCGGATGCGCACGACATTGCTTTTCCTCGACGTTTTGCTTAGTTCCCCCCTCTGATGTACCAAAAAAAATATGTGTCCTTACAATCGTGGGTATTGCTACACCCACTTTAACACACATGCTAATATTCTTTGGACCTTAAGAAATTCCCTATCAACATGGTCCACCGGTCACAATGATTGAAAATGTGGAATGGTTAATTGTAAAAACCTTTTAGAAGCCATTTGAAGCTTTGATACCATTGATAGCTGAAATGGAATATATAAACAAAAGAGAAAGAGATATATATGGAGAAAACAAACATGTTTTTATTCATAAGTGTTCATAATTTTTCTACTATCTAAATAAATAAATGAAAGAAAGTAGAAGAGATAAAAGATAAATAATTATTAGTAATTTGAACGTATTATAATGAAGAATACAAAAGAAGAGTATTTTAGGGTCTATTTAGTTTTTTTAATTTAATTTTTGGATAATTTTCTTGTTTGGGTGTTACTATTACTTTTTATTCTTGTTTAAAGACTTGTTCAAATTTTCTTATGTTTGAAAGTTATAAAAAGGAGTTTTAATTATTGATTTTGATTTATTGAAGTATGATTTGAATTATTTATTAATAAAAAGTACATCAATATATAAAAAGAAATTATTATTTAATTTATTATTTTATATGAAATTTAATAAACAGTTATTAATTTCAAATAAAATAGGAAAATTTTAATTACTAATAAGTATTATGTGATAGATAGATATTGATTAAAAATATATTAATAAATAATTAACGAATAATAATAATCAAAAGTGTTATTACCTAGTAAAAAAATTGATAAACTATTTGATTAGTGTGTTATACTATTCAACATATTAAAATGAAAAATCAAGCTAACACGCTTGTTGCTAATAAACAATGAAAAACCAACATAACGTGCAATTTAACAATATAAATTAGGACTTTTTTAAAAAAACTACTAGATATTTTATGTAATGAATTAATAACTAAAAATAATTACTATATTAAGAAAAAATTAATTACCATTAACTTTTAATTTTGATATATTTTTATTTGTAGTTATAATGTATTACAAATTATATATGAAATTTAAGTGAATATTACCAGAAATAAATTGAATCGATTATTATGGTTATTGAAATGATTAAATCATGATAAATTAGTAAAATTATGGAATTTTATATCTTTTAATGTATTATTTATAATAAATATCTTTTATTGATATACAAGTATTAATCAGATTAATTTCATCATGAATAGAAATCTATAACTATATTTACATTAATTACCAAACAATTTTTATTTTCTTGCAAAAAATGTGAAAGAAAAGAGAAGTGATGTTAAACCAAAATTTACATATTCTACAAAGAACATTTACAACTTTATTAGAAATGATCTAGGATATAGAGAAATGTCATTTTATTACGAACCAGCAAGCTTTACTTAATTTATTAGAACCAAGAGTAATGATATTTTATTAAGAACCGTCAAGCTATAGTTAATTTATCCTTAAGGTAAAGTTTTAACATTTAGATAAAGTAATTTTTAGGTTAACAAACAATTGATAAATGTTTTAAAAATTAAATTAGAAGTTAAATTGATAATATAAGAATATTAATATTTAAAAGGTTTAGTCGATATTACACCTTTATAAAATCAATTAAATATTAAATAAAATTAAAAATTAAAAATATAATTGAACACCTTTATAAAATCAACTAAATATTGAATAAAATTAAATAATTTAAAATATAATTGAAAGAAATTGTTTTACTTATTGAAAAAATTAAAATTTGATTAAAAAATGTTAAATAAAAATTAATTAATTAATTATAATTAATAAACTAATCAACTTTTAACCACAAAATTTATTAAAATAAATTGAATTAAAAAATTAAAACTTAAACTAAAAAGTTGGACCTACCGAATCAAAAAGCATAAATCTCTTACCAACACTCTCCTTGGACGCACCTAAGAAAGAAACCGATACGACACCGTTGAAGCAGAAGGGACGAAACCGAAAGTGCGGCGCGAGGATATGAAACGCCTATTTTGCGGCATTTATGCCTCAAAAACCGAAAAGACAAGACATTCCAGTCCACTACTGCTGCTACTAGTGAAGTGGTGGTGACTGGTGAGAGTGAAAAAGGAATATATTCATATTCTTAAAAGCTTCCAAAGAGTCACAGGCTCACAGCATCATATTTTCATTTATTGTGAAGGAGGAGAGAGAGAGATCCCATTCCTTTCTCTTCCCAGTTCTAGTCTAGAAAATCAAAAGCTAAGCCCATGGCGACCAAGCCATCATCCTCGTCATCATCGTCTTCTTCTTCTTCTTCAAATAAGAAGCAAGGTTTGGGGTGGATGGAGTGGGCAAGAGGATGGCTCTGCGTAGTGCAGGAGATGCTATTCCAGAGAATATTAGCCAGTCACTTACACAACCCTCTTCCGTTGCCTCCCGTCAATGATCTCACTTGCATTGTTACTGGCTCCACTAGTGGCATCGGCCGCGAAATCTCTAGGTTTCTTTGTTGTTACTAATTCACCCACGCCTTTTCACAAATACCTTTGGTACTTATCAATGTAGACCATTTCTGGCACAGGCAATTGGCGGAGGCTGGTGCACATGTTGTTATGGCAGTTAGGAATACAAGTGCAGCTTCGGAGTTGATCCAGAAGTGGCAGAGTGAGTGGACTGGAATGGGCCTACCTCTCAACATTGAGGTGTGTGATCCAGCATTGCTATTCTTTTTAGTTCTATGCTATTAAGTTGTTTTTATCACCTTATACTCTTGTTGTCTAATTTTAAGGTGATGGAACTTGATCTTCTCTCCCTGGACTCGGTTGTGAGGTTTGCCAACTCATGGAATGCTCGTTCTGGACCCTTGCACGTTCTTATTAACAATGCTGGAATCTTTTCAATAGGAGGTCTGCATTTTTTAAAGAAAAAAAGTAGCATTCAGCTATTTCATACTGAAAACTTTTTACTATAGTCCTGATATTTTCTCATTTGATTATGAGAAAGAGCTCAACACTTCAGCTTTCCTGCATTTCAGGAATGGTAGGTAGCACTTTTTTCGGCTACCTAGCATCCTACGAACAAAACTGGACGCAACTCTTAAATTCCATTCCTTCTAAGAATCAAGTTCTCTTTTCAGTAAGGTGAAATGATCCTAATTACATATAAGTGACATCATTTAATGATATCTGCTTCTTTGCAGTTTACATTACATATTTTTAGGAAACAAGAGTGAATCAGGTATAAAGATATCAGAGACCATTGTTTTTTAGTTAAACACAATTATTTTAGTTTTGTAATTGGCTTTGACAAAGCAGCATTAAGTAATTCCAGATATTGATAACTGTGTTTGTTCTGTTTTGGTTGAGTTTTTACTAAGATTGTTACTGCTATCATCAATGTGGACCACTTTTATCTTTTTCTTGTTATCATTATTATTCTAGTTATCGTAACCTATTATTGATTAGCTCTTATTAAGTTGTATAAGCAATTGACGCTGGATATGGTTTCAATATGCATCTGTAATTTCTTTTTGGTAACAAAGTGTTTTAAATATGTTGGATTCAGAACCACAAAGGTTTTCAAAGGATCAGTATGAAGAGCACATGCAAGTGAATCATCTGGCACCAGCGTTGCTTAGTATTTTACTCTTGCCTTCTCTAATTAGAGGATCTCCAAGCCGAATCATCAATGTTAACTCAATAGTAAGTTCCTTGGTTAAAAAAGATTATCCATTTTATTAATATATGGTCCTGAAATACTACGGGCCATTCTTTTCAGATGATAGAGATATGCCAAGAGTTTGGTTTAGTTGTCCCTTCCACCAAAAAGGTAGTTTAAGTGGTGTATGTTTAGGACTTGCATTGCCACAAACAGTAGAGTTTACATGATGCTTGGGAGTGGTCAATAATCAAATGGTGTGGGGATCCTAGCTTGATCAACAATCTTTCATGAAAATGTAAATTGCGGAAAAATAGCTTTAGTGTTTTGACAGATGAAGATCTCTTTTAGTTTGATAAACTCCTTACTATTCTTTTGGATCCTAAATATTGGAATCATCCATTTTGGTACCTTTCCTTAGTTCCATGTCTTCATGAGCTGGTAATAAGTAATTGGCCATAGCTATAACTTTTGGGATAGTACTTGAGGCGCCAAATATTGATTCTTGAAAAGGTACTTTTTTTTTTGTTTCACTTGAGTCATTGGATGGTTTGCATATTTGTTTATGACATGCTTGATGTGGTGGGGATGCTCCATTTCATATTTGGGATGATTCTTTCCAAATCTTTTGTGGCTAAAACATGTAGTTGCTACAATTAGCTTTTGACAATATGGAAGATCATATGATATTTCTACTTCATCTTGTGTAGTGCATTATGGTGTAATAACTTTAAAAAAGGGTAAAAAATTGTTGCAAGAGTAATGTACAATCTTAGAAGTGATGTTGGAGAAGAAGGTTAAAGAATGATTATGGAAATGATGTTAAAAGCTTTTGGACAATCTTAAGAGTGGCATGAACCTCTTATATAGAAAAATGGTTTACTCACTAGAATCCATGTTCTTAGGGTCATCATCCATTTGTAATTCGCCACCAGCTTGAGGTAGAAAAGTGTGAAAAGCATAGTTGCTAGGTTTCCCAACTTTAATAAGGAGTAGGTTATTACATGAACGACTAACTTAAATTGACGTTATTTGTAATTATTATGACAAATAAATAATCAAGTAATGAGCAAAATGAATAACTGATGAGAAATTAAATTAATAACTAAAGAAGATTAAACTTGGGCCTTTCGATATTTATATTCCACTCTTCAATGATACTGTTGGTTTTATCAATGGACTAGCTAGATCTTATTATGTCATGAAGGGTTTTTGGAACTTATAGGCATATCTAGAATAGTGCTCTTTAAAGGAACTCATTTTATCATTGTAAAGAGTATTGATCTCTTTATGATGCATCTCAAACAAAGAATAGGTTGTGCTAAAATTTTCCAATTTCTTCGCACCAAGGTCATTTTTAACGGGCCTGTTCAGTTACATGGTTCAAAAGTTCTTTTTTCCGCTCCCATCACTTTTTAACTGTACCAAGTATTGGATTTTTGATCTAGGAGCTGTCTAGTTTGGGTCATATTTACTTCAACTCTTGAAATTTGCTTGCTTTGCTTGCTAAATTGTTAGACCTCATAAATTTCAAGAAACTTATGTTCCATCCTAAATAACTGAACCATAATGATTGTAACATATTAGTAGAAATCTCGCTAAGATGCGGGGTCTAGAGAGGGCTAGAAATATGTGATCTTTACCCTTAACTAGTTGAGAAGTTGTTTATGATAGATCTACAGGAAAAAAGAGAGAAAAAAGTTTTTGTAAAAAGTTTAAAGAAAACAAAAATAAAGACAAAATAAGTAAATAAATAAATGGACAAGAAAAAAGACAAATAAATAAATAAAACAAACAAACAATTGAAAGAGAAAATAATACTTAACTAAAAAGGTTAAAGGGACAAATACTACAGATAAAAGTATTGAGGCAAAATATAAAACAAAAGACCTATGAAAAGAGAAGGATCTCTTTATGTAAGATCTTTTACTTGTATTTTAGTTTGTCCAAGTTTTCTATTGGGGGCTAAGTCCTTGGTAAGTTTTAATATGGTCATATTATACCTGATCACCTTCTTGTAGATTTTTTTAGGCCTTCTTCTTCTTCTCTTACAGTTTCTAAGTACAATTTTCTCGCATTTTCTCACTAAGGTGTCAGGATGTCTCCTCTTAATGTTCGAACCACCTAAGTCTTGTCTCTTTTAATTTACCATCAATGTTAGTCGCCCTTAATTTGTCTGGCACTACATTTTTGACCTTATATCTTCTTGTAAGATTACACCATTCAACAGAGCATCTTCATCTTTACCAACATTAACTTATGACTGCACCTATTTGATTAGCAATATTCCACCCTATAAAGCATGGTCGACATAATTGCTAACCGATAGAATTTATCTTTTACCTTAAGTGGTATTTTCTTGTCACATAAAACTTCTAATATACTGCTCCATTTAAGCCACCTTGATTTGATACGGTGAAATATGATTTCATCTATTTTGCCATTACTTTTGATGATGGATCCAAGGTACTTAAAACAATTCTTTTTGCAGTATAACTTTTAATTTTCACGCCGGATGCAACCATGTGGCTCAAAAAATTACACTCGTAAGTATTCAGTCTTAATATTGTTTAATTAAAAACCTTTTAACTTTCGCTCATCTTTCTAAAGTTCTAGCTTGATATTAATACACTCTTTTATTTCATCCACTAAAATAATGTCATCAGCAAATAATATTCACTAAGATATATCTTCTTAGATATTCCTGGTGAGCTCATTCTTAACTATTGCAAACAAGAAGGGGCCTTAGCAAGGATCCTTGGTGTGGCCTGATATTGATAGAAAAATGCTCTATTTTTTCTCTCGTCATCTTTACTCTAGTCCTAACACTTTCATACATATCCATAATCACTTGTATACAGGTTAAAGGAACTCCCTTAACTTCTAAACACCTCCACATGACTTTCCTAAATACCTTGTTATAAGCTTTCTCTAAGTCAATGAAAATTATCTGTAGGTCCTTTTGTTTGTCTCTATTTCATTAATTGTCTAAGGAGGTATATAGATTCTGTCGTGGACTTGCTTGACATGAAACCAAATTGGTTCTCTGAGATAGGTGCACTCTTTCTCACTCTTTTCTTAATCACCCTCTCCTATAACTTCATGTTTTGACTGAATTGTTTGATGCTTTTATACTTGTTACAACTTTAGATGTCCCCTTTATTCTTGTAGAGAGGGATTAGTATGATAAGTTTCCACTCATTCGACATTTTGGCGAACTTGAAGATCACATTAAAAAGCTTGGCTAACTAAATAAGATACTTTACTCATCAACTCTTCCACATTTCTATGGGTGGTTCATCATGTCTAATTGTCCTTCTACTCTTCATCTTCTTCAAAGTTCCTTTAATTTCTTCTCTCGTGATTTGTTAGCAACAAGTGAAGTTATGATATTTTTCGGACGTGCTAAGATCACCCAAAGAGATGTTATCATCTTCGCCTTCATTAAAAAAGCTATAGAAGTATCTCTTCCATCTTCTTTTAATGTTATTTTCATCCACAAGTACCCGTCCTGTTTCATCCTTTATATAATGAACTCGATTCAAGTCTCACTTTCTGTTCTCTAACTCTCGCCAACTTATCCCTTTCTCTATCCTTAATTTCCAATCATTGGTATAATTTCTCATAGTCTTTAGTTTTGGCTCCTAAGACTATCTTCTTCACCTCTTTCTTTGTCGACTTGTAACTTTCTCTATTAACTACCCTCTATGCATATGTGTTGCTATTTAATGAGCTTTATATGCAACCTTTTTGATCTTGACCTTTTCTTCTACGTCTTTATTCTACCACCAAGACTTCATCTTACTACCACCTAGGCTCTTTAGAAACTCTCAAGATCTCCTCAGCTGAATTTCTTAAAAAAGTCACTATTTCCCCTCATATTTGGTTATCATGTCCTTCTAGTTTCCATTCTTCTCTAGACATTACGCTATTCCTAAGTTGTTCCACAATATTCCTTTTTAGATTATGTTAGAATGTCCAGATTTGGATCGAGTAACTGGACGATGAACAGGGAAATCAAATGAATTTAAAATTCCCTTGCCCTTATTTAAATTCTTGGAATGACCTATTTTGAATAATCAATTTAGCTCGTCAAAGGGAGACTGAAACCTTGGACCTCGTTGAAGAGAGCTCCAATCTTTTTAATAAATTCTGACTTCCTTTTTTTTCTCTCATCCGCCTTTAAATAGGCAAGACTTAATACAGAAATAGAAGTCCTATTTAGGAAGACTTCTTAACAAGGAAATAACGAGATTCCTAAAGAATAAAAATAACCAAAGACTAAATGCAATTAACCTAACAGCTAAAGCAGTCTTATTAATAATGATAAAAATAAAAACACTAGCTACGCATCAGGTCCTCCAACTCCATGAGATTTGCGTATGTAAGTCTGTCCTACAAATGCGTCCATAACATTATGCCCTTCCCGCTGAAAGAGCTTGTCCTCAAGCTTGAATGGATAGGATAGTTGAAACTACTGTAAGTCCTCCCAAGTAGCGTCTTGCGCTTGCAGCCCTGCCCACTGAACTAACACCTCCTTTGTTCCCTTGTTTAAATTGCCACGCAGGACTGTTTAAGGTAGGAGAACAACTCGGCCTTCTACTGTGGAAGGTAATGCCGTAATAGGTGGCAACTGAGATCCTTTGAAGGCTTTTAGCAAGGAAACATGAAAAACTTTGTGGATACGACTATCACTTGGTAGTTCCAATTCATATGCAACCTGTCCAATGCGGCAGGAAATTAAAAATGGACCATAAAACCAAGAAGAAAGCTTACTATATCCAGTCACTCTTGCTGAATGCTGACAATAGGGATGTAGACGCAACCATACCCAATCACCTACCTTGAATTCCACATCACGATGACCCTTATCATAATAATCCTTCATCCGCTGCTGAGCCAACAGCAGACGATCCCGAACATCCTTTAATAATTGATCCTGATCCAATAATGTAGCGTCCACATCATCAACTCTAGTAGAACCAGCAGTATAAGAGAGCAAGCGGGGTGGATCCCGACCATATACCACTTTAAAGGGAGTGGTTTGAAGAGCTGAATGAAATGAGGTATTATAACAAAATTCTGCCCGTGGCACCCATGCAACCCATTTCTTACGATAGTCCTCCACAAAACTGTGAAGGTACATTTCAACTGTCTGATTAACTACCTCAGTTTGTCCATCAGTCTGAGGGTGATAAGCTGAAGAAAATTGTAACTTAGTACCACTAAGACGAAACAATTCCCTCCAAAAAGTGCTAGTAAAGACCACATCCCTATCACATGTAATTGTCTCGGGAATACCATGCAAGCGAACAACCTGTTCAAAGAAAACCTGAGCAACTTGGGCAGCCGTATATGGATGCGCGCCAAAGGAAGGAAGTGGGCATACTTCGAAAACCTATCCACCACCACCAATAATACTGATTTGCCCCATGATTTTGGTAGACCATCAATATAATCCATGGAGATGTCAACCCAAACTTGTGATGGCAATTGTAGTGGCTGTAACAATCCTGCCGGGCTGAGATGCTCAGATTTGTTGCGCTGACAAATAGGGCAAGCTGCCACATACGTAGCAATATTCGTCCGCATGCCTTTCTAGTAAAAATCCCCTGGAATCCTGTGTAAAGTCTTGAATTCCTTCATGGAAACTATCATGGTAAGCTGCCATTATAGTTGACAGCCAATAGAAGCCCTCTGGGAGATAGATTCGGCCTTTAAACAACAGCCAATCATCACGGAGTTGCCAATCTGCCCCTAGGTCACCAGTTTGTACTTTCTGACACAAGTGCTGTAATTCCGGTGAGTCCAATAAATCTGTTTTAAGCGAATCCAAGGAGTTGCAAGGATAACTAATGGCAAACATAGTTGGGTCTTCCAAGGGCCGACGGGATAAGGCATCTGCCGCCTTATTCAAGGAACTTGCCTTGTATTTGACGGTAAAGGTATTCCCCATCAATTTTGCAAGCCAATGTTGTTGATGAGGTGTAGTCAACCGCTGTTCCAGTAAATATTTGAGGCTAAAGTGATCAGTTCGAATAAGCAATGAACGTCCCCACAAATAAGGTTGCCAATGCTGTACTGCCTTGGCCAAACCAATCAATTCCCTCTTATACGCGGCCAGTTTCCAGCGTCGGTTTGCAAGTTGACGACTAAAGAAAGCAATCGGGTGATCACCCTGTTGCAAAACCGCCCCAATACCACCACCAGATGGGTCACATTCAACTACAAACTCTTGCTCAAAGTCAGGTAGTTGCAATATAGGTACTGTGGATAAAGTCATTTTAAGTTTGTCAAAGGCCTACAAAGCTGCATCACTCCAGTGAAAGTTCTTTTTCAACAAACTAGTCAATGGTGTCGCTAATTGTCCATATTCATGCACAAATTTGCGGTAATAGCCTGCCAAACCAAGAATCCACGCAAAGAAGTGATTGATTGTGATTGGGGCCAGTCAAGAATGACTTGAACCTTGCTTGTTTCAATGCCTACCCCTGCTGCTGAAATAACATGGCCCAAGTATGCTACGGAGGACCCAAAACTGCACTTAGATCTTTTCAAGTAAAGTTTATGCGCACGAAGTAAGTCGAAGACCCTTCTCAAGTTTATCAAATGACTTTCCCAATCACTGCTGTAAATCAGAATATCGTTAAAGAAAACAAGCACAAAACGACACAAAAATGCATGAAATACCTCATTCATCAAGGCTTGAAAAGTGGACGGTGCATTTGTAAGGCTGAATGGCATTACTAAGAAATCAAAATGACCATGATGAGTGCGAAAAGCAGTTTTTTCTACATCATCCGGATGCATATGTACTTGATAGTACCCATATTTCAATTCTAATTTAGTGAAGAAATGGGCTCCATGTAATTCATTCAAAAGTTCATCAACCATTGGAATCGGAAATTTATCCTTTACCGTCTTATCATTCAATTCACGGTAATCGATGCAAAACTGCCACGACCCATCTTGCTTGGGGACCAGTAAAACCAGGGAAGAAAAAAGTGACTTACTTGGGCGAATAAATCCTTGTTGAAGCAATTCGGCACACTGCCTTTCAATTTCGTCCTTCTGTCTATGTGGGTATCGATAGGGTTGAACCACTACAGGGGCTGTTCTTGGTAATAGACAGATTCTGTGATCACAGTGCCGAATGGGAGGTAACCTCGTGGGATCAAGAAACAAATCCGCAAAGTCAGTGAGTAAGCCTTCTAGGTCATGCTCCTCAGTTTTGGTGTCGCCCAACATGTGGAGGGCCCTTGGGCCATTTCGGTTCTATGCCTGAAACAAAATTGATTTCCCTTCCACCGAAAAAGACACAGTAAGGGCAGCAAAATCCCACAATATTGGTCCTAGCGTTTCCAACCATTTAATGCCCAAGACGATATCAAAGCCATGTAGGGGAATGACATAAAAATCAACATAGAAACTATGGTTAGCAATAGAAAAATTCACCCGAGAACAGATCCCCATGCTGTGCATCTTATCCCCATTTGGAATCGACATGTTGGTATTTGGTAAAGAATGAAGACGAAGACCCAAGTGTCGCACTGCATTAGTGCTAGTGAAGTTGTGTGTATTGCCAGAGTCAATTAAGCTAAGTACAGGCTGTTCATTAATAATGTCTTGCATTTGCATAGTGTGACTGTTTTTTTGACCCGTAATAGCATTCAAGGAAATTTCTGGAGTACCCACCACAGCGCCCTCCATTTCTTCCTCTATATTTTCTCCCTCCAGAAACCCTACTTCAATCCAAAAGAGCCGTTTACATTGATGGGAGGCCGAATACAGCTCATCACAGTTATAACACAGCCCTTTAGATCGTCGCTCA
>JANKOE010000006.1:48812172-48824326 GCA_026284465.1 Erythroxylum citrifolium
GATTAAGAAGAAATTTATGAATAATAAGAGTTTGTCTTTAATTGACCGGTTATGAGATGCGATAGAATTCGAAGAAATAAGTGTTGATTGAGAATGATTTTCCGTTTGGGAAATTAAGTGTTTTATATAAGATTGAATGAGGATAAAATTTCCGAATAAGGAAATTATATGGCTTTGATTGAATAAGAAAGAAGAAAAAAAATTATATCGAGATTTTCGGATTAGTCTTAAGGTTTCCAATGCGTCGCGATATGCTTTTCTAAGATTTTTTGTTAGCGGATGTCGGACATTTGTTTCTGTTGGATTCGGAGTTCGATTTGTGCGTTTGTCGAGTCGATTCGATTTGCTTCCGTTTCGTTTCGCTTCAAATGCGATAAAAAAAATCCGTCCTTTCGATTCGTTCTTTCGGATTCTTCGTTTACATTTTGCTCCGTTTTCCGTTTTTCTCCGGTTGGGGTCCGGTCTCGAGATTGGGTCCCAACAGAAAACAAGCTAGGAGATGGATTTTTCATTATGTTTTGGTCAAATAACTTTAGTTCATTGGGGCCCCTATGTGAGACTAATTCTTCCTTATAACTTAAGAATCTCATTCCAACTATGGCCACTATAAGAGAAATGCTCATGGATAACAAATTCAACCTTAGTCAGTATACCAAAGATGAGTTATTAGCGACTAGTCCCTATTACTCTTATGCTTCCTCTAACAAGGACTCCATCATTTAGATAAATCATTGTTTTGACAATTTTTCGAACTCCTCTTGCAAGGCTGCATTGAGGAGTAGAGCTCTTAAAGTGCATTGACATTGGTTAGTGTGGTATCCGTAAGCAATTCTTAAATTATCATTTATTCTTTAGCTAGCATTCATTTAGATTCGCTCCACATGCAACATAATTCAAAGGAAAAACATCATTAACTATTGCAACTTGTGTTCCTTAAGCCTTGAATCTATTGACTAGTTATTTTTTCAATGTGACTATACTACCTATATGTTCCTCAGGAGATTCCACATTACATGCTTATATAAAATTTGGTCTGAAATTTTGCTTTGGATCACTCAAAGGAGATGGAATCACTAAAAGGAATACACCATCTTTAAACTCTTCTTTGGTAGACTAGTTTATGAGACTTGGAAAGAAAGAAATCTTAGGATATTCTAAGGTAAACATATACACAAGCATTAGGTTCTCATAGAATTACTTGCATGGTTGAGAGCATAACTAATGGTATTGAACTTATTGATTATCTTTAGCTGAAATTAGAAGTAGTTTAATAACAAAGTTGTAACAAAGTTGTAGGAACAATAGAGGCTGGTACTTAGTGAACCTTATAATGGAGGAATAGAAGCTTCAAGTCTTATAAAATCTTTTCTTATCATATTCTAACATGGTATCTCTCTAAAGAACATGACCAAACTTAATATTATGCTAAAAGCTTATTTTAGGCTAAAGGCGGTTTGATGTGATAGAAATAAGTCTGGGGAAAGAAAGTCAGTACCCTTGCTTTCATAAAGCCTAAAAGTCGAGGAAGAAGGCATTGGATAAGTTCAAGCAACAGTTTGTCAAGGTACTTATGACAAAAAATTCCGATAAAATGGAATTGAATTAATTGAATTGAACCCTTAAATGCCCCAGTGTAGAAAAAAGGCATGATATCTTTCATTGTTTCACGAATTTTATTAAATTTTTATATTTTAAAATCTTGAGAGAAGTTTGTGGGTTTTATGAAAATTTTGAAATAAATCTTTTTTATTCTTTTATTAATTTTCATTCATATGATATTTTTAGGACACACCACATTTTACGTGAATAACTACTTCATAAGAGATAATTAAGATAACAAATTATAGGTGATCATATTTCAGATAGATAGATAGATATATTTTATTGATTTATTATATTTATATATCATTACTTATATTTCATATAATAATATTTAATATTAACTAATTTTATAAAAATTAATTGTGTATTAAAAGTTAATAATATATCTATAAGTCGAATATAATTTTAAGTCTTTCATTAAAGCTTATTTATTATGAAACAACACTAATAAATAAAATAACTAATATCCTATTTTATGTATACTATATTTTTTACAAATAGTTACTATTTATCTTAATTAATTTTTAATGATAATAAAATATAAAATATTTTTGTTAAACATATTTATATCTCATTATTTAGGGTTAATTACAAAAAAACCCAAACTTTGCTCAAAATTTCAATTCTAGCCCGAACTTCAAAAATGACAATAAAATGCTCAAGCTTTCAATTTTTTTAATGCTAACCTGACGTTGAAAACCGTAACTATTAATACATGTCTGCTAAAATTAACACAACAAATGAAGATTAATATATGAAACAACGTCGTTGTTAAAAAAGAAATTCCTAAATCAATTTACGCAATCTTAGCCTTCATTATTTGTTTGTTCTCTCAACGCCCTCAACTCTTTGTTTTTTGTTTTTTCTTCCAACACCTCAAACTATCCTCGCATTGTAACATACTGCATCAAGCTCTTCGTTTTCAATTCGTTCTCCTGATATCCTCAGCGTGAGGGCATCGGGGCTGCGTGATTTTAAAATAGAAGGGTGCAGATGTCGAGAGAACAAATTGAAAACAAAAGAAAAATATGAAATCAAAGCGTAAGGCCGTTGAGGCTGCGTAATTTGATTTAGGTTAGCAAACTTAACGAAGACAGTAACGTTGAGTTAGAATTGAAAAAAAATGAAAGTTTGAGCATTTTATTATCTTTTTTGAAGTTCAGGTTAGAATTGAAAAAACTTAAAGTTTGAGCATTTTATTATCACTTTTTGAAATTCGGGCTATAATTGCAAAATTAAGCAAAGCTGGAGATTTTTTTTATAATTATCCCCATTATTTATATCAAGAAGTATAAATAAAATTTTAGTATATAATGATAATTTATTTTATTAATAATTAATGATATTTCATTAAAACTTAATAATATACTAATCAGTTTAAAATAATTTTTTAGTGTAATATGGTAAGTTATGCTACGCAACCGAAAACTTAATAATATACTAATCAGTTTAAAATAAAATTTTATTGTAATATGGTAAGTTATGCTACGCAACGGAGCATCTCAAAATTCAACTTTATTCTTTGGCTTGCTGTGAAATAAAAGCTTAAATTCAAAGGTAAACATTTCTTCCTGAACCTGCCTTTAATATATTATATGCTCTACTCGAAAACGATAGAACGTCAAACCCATCTTTTCTTCCACTACGTACTGATATGTCTACTCCATTTGGAAAATGTTGCTCCAATGACGCAACCTCTTTCATCAAAATCGCGAATAGGACGACACTTTGATATAGTTACTTAGCGTCACCAAAAAGTAACATACTAGCAAGATGTTACTTTCTTCAACTTCATGTACAATTGCTTTCTCTGCTATATATAAATGGAAAGAAATAGCATAAGTTTCAAGAACTTCTCCTCCAACAAATTTCAGTATATCTACAGGAGGATAAGGAAAAGGTACCTATAAAAGAGCCTATGACCACAATGAGTATAACCCTTTAAACTTCTTGGAACCTTTAAATGTAAAGTTGGGGTCTTCCTTTATTTTAATTTATGCTTGGCCTATGAGCACGACATGAGCAATTGTTGGAGCTGTAACTTTCTGTCAATTTTTTCTATTAATTGAATTCTAAATTACCAAAAAAATGTAAGTAGCTCATATTACATAATTTTATTAAGTGGCCCATATTTTTATTTTAATTATCTAAGTATTTAAATCCTATTAGTCACTTGAAAAGAGATCATTGTTAAATAAACAGTAATTTTTATGTTTAGGTTGATGGAGCATAAAATAAAAGAAAATAGTTAAAAGGTGTTTGTTAGAAAATAGTTAAAAGGTGTTAGTTGAGATTAACAAAGACGTCTCTCTTTACCTATTTAAGATTCAATTTTATTCCATTTAAAAAACTATATGAAAGAAGGAAAGCTAGACAAACAAAATCCATTTTTATAAAAAATTTAACTTAATTAAAATTTAAACATAATTTATCTATCTAAATCTGAAGAACTAAAGATTTAAAAGTTTACATGATAAGGTATTACATATTTAAAGATTATATGTAGGACAAGAGCTCTGGTTTTAAAAATTAATAACATTCTACATTAAAGATTGATTGAAGAATAATTATAGTCTTAAGTTTTTGCTACTTTTTAATTAACTTAATTAAGGATGTGATTATGGATTGAGTAACATTGTTATAATTGCATTTGAGTTCATTTGGTACTTTAAATAATTCTAGATAAAATTATGTTTTAAGATATGCAACGCAAAACAAAGAAGATGGTGTTTGAAATTTATTACAATCACGATACCGATATACAAAGATTACAACAAAGCGATAAAATTCATCGCTAAACATTCAAAAATCATTGCAAATAATAATTATCAACGATTTATAATCGTCGGCAAAATCATTGCCAAATCCTCATAGGTAAAAAATATAGGCGAATTTTTCACCAAATCGTCACCAATAACTTTTTGCTATATTATATTTTCGTAGCTAAAAATTATTAGCTACATTTCTTAAAACATAGGTAAAAATTTGTAGCAACATTTTTGCTAGCATAGCTAATAATTTTTGGTTGCGAAAGGGAAGCGCAGCCAAAAGTTTTTGGTGACGATATTGAAAATGTAGCCAAATTTATTTTGCCACGTTTTCTGAAACATAGCGAAATTTTATTGACAACAATTTTAGAAACGTAGTCAAATGATTTTAGCTATGTTTTTCAAAACGTAGACAAATCTTTTTAACTATGTTTTGAAAATTTTGATATAAATTGTTACTAAATATTTTATCATGTTAATTTTAATTATTGGTGAATTTTTTAATCCGAGTTATTATATGTAATTTTTAGATTTTTTGTTTTATAATTTATTATACAAAAATATAATAAGAAATAATTGGAAATTAGAAGCACTGTATATAAATAATTAAATATCATTAAATGTTAATTACAAATGTTAAAAAATACTTATGTACAAAATAAAAAATACAAAAAATAGTTTAATAACTAAGAATCGTTTTCATCATCACTAATTACATAATTCAGGCCAAGTGATTTTTTGACCATCTTTACAAGCTTGGCCAACATTTTTTTTCATTTTGTTGTAAGTTTTGTTCATTTCATTTTAATTTAGCCTTAAGCGATTAGTTCAATTCTTGAAGATGCTCAACATATGCAGGTGGTGATGAGGAACCCAAGACTTTTGATGTAGTAAGATCTTGTACTAAGCACCTTGTTGCAAATGCCATCTACACTGGGCTCATTTCCATCAGACATTGATGTTTGCAATAACTCCTGTTTCTTATTCTAAATTTTACAAAACAAAATCAACATTCAATTTAAATATTATTAGTTAGTACTATACATAAATAAATAAACTTAAAATTTAAACAAATTTTTATACTTATATAATTATTTTACGCTTTTTCAAACATTCAACCTTTACCTTTCTTATAGTGTGTCAGTTTGTAGAGTGTGATCTTATCACACTCTTCTCTATGTAGTTCATTCTAACTCTGTTTTATGAAAAAAAAAATAGAACACAATAAATAATATTGTATGTACTGATATAATTATAACTTGTAAATAAAGAACTTACATATTCATTTTGTACGATAACAAATGATTTGAAGCTTTGGTTATGAGGAGTTTTTAGATTTCCTAAATAAAGAAAAAAAATAGTCATTAAATTGTCTAACAAGATTAATGAAAGCAAATGTGAAGGGAAAGAGAATGAACCTAAACATTGGGAGAGGCTCAACAATCACATAAATTGTTCCAATTTTTTGAGACATCTGTTCTAGAACATGTCTCCTTGCCTCCTCATCTGAAGGAAAAGATTTGTAATATTTATGTAGTTGATATTGACGATCCTTGGTCCTTTGTTTCAAAAGTGAAGTGAAACAGTTTGAAACCTCTGATTTGTCGATATCGACGATATTTAGCTTCATCTATGAACAACAAGTAAAAGTGAAATTAATCTTTAAAAAAGTAAAACAATATTGCATATAATTAAATAAATTAAAATTTTATCAAAATTTTATTCGAAGCATTCTCTAACAAATTTTCTTCTTTCAACTGCTTGGCATACTTGAGGCAAAGCAATTAAGTTCTAGCAGTTACCCCTAACTCACTAGATAATTTTGTTGATTGAATCTTGTCCTCAGGACGACCTTACGACTTATCAATATATACAGACAACTTGTTTATTGCAACATTCATTTGTTGCTCACAATCTTTAATTATACTTCTACCTCTTTTTCTGACATTGACATTGGAACTTGAAAATAAAAGAATAATGATAAGAAAATACTCATTAAACATGTAAACACATATTTCAGCATAAGTCTAATTGTAGGTGTTAAAGATTAACACACCTGTAGATCCTTTAGTACTAGTCGAGACAAATGGAGGTTGTTGCTGACTAGCTTTTTTGGTGGATAAAGCTGATTGTTGTTGTTGGCTAGGGTCTGATTGATGTGGTTGTTGTTGACTAGGGACAACTTCAATACTTGCAACCTTCTTTCCTTTGTTTCTATCAGTTCCATTATATTGGATATCTATAATTCAAATATCAACCTTCCTCATTAACATAACTCAAACATCAACAATACGTATAACCATAACTCAATTATAAAAAATCCTCATTAAAATAACTCAAACAACAACATTTTGCCTTAACATAACTTAAACAACAACATTTCACATTAACATCCTCATACTTACAACAATATGCATAACCATAACTCAGACGTTAACATTCTGCATTAACATAACTCAAACAACAACATTATGTATTTACATCCTCATACTTACAACAATACGCATAACCATAACTTAAACATCAACATTCGGCATTAATATAACTCAAACGATAACATTCCATATTAACATAACTCAAATACTAACAATACGCATAACCATAACTCAAACATCAACATTCTGCATTAACATAAGTCAAACATCAACAATATGCATTCACATAAGTGAAATATCAATAATACGCATTATTTTTGTGCAAACGTCAGCCATATATTTCAAACATTATAAACAACATTTTTATTACCTTCAATTATCATGATCAAGATCTTGAAAATCATCATCCGTAATTACATTATGATTTGAGTCTTCATCAGTAATATATTTGCCAAAGTATCACCATTGTCATATAATTCATCCTCAATATATTCTTCATCTCTTTCTACGACAAAATTGGCTTGTACTTCATGCACTTGTACTATATTGGGATCAACATCACTCTTATGGAATGATGATATATCTACATCTTCTATTTGAATGACTTATTATTCAGCTCCAATTCAATCTCTTGATATACTTCATCACCATCTTCACTCATTAGACCATTATCCTTTTCACAAAAATAGAAGAGATTTCAATGTTGAAACTTTTGAACAATCTTCCAATTGTTACCCAATATGGTATCGTTATGGTAGAAAACTTACTTCACTTGACTTGTATGGACAAAAGGGTCATTATTATACCATGTCTTACTTACATTGATGCTAGCAATATTGTCATTTACTTTTATGTCACCAAGATTAAAACATTTGCACTTAAATAGAATAACCTTTTTTATCCTTGATGTAATGCAACTCTATTATTTCTAAGATGATACTGTAGAAGTCAATAAATTTGTCATCATGACATCCCTCAACAACAACCCATAATTTTGGCTTTTAAGTCGACTGTCTCAATCTTGTATGTGAAATCTAACATCATTAACAATGCAACCTGTATATTTTTTGCCACATATATGAGGACCGCATGCCAAAGAATATAATGTTATTGTTGCCTTTTGTATGTTACGGTTATGTAACCACATCATCTGTAGGACAAAATATAATTAGAAGTTAATTTGACATACAAATTTTCATAAGTTCATAATATAATACAAAAACTTACTCGAGTCCTAAACCATAATGTGAACTTAATCTTATGTCTTTCTTCAACATTAACAATCCCTTTGCTTCAAATCAAATCTTTGTGCTCTCTATTTAAAGAAATAGATTGAGATCAAGCAACATAGATTCATCCACAAAATTTAAATATGAAATTTTCAATCAAAATTAGTATACATACCCCATAAATATAACGCATTCCTCTTAATTGTTCAAAATATACCAATGGCCAATTTTAAGTTTGTCTTTAGTTAACTTCATATATTTTTCGACACTAAGTGGCCTTACTTTTTAGGAGAAAACTAACAACCCACCATCTTGATCAAAATCAAAGTTACAGTTTTGTGTATTAAATATTGTCTCCATATCATTTAAGTACATCGAACAAAATGTCAAATGTTCATTTGCTACATAAGCCTTTGCAATAAACCCTTCAGGTCGAGCTCTATTACGTACATAGCGCTTAAGAGAGCATAAAAACCTAACAAACACCATGGTACATTAACAATTGTTACTAACTAATAACTTTAGGGAAAAAAATGTACAAGTTAAAAGTAATTACCTTTCAATGGGGTACATCCATCAAAATTGAACCGGTCCTTAAAGTTTTTCCTCGTATGGTAAGTGAATTGCCAAATGCACCATAACATAAAAAAATGTAGGGGAATCTAGTTCAAGCTTATATAGAATCAAAGATATGTCTTTTTCCATTTTGTCAACCTCTTCAACTTTAAGTGTTTTGCAACATAATTGCTTAAAAAACTCACCCAATTGTCCCAAAGTTTTGGACACATCCTTCGGTAAATGCCCACATATTCCAACAGGAAATAATCATTTTAGAAGTTCATAATAATTATGGCTTTTCAACCCCAATACTTTTCCCTTTTTAACATTCACATAATAGGCTATATTAGATGCATACCCATCCGAAAACTTGTCTGATTTAAGAAATTGAAAAAATGTTTGCTTATCTTTTTTTGATATGTTGTAACAAGCAGGTGGAAAGATGTATGACCCATCTTCTCTTCTTTGAAAGGCTGTTCTTTAAATTTCTAAGTTTCCTCAACAAGTTCCAATGGATTGCTTTAGGTTATAAACAAATCACACTCCTAAAATAATAATGGGATAAAGAAAGATTAATGATTTAAAACTAAAATAAAGGAAATAAAGGAAACAAAGGAAAAAGAAATTAATGGATAGATTCAGATAAGCTAAGTTTTCCTAACATCATAGTCCCCGACAATAACACCAAAAACTTGATATGATTTTATGTTTTAACTAAATGCATATTATTGCTGTAGCGGGTCAACCCCACAAGGACTATGAGGTGATATTAATAAACTAGATTTAAAGTAAAAAATTAATAAACTAAGGTCAAGTTAACACAATCAAATAAACTAGAATGTAAAAGAATGAAAAATCAACCAATAAAATTCAAGTCCCTTCTAAGACTTCTCATCCAATAATGATTTTACTAATTAATTTAATCAAATGTTTATTGGATCATAGAAATTCTTCAATTGTGCTAGTATCTTTCTTAAAACTAATAATGCTTAATTATAGGTTGATTAATTGAAATCCCTTTCTAATTAAAACCCCTAAAATTACATTAGTTGATTTATAAATTTTACTGTTAGGTTTGACCCTAATTTAAAAGATTTATGTCAACCTATCTTTAGGTTTGCATGCAACTTCTTTTAATTATGTTAGATCTACTGCCACATTGGTTTTCTTAATCTCAATAGTATGAATCATACATGAATCAACTTACTAGAAACTTAATTCAAGAATAATTAAGAACACATAATTGAATCTCAATGAAACTAAAAATAGAATAAAATTAAAATAAAATCATACAAGGTTCATCTCATTAGATACAAAAAAGAATTTAGCTTGCACTCATAGAAAACAAAACATCAAAACTAAAGAAAAAGCTAAAATCAAGGATGATATGAATGAAATCCCTAAAATCTCCAAAAACTTAACTTTAGATTGATGAAAATCCACTTTAACGTGGTTTCATTGGTTGTTTCTCGTGCTTTTTTCCATTCTAAGGTTTCCCCTTATACTTATTGAGCCTCCTCTTCACTTCTTCAATATTAACTTTAAATTTTGAAATTTGGATTTCGGGAGATATATGGGCATATTGATAGTCATGTTCTTCAAATAGATGCGCGACATTATTTGGAGCTAACATGTTCACAAACACACATGTGTACCATCAATATGGCCTTTTAGCATCTCAACAAAGGCATGGTCCCAGCTAACATTAGTATGTTCCATAGAAAACACTCAACATGCCTCCAAACTTTCCAACACAGCCATGTACATTATCATGCACTACATAACTTAATCAAAACAACTCTAAATTGCTCCAAACTTTTCCACATTTGTTTGTTTTTACTCCAAGTAAGTGAATTAGATCTAAAAACAAAGTATGAACAACTTAAGTACTAAAATCAATAAAAATACTTATATAAATAATTAAATTACATTAAATATGAGATTAAAATATGACTAATCACTACTTATCAATCTGATGCGAGAAAAAGCAAAGAAAATGAGCAATCCTATTATGGAGAAATATGCAGCATACCTAAGAGCCAACCAACTAGTTAGGGAGAAAATGAGTAGTGAGGTTAATGGTAGACCTTAAGAAGGTGGTATAAACCCTACGAATAGGGGGTTTGTCAAGCTAAAGTTGGAAAAGAAAATAGTCAAGCTTATAACCTAAAGCAAGTGCTTATTAGGAGGCAACCTAATATTTATTTGGTTTCATGAATTGGGCTTAATTACTTTTAGTTGATTTAGCTAGTTAGTCATTTATCTTGTTTAATGTTAGCATCATTTTCTAGATCTTAATTTAATTTAATTTAATTGATTTCTCATGAGAAGTTCTTAGAGTTAGTGGGTTTTTGGTTTTTAAGTTTATATGTGGGAATACAACCCTATGTCCACTCTTGTGTTCATTTACTCTATTGTATATGGGAGAAACAAAATGAAACACAACAATGTAGGCCTAGTTTTAAGACACCTTATCATGTAATAACCATTTAGACTATGTTCGCTTACGAGAAGGACCAAAATGAAATTGAATGTGCCACTTTCTAACATACCCTATATATGGTAGGTTATGCTCCTTGTGTTCCTTAATAAGCTCTCATGTAAGAACAGCATGACATTATATTGACATTTTGTTTAGGTGTTATAAGGAAAAAAAAGGACTATATTTTAACACAGGGTATACACACCCTCATATGCTCCCCGTGTTCCAAGCCTAACTCTTATGTTTTCTTCCCCATATTTAATTTAATGAACATAGCCCCATATTGTCTACCATGTTAGACCCATTTTTTATATATATGTATAATTATAGACCATAATGCAACATATATTATTCTATTTCATATATGTTACATTGTGCTCTCTCTCTCTCTCTCTCTTTATATATATATGATGCTAAATTTTGTTTTATAATTACTCACTTATGTTTCATTTTCTTCGTGATATAGTATTAAAGTGAGGAGAGGTCCACCATGACAACCAAGAAACTTATAGTGTCACCCTCGTGTAAAAGAGGCATAACATTGATGCCCATATATCTATATCACATGTGGTTGCTTATAGGACTTATGTACTGAGACGATAGCTAACATTGTAGGCACCACCATCTCCAGTTGTGCCACAAGCATCATAGGAGTAGTTGAATCACTTGCTACGATATTTTACTGCCATGGATCATAGGAAGCAATTTTAGTCCTTTTAAACCATGCAATTTAAGGTGCTCAAATACATCAATCGAAATGTACTCTAAGAGGTAGACTTTATAACACCCCCTATACGGAACCTATAACCACCTACATATATAGCACCCAAATTCTTGTACATATATTCAAAGTATACAGTTTTATTCATTTATAGGGATTGTCATCAGTTATTGGTTTATTCAATGTTGTATATACGTATTACAAAATTTCAAATCCCTTAACATTATCATTTGAAAGTAGTATTACATCATTACTGTAAGGAGCCATGGATCCATGCATCACATACATGGCAAGGCAGTGGCAATTTAAGGTGCTCAAATACATCAATCGAAAATTTTTATCCCGGGACCTTCCCGAAAGCCAGGATCCATGTGTCTATATAAAGCAGTCAAACCATAACGACCAAAAGAGACCGTCTC
>JANKOE010000006.1:48927300-48944178 GCA_026284465.1 Erythroxylum citrifolium
AAGTTTCTTTTCATTATTTATTCTCCATTCTGAAATAGTAACCAAATAAGCATTCCAAGATCCTTATTCTTTCAAGTTACTCTTCTTGTGGTACCTAATTATCTTCATTGGTTAAGCCATGATGTCTATACTTGTTTGTGATCCCTTAAGAACTGATGCAAAAAGCTAATCATTTTGCAGAGAACAGAGGATGAATTTTGATATACAACTGGTTGTGGATGTTGCATGGGGTAAGGGGGTGCATATTATTTATAGTTCACAATGTGAATGAAATGGCAGACCAAGGTGAGAGGAGAATGAACATTCTTTAGTAACATTTATGGGGGAAAAAAGTGACCGAAGAAGATATAGATTTCCGCCTTTTTACCAACAAACCAAATGCAAAAGGAAAATAATTTTTTAGGAACTTTGTTGATAATTAATACCCTTAAAAATATTTGCTTTCCTTTTCTGGAAGAAGGTTTTTTCAATTCTTGTTTGTCACTCCATTTTGATGCTTTAAACTGACATAGTTGTATTGTGTGCTAATTGCAGCTTCAAAGTATAATCGTTCTTTGCTTTTATTAGTTCTAAACTAATTAAAATACTAAGCAATAAAAAATGAAGTTGAAAACCTTTTTTAACAGCTGCGTTATAGTTTCGTATGGAAAGATTATTTTGAAAATTCATGTTTGACTAATTGTTTTAGGACTTCTCTCGTCACTTCTTTGCCGTTACTAGCGTACAAGACATAGCCGCCCACTCTTCACCGTGTTCACCACCACTGCCGTTACACAATTTTATGTCTTTTTCCTGCAAAACTTCCAAGAACTACCAGCACTGCAATTGTCTTTATTCAAGCCTCCGAAAATCCCCACCTCACAAAAGTGCTATAGAGATCACCATTGAACTTGAATATGGGATCTCAAGATTCAGAAAAAAGAATGTTACTGGAAGTATAATGTTAGCATTCAAAGAAGACCAATCTCAGCACTAGACATTAGAATATGGTGGTGATTGTAGCTACTCTATAGACAAAGAAATTGGAGATAAAGTTGACAATTTTAATGTTAAAATCATTGGGGAAGACATAAGTGGATTTGTGAATAATGTTAGTTGCAATTGCAAGAGTGCTTTGGAACTAAGAAAATCCCTACTGTCTCGTTTTTCAATACGTACTTATGTAGGGAGAAATAAAATTTTTAGATATCTTAAGTGGGAAAGACGATAAAAAATTAGAGATTTTTGAAAATTATGGTTCAGTCAGAAAATGAGACTCACTCATATCACTCATTAATTTGACTCTTAAAAATATATTAAAAAGATATTTTATTTTGACATAAAGAGAAAAAAATACGAAATTTTAATGAAATTATGAATTATGTTATTTATAATTTGATTTAAATAATTGATAAAACACACATTTATATAAAAAATTAGATTATAATATTTTAGAGTTTGTAAATTTTTAATGTTATAAAATTATTTAATTTTAATTTTAAATTAACAAAATAAATTTTATATTAATATTGATGTAATATATTATTTTTTATTTATTATTTATATGAATCCACACTATAACAAATGGGACTTTTAGCTACATTTTTTTTAGTGACAAATTAAAAATCGACGCTAAAAGTCCGACATTTAGCAACGTTTCACACAATAGTCGCTAAATGATAACAAAATGCACCGCTTTTTACAACAGTTTACTAGTTTCATCGCCAAATGTTCAACTTTTTGTGATGGCTTTGCAATTTTTGTCACTAATGTGATATCATTTCACGATGATTAAGTAAATCATCGGTAGATGTTGAGCTTTACAAATATGTTTTGCGACTATTAATAGTAATTGTCCCAAAATATGCCACTTTTTGTAACATATTTTGTGGTTTTGACACAAAGGTGATATTATTTAGTGACGATTAAGTAAATCATCGGTAGAAGTTAAGCTCAATGAATACACTATCGTCGCAAAATGTGCAACCTTTTGCAACATATTTTGCAATTTTGCAGTAATATGATAGAATTGGGAGACGATTAGTAGATGTGTCGCAAAAAGTTATGCTTTGGCAACGAAATGTATATTCGTCACAAAAAATTATTGTTAAATACTTCACATATTACATTTAAATTGAATATAATTTATAATTATGCCAAAAGTGCATGCACATATGTGCTCTCTATGGCCTTTCTGGTTTTTGGTATCTTTGGAGCTAAGTAACTGAATGTGCCCATGACCTGAGTAATATTTGGGTTTAACCAGTGTTCATAGGTAAAAAGGAAATTATCTCTCCACCGACAACACCAACCCAATAACTGAACCAAATTTTAGTGACAAAGTCATCCAATGCTAGAAATTTTGATACAAATTATCGTAGATCCTGTTTGGAGTCATTTGACATTCGACTAACCGCAACTTGGATCTTTAAGTCTAGCAATCATACTTATATAAGATTTGTGACCACAACTTATATAAGATTCCTTCTTTTGTCATTTACATTTTATCGCTTTCTTTGTGAATTTATTTAGTTTTGACTTGCTGTTATCTTTTGTTAATCTTAAATCTTAACACTTTTAACCCAATATTTTTCTTGCTTTCACTAGTCTTTCTTATATTATAACTAATTTGTGGTTTCAAAAGTTGGTTTAGTCTTGAAAATTAGATCTAATCGATTCGAAAGCTTGAACATGTTTACTTTATAGTTTGTTATAACATTGGGGTTGGTCAACAAATAGTAACTTGCACAGGTTGGTTAACAAAGATTAGTATATTTGACATTCATAGTACTAGAGAGATCAAGTAGCCATTTTCTTTATTTACTACATAGTTTGTCTTTGTTGCAAAAATAAAATGTTTCAAAACGGAACACGATATAATTGAACCTGACAAGTGCAACCCTAACAGTAAAACATAACCAGCTTAACTTTCTCCTTCAAAGCAGGTAGTGGACGCCCAACAGCTCCAGCACCAGGGCCTCGAGTGCTTCTTGCAGATCCACCTCCACCTCCACCCATGCCGCCACGTCCTCCAGCAGTTCCACTTGTCATTGAACCATTGTCCGATGTCTCTGGCTCCATATAGAAACGAGCTCGAAATGCAGCAAGATGTGCATAGTATGCAGGGGTATTGCAATTATGAAATAAAAACCATTAGACAATGTTGCTCTTGCACAACATAACATCAATTATCGGAATTCCCATGTTAAGAACTGAGAGAAAACGCTAACCAATGGAAACGGAGCTTGTGCATCTCGCATATCTGCAACATAATTAAAATATATATACAATAAAATTAATACCAGAATTTAAAGAGAAAACAAAGACCGAAAAAAGTGATAGCCGGTTGCCATGTTATCAGTAATTTTGGTCAAACCGCAAATTAACAGGGAAAAAAAGGTAACCCCTATTCCAACATTCCAAAGATGAACATACGTGTAGCAAAGGTTGTTTGTCAAAGATTGGAATCCATCAGCATTAAACTTGTTCTCATCCCATAGAACATGGTAGTGGGCAGGACGACTCGTTCCCTAGTTGTCAAGTTGGCACGCTGTTAAAAAGTTTTGATGAAGCTAAGTTAAGCTCATACGGCAAAACTTGATAGAATTGGCGCTCACTCACTCCATCCCTGGAGAAGCCCACCAAATAATATAACATACAGTAATTTTTTAGAAGCAAAGATAGCCTAATATAGCTGTCATGAGAATTAGAAATACCTGTAGAATATTATGCGCTCTGGCTTCTGCCCAATTGCTTTACGGAATGATATAAGAAGTTCCCTGCATAGAGAAAGAATATCAT
This sequence comes from Erythroxylum citrifolium, assembly GCA_026284465.1. Classification (NCBI taxonomy): domain Eukaryota; kingdom Viridiplantae; phylum Streptophyta; class Magnoliopsida; order Malpighiales; family Erythroxylaceae; genus Erythroxylum; species Erythroxylum citrifolium. Next base: position 48,931,081 of record JANKOE010000006.1, read on the forward strand.
AAAGCAACCTAGTACTAAAATTCAAAGAAATATAAGGCAAAGCAATTCTAATCTGTAACAATTAATGTGAGTTGAAAGTCATGAATGGCACAAAACACACACACACTTGATGAGAGAGAAGGGTTAACAGTACCTGATCATTCCACCAGAGACTGTCCCTCTCACAGGATCTTGCCATGTCTTGTACAAATCTTGAATGAGCTCTTGTCGATGTGCTTGTGCACAAACCAACCCAGCATACTTTGTAACCTCTGGCCAATCTTGTGATGCTACAACCTGAGACCGAAAAATATTTCCACATTACAGGAAAATGTAAAACTTTAACAAACACATTTAATCATTCTTAAAATAAAGGATGAAGCATTTGAAGACTTACAGCTGCGATAGATGGGCTGGAGTCTTCCCCTGGATGAGGATGAGTAACATCCGTACCAAATATTATAGTAGGTCTATCGGTGACCAAAGGAATACGCCTAGATATCGCATCAAGTAGTACTGTATTCCTTCCACCAACCTTGACATTTATTTTTAAGCCCACATTGGCCAAATATTGCTTGCTCTTCTTAAATACATGCTTTGTCAAACAACATTGTGATACAAGTCCAAGATTTGTCTCACATGTCCTTTTCAAGTCACCTGCAATGTAAAGTCATTAAAAAAAAGAAAAAGAATCAAGCTGCAGTCAAATAGAAATACTTGGTACTTTAAAATATACCAATTACACAACAAAATATAATGAGCTTAAAAAACACGTTTGAAATGATCATGATTACCATAGAGAGAGACATTTTTATCTGGAAGAATAAAAATGAGCAAGTCAAGCTCCTTGCTATGGGGTTGAAGTTTTGTCATTGCATCATGGTATCTTGTTTTCAAAATCCTTTCCACGTTCTCAGGTGGTGTGCTAACAGGAGGTAGGACTGGCTGAAGATTAAATTCCTGCAAAAAACAAATATTACTATTTAGAAAAGCAAGAAAACAATATAAAACATATCTAAAGCCAATAATCTCATCATAAAAGATTACATACCATGCCAGAGATGCAGCACATTTGAGCAAGTTCTGAGCAAAATCCACCGGCCACTCTATCATGAACAATTCAAGAAAAATTTATGCAGATCCAGCTCCTAACCGTCCCACCATTAACCATTTTCTGGAAATTTTGATCAAAGATTATTTTTAAATGACTAGTTCACCGATAAGGCAATGACCAACAGATATTGACAACAACAAATCCTAATCTCATATAAAGAGGGAAGTTCCCTCATACATATACACTAAAAGAAACTCTTTGCTTCTTCAATCATATGTATTCTATTAACTCTTGTATGAGAAAACATATGTTCTCATCATGCTCCTGTTTTCTGATCCCAGGCCTTCAGTCTTGTCCTTTTACATCCAACGGATTGCACACTCAAAAACTTTTTAGTAGTCACAATCGTCTGTAAATTCAAGAATGTTAGTCAAAACATACACAACCCACCTTCAACTAAGCATTTTCAAACCTAGAAGTAACTTACTTCAGTTCTGTCCAACTTTGATTATTTAATGAGACCCACATACAATACTTCTAATTTAATCTACCACTTTGCTACCCATATTTTGCTTACAATTGAGATGTTAATTCTTTCCAACCCTACTTAAAATCAGCCTCCATGCATCCAAAAAGTTAACAGTTTCCAACAAAAATTTGCATTAATATGTAGGTGCAAACAAGTAAAAAAACTGAACAAGGACCTTTATGCTCCTGATCCATCATCCTCATCAATAAGTGTAATTTTGAATTCGTTGGAAATAAATGGAAGCAGCCCAGCAGTATATAAATTCTTTATACCATCATATGCTGGAAGATGAGATTACCCGTACAAATTAACCAATTGCTCCATGACCGCATGATTTACACCGCGGGAAGTCACTTCTGGAGTAATGGTAACCTAATTGCATAAAAAAATAAAATGATTAATGCACATAAACATAATCCAAGTAAATAAACAAGCATTCCTGAAATCATCTGACAAGACTCACATCATACTGATGCAAATCCTTGTCGGGCAATTCAGCAAAGAAATGATTGGCTTTGACAATGCACTTAATGCCATTGGTTCCCTTGCCAGGTCGCAGAGGAAATCGCATTGATTTTGCTGATGGTGGTGGTGGAGCAGTTTGGCTCGAAGAAGCCTCTTCATGGACGGATAGCTGCTGCATCTGCTGTGACAGTTGTGGTGGCGCTGACACAGGTTGAGGAGTCACCCCTGCTTGATATGTAGGTGCAGTAGTTGCTTGGTGCAGCTCGGGGACAGGTGGTCTAGACGGCCCTCCATAAGGAGGTCCTCCTCCACGCTGTGATCGTTGCATTCCTCTTCCTCTGCCTTGATATTCCGGAGTATGATGCTGCTGTGGCATCCCACCTCGACCTCCTCGTCCAGCTCCACGACCCCTTCCACTACCAGCACCCGGCCCCTGCGGTTGAGACTCTTCAGGCTCCAACCTCTCGCCCGAACCTGAAGGAATGTCACTTCTTCTCTTCCTCACCATAATGATATCTACTTTACATGGACAAACAAAGCCAGTTAAGAAAACCCCACAAAGAGTACAGAAAATAAGTCCAAGCTTAGTTACCGATGGCCAGAATATCAGAACATATATAAGAACCGAATACAATCAAGGAAGTCCAAAACAACTTAAAGAAACCCTAATTTATCAAGGAACTCCAAAACAACTTAAAGAAACCCTAATTTCTTCCCAGAAACAAGTTTTTATAGAGTACAAAAAGAGACCGAAAAAAGTACAGAAAAGAATAACCTACCAAAAAACGCTAAACAAGCAACATTATTGTTTTCCAGAGACGGAAGACATTAAACACATTACACCCGATAATAATATGTTGCATTAAACACGCACTAAACAGATACAACAAAACACACAATAACAACACAATGAAAAGGGACAAACTACCTAAAAAGCTAAAAAGTATAACGACAGAAAGAAATCCCAACCGGAAGGACGACCACGGTGGTTAAAAAAGGGTTATCTCACACAGCAATAAAAAAATATCAAGAAATAATCCCCAAATCGTTATCAGAATCATCATCAGAGGCTAACCGTAAGATCTACCGATCTGTAACCAGAAAAAAGAGGTACTCACTTTTCCTAAGAAACCCTAAAAATGCTAAAACAAAAACACTGGCAGATTAAACTAACAGATCTGAGAAAACTATGTGTGTCAAACTGAAGTAGATCGAAACGCATAGAAGAGCCAAAGAAGAATAGAATATGCCATAAACGCTTCGAAAACCGCTTACCTTGAATCAAAGCAAAAGGAAAAGAAAGAGAAAGGGAAAAACTGGGTAGGTAATGAGCGCCCGCTTAGCACACTAGAGCTCTTGTTTGAGAAAGAGAGTGTGCGTGACTAAGGAAGGGAAAGGGATTAAGAGAAGGCAGTAAAAAGAAGAAAAGGAAAAGAAAAAGGGTTAAAAGAAAAGAGGAGTTGGGTTGTTGAAGGAGAGAGAGGGCCGCGCAACGCAACGCAACGCAACAAAACAAAACAAACCCTCGCTTTGTAAAAATCACGAAATGATTAAGAAAACATCCATTTTCCGTGCCCTTTATAGGGGTGAGCGGCAGGAACTTGAAAATGACCACTCCCTCCCTAGTCCCTACCCCTCCATCCTAGTGCCTTGCCCTTCCCTGTCACTTTGACATGTGGTTGCTGACCTGGCCAGACCCTTGAATTTTGAGTGGTCCACCCACCTGGTGACTTGGCCATTTCTTGCCATCTCACTCGCTTTTATTTTTCATCTTTGTTTTTTACTAATCAGCACTTTATTATATTATAACCTAAGAAATAATGTAATTCGGCATTTACTACTAAACTTTTTCTCCTATCATTAAAAGAATTTTGGTTAATTTCTGTTTTAATATGTTCAAGATAAAAATTTTGGATGACGTGTACAAATTGAAAAGGGCAATGAACATTTTAACTCAACAATGAATACCAGAGTTATTTACGGGTACAAATACAATTACGTACATGAATGAATTTTGAGACTATTAGTTTACATAATATTGTGTATTTATTACTATCATCAAAAAAATGGTTGAGAGTCCAAGACAAAATACTGCCAGATCGTTACAATTTCCCTGTTTTAATAGTTTATTTGCTGCCTATCATAATAAATCTCGGGCGTCCCAAAGCCAAAACATACAACATTATTAGGTCATTGCCACTACGTACTGGTGGAGCCTCCACTTTCAAAGCCCAAATCTTCACTAGTTTTCGTTTCCTTTCCTTTCCTTTCCAGCTGTCTTTAATATTTACACAAATATTTGGAGTTCCCGAGGGAAATGATTAAAAGCCATTAATGCAAAAGGATATATAATGTAGTAATAGTGTGTGTAACGGATACAGAGAGTGCGCGAGTGGGCATCGGTTTACTTTTAGTGTTCGCGAGGAAGCCGTACCATCATTGGGCCACTTCCCACTAAATGCCAAAGCCCTTTCTTTTTCCTTCACCTCGCTATCACTCGCACCTGCTGCCAAATCCTCCTACTCGCTCAATGCCATTTGACACCTCCCAAACTGTGTGCTATTTTCACCACTACGAGCGCGTGCGGTGCACTCTCCAAGGCATAAAACGAAATGGGCAACAATCAGACGTCCAATCAGAGGGGGGTTAATCGATATTATCCTTTTCGGGGGTGGCTTATTATAAATGCAAATAATGACGTGGAAATCGGACCTAGGTCTTGATGCGCTTGCTCCCGAAGTTTCTTTCCATTTTCTTTTCTCGCTTGCTTTTCTTGCTTTAGTCAAAATTAACTATGAGAAGGAATCAATTACTTGGTTACCAATGTTTCATAATTTGTATTTGGGCAAGCACTTAGTTAGCAAGTTGATAAACGGAGTAGACGGACTCGGAGTGAATGAATCTGGACCATTCATTATCTGACTCCCATCCCATGGTATTATGCATGTAACTGACGTTTTCCTTTCATTTACTTCTGTGCATTTTATTTTAAACTTTAATAGTCCAAATCAAACTTATTGTTTCTAAATGCAATGTAAAGGAATTAAGACCTTAAATGCAATGTAAAACTCAAAAACTTATTGTATTTAACTTGATGGCTTTAATAAAATCAAACCGTATTTGATTTCAATCTTCGTATTTAAAACGTTAATGGAATTAAAGTTAATCATCAGATAAACATAATCTTCCATTGATATTTAAACAACTAGTAACTGATTCTGTTAAATTAATTATCAACCAACAACTGATATTGTTACTTGCAAACAGAAACAGTTACACTAAACGGATTCTCAAACTTTGACTTATACAGGAAGTTTTCCGAAGGTTACTTAACTGTTAAGCATATTAAGCCGGTTGCTCCGCTGGCATTGGAATATTCTTTACGCTGATATGAAGTGTATAACAAGTACGAACCCTATGCGGATTTAACCCCTAATGATTTCTCTCGTTTGTTTGTTAGCACAGTATCATTTCTTTTTTAATTCAGTAGACACTTGGCGAATCGCGAAAAGAGTCTCTCGCTCTCCCATTCCAATTTGTAGCTAAAAAGAAAGGGATTAGTTATTAAGAAAGTCGAAATACTAACTTGTTTAGTCTTGTACCTTTCGTGCTCCTCGGCCAATTCCACTCCTCGTACCCTATCCTATCATTCCAAGTACCTTGCGCTGGTTCTCTAGCTATTGAGAAAAGGTTCTACAAGACAGCAGCAGTTGCCTTGTCTCATTGTGCAAAGCTGAACTTTCAATGTACACCCCAACAGAAGCAAATTACTAAAATTGTCATTTCGTAAGATGGGCTTCAATCGCAGAAAGGGCAAAAGCCCAAATACTACTCTGTCTGTTTTGGACTTGTCACTGACTTTATTGTAGACGACAATTGGGGAATTCTGCAAATTTCGAACTTAAATCCACCCATGGCCCTTTTTTAATTAATCACATCAAGTACATACTTGGAGGTGATGCATTTATTTATTCAGGTCAAGCTAACTTTACTTAAATTTATAATAATATAAAATTATCGATTTTTTGTAAATATAATCTAAAAATTTTATTATATTAATCTAAGAAATTAGATTCATTTAAGTCAACATATACCTACATTTTTTAATTCATAATATTATATTTTAAATTAAAAATAAAAATCAACAATATCTAAAAATATTTTATTTTTAAAATCCTATATATTGCTTGATATAAAAATATTTTATTTTTCAAAAGACTTAATAATATTAGTTTACACTATTTTATATTTATAATAGAATACAATTTAATATTTTATGCTTTTTACTTATATAATGAATTTATCTAAATTTCAAATCTAAAGTATAAATTATCCTAAAGATTGTATATATTGAGATTAAAAATATATGCAAGAATTATTACTATAGAGAAATAAGTAGAAGTGTGAGAGAATCTAATTTGACCTATAGGTGGCAATTTTTAAAAACAATGTCATATGAGTGGTAGGATCAACGTCAAATAATCATTCAACAATAGTAATGGAAGTGAAGTGGGAATTGCCAGGAGGAGCCTAGATATTCAAGGTGGTGAAGGTAATATGGAGTGTTTGGGGATCAGTTGAAGGTTTAAGTAGACAATTTCGAGATTTAGATACCTAAAATGATGATGGATAGCAATATGTCCCAATTCCCAACAAGTTTGACCTTGGGACTATAGTTATTATTTTAACTGGACCTATTAAAAGAGTAATATTTTTAGGTCTAGGTTGGAGTGAAATAATGGGTTCAAGTTTGAGTCTGGTTGGTAGATCGATTAAAAGGAGAAGTATTATGGTGAAAAGGAGAAATAAGATGAGGAAGTATAAGTTCAGAAGGAGAAGCTAGGCCATTTGGGTTGTTTAAATATATCACTGGCTCATTTTGTGTAACACCCACATACCCCTTGGAAGGATATGCGGATGTTACCTAAGACAGGATTTAAACATATCAAAACAATACAAAACATTGCCAGAAATTCAAACAACAAATCATTAGTTTTCCATACATATTCGACTTTAAACATAATTTAACCAGCACACTGAATTTATCCAAATACATGCTTCAATTACAACACCATCCTAAATTAAAGTTATTACATTACATACCCTTAAACAAAACAATACATATCTTAAGTTCAAATACACTTTGTATTACAATATTTAGAAACTTTTAACAAAATACATCATGTCTCATATTATTACATACAACTCAAACATACATTCCCAAAACAAAACACCTTTTTTATTGGCCATTGCGGTTGTTATTGTCCCAGTCTTTAAACCCTCCTATTTGAACCTATAGAGGACAAAACCACCGTGCTAAGCATAAAGCTTAATCGGGAATAAACTAAATAGGATATAAGCAGATAACTATTTTAAACAGTCATCCAAACATTTACGTATTCAAAATTACTTAAGATTATAAGCAGCGTTTACTTATCCATTTTCAAACCAAACCAAAATATCATGATTTTCATAATAAAATATAACATATCAGAACATGTTGCACATTTAACTTCAGAGCAAAACTCACAAATTTCAAAGCTGAATATTATAATATCATAACAAAACTTCTCTATAATAAAACAGAAATTGGTTATTTCAGAACAGAGCTCAGATGTTTCAAATCAAAGCTTATTTATATCATAACTGAGCATATAACAGAATACAAAACAAGTTAGTCTGTTAATCCTTTACATAGAAGTGGGTAACAGGAGATACCGTGATCGATATCACATAAGAGGAGAGACTTATGTCTCAATAATAGGAGACACCGAAGTGTCAGTAACAGGAGACACCGAAGTGCCACAGGAGCAACTGCAGACCCTTCTAGGCATGCCTATTTACCCACGACTAGGACTTAACCATTTTAAAACAAAACAGGTTCATTTCAAAATTCTCATGTGAGGAACATATTGCAACACATACCACTTTATTTCATTTTGTTCAACCTAACATATTCATTAATTTCCAAACAAACTAACATATCATAAAATTACAAGTATGTGCATTAATGCATCAATAGAGGTGTTGAGTCATCTCAAATTATGTGTATTCACACAAATATTAAGCACTTCCAACACAATCCGAAATATCAAACTCCTCAGACACTTGATGGTTCAGAAATTAACACAATATCATTGCAGAAAATCTCAATTCACAAACATCCATATCCAATTCATAATATATAAGCCTTTGGAACTCATTCATTCATGAACACACCAAGCAATTCAATATTGTGTTCATCATTATTAAACCATACATTCTTTATATTATCATCTTAATTAAATTGAATACCAATTAAAGTTCATAACACACCTTAAACAAGTCCATTTAAGTCTTATTATACCAAATAAATTAACTTAACCTTATCTATTTCATCAATTACACAAAATCCCATTTTTTCACCTTCCTAATCAATTCCCACAATTGTGGGATAAGTGACCGGAAACGTCCAAACAGCTGTTTTCACAGGACAGGTTTTTGGATCAATTTTGTCTGGCCATTCTGACCTAGAAACTAACGGTTTTAGACAATATTTCTTCTAGAAAAATGTTCCTATATGTATTAAGTTTCAAATGAAATAAAGTTAATTTAATTTTGTTCATTATTCTGAGAGTTATACCTAAAATACTACAGACTGTTCTCAACTATAGACAGCAACCAGAACTCAACTTCAATCCAAATTTTAAGACCATTAATAACATAAATAAAATTTGATTCCTTCACGAAAGTTGTAGATATATGTATCTTGTTTAATCTGAATTTAAAATCATCCCATTTAGATACCTACAGGTCAAGATATGGCTAAATTATCGATACCTATCCAGTGGGAATACTCCTTTTAACCAGTATCCAACATGTATCAAGTTTCTAACCTCAATTCTTTCTTAATTCAGTACACATTTTATCCACTTCAAACATAAAACAATACATGTTCTAACATGATACCAAGTTTAGAATTCCCTTACCTCACTAAACTTCAAATTCAACTCCAAGAATCCAGCTAAACCAAGCTTCCAAACAACCAGCACATACCTAAGTTTAATGTGCAACTTTCAGCCTTAACATAACAATAGTACAAAAAATCAGTAAAACTTTTTTCTAGATTCAGTAGCTTACCAAAATTCAAGTGATGACAATCCAAAGTCCAGAACAAAATTAAGTTAGAGAGAAAATGGGAGTTTTGGTGAAGAGAAGTAAGTATGGTGAAGAATGGACAAAGCTGGACTTACTCCAGCAGAAACTTACTTCATCACCAGCTAGGTGTCACTAGCTTTAAATGCCACGTAATACCAAGGCATGAAGCCCATTTTCCCACAATTTAAGCTGCCATTTGTAACACTTTAATTAGGCTACTTTTCCTTTTCTTATGCAGCTAAATGTCACACATTAAATGATACCAAATGTCAATGTATTGGCTATGCCAAATGTCACTAATTCTTAGGCTTAGTCATTCTAATTTCCATGTACCAAGTTAACTTGTCACTTGATAATTTTCCTAGTCCAAATATACATTTAAATACCTAAATCCTCTAATGGTATCAATTAATTCCAGTTTACTAACTATAGTCCATCAATACTAAAATTCAAGTCATATGCCTTTCAAATTCAAATCATAGCACAATTTTAACTCCCATCTCACATGTACTTTCATAAACATGTATCATTTCAACTAGAGTATATTTTGGGGCCTTACAATTATCTCCTCCTTAAATAATTTTGTCCTCAAAATTCATACCTGATCAAAATAGTTGAGGATTTGTCTGACTTCTCTGGCTAATATAGAAATAGGTCCATCTTTATAAGACAAATCCAGTTGTACTTGAATTTCTTGCACAGGAATCTTATGTGTATCATTAGACCGATATTTTCTCAACATAGAAACATGAAATACAGCATGTAACTCGGCCAATTCTTCAGGAAGAGCTAACTGATAAGCTACTAGTCCAACTCGTTTAAGAATTTGATAAGGACCAATGAGTAAGCTTACCTTTCTTACCAAACCGAAGTATATTCTTCCATGGTGACACTTTCAAGAATACCTTATCACCTACTTGATATTCAATATCCTTCCTTTTCAGATCACCATAGGATGTCTGCCTATCACTGACAACTTTCAACTTATGTTGAATAACCTGAAGTTTTTCTTCCGTATCTTTCACAATATTAGGCTCGTTCATCTTGTTTTCACTTAATTTGGTCCAACACACCAGAGTTCTACACCTTTTACCATACAATGCTTCATAATGTGCCATGTCAATGCTAGTCTGATAACTATTGTTGTAAGCAAACTCCATCACAGACAAATAATTATCCTAACTTCTTGGAAAAAATAACACACAACCCCAAAGCATATTTTTTAATATCTGTATAAGTTGTTCAGATTGTCCATCTGTCTAGGGATGGAAAGTAGTACTAAACTTAAGTTGAGTGCCCAAAGCCTTTTGCAAACTTTTCTAGAATCTCGAAGTAAATTGAAGATCGTGATCAGAAATAATAGATAACAGTACTCCATGCAGTCTCACTATCTCATGCATATATAGGTTTGTAAGCCTATCCAAAGAATAGTCAGGACGAATAGGCAGAAAGTGAGTAGATTTGGTAAACTTATCTACAATCACCCATATAACATAATTTTTCCTTTGAGTGAGAGGAAGTTCAGTGACAAAGTCCATAATAATGTTATCCTGTTTCCATTGAGGAACAGAAATAGGATGTAACAAACTAGATGGAACTTGGTGCTCAGCTTTAACCGATTGACATGTCAGACATTTAGCTACATAATCCATAGGATGTAACAAACTAGATGGAACTTGGTGCTCAGCTTTAACCGGTTGACATGTCAGACATTTAGCTACATAATCCACAACATCCTATTCCATACCTAACCACTAGTAATGCTGCTTCAGATCTTGATACATCTTATTTCCACCAGGATGCATGGTAAAGACTGTATTATGAACCTCAAATAATAACTTTTTCTTCAGTTCATCATTGGCTGGCACATATAACCGATCTTTATAATACAATTCACCATCTCCTTTCACAGAAAAATCAGGTTGTTTACCTTCCTGAGTAGCCAAGATAAGCTGTTGTAACTTATCATCAGCTCTCTGAGCATCATAAATCTCGTCTCAAAGTAGGCCTTGCTTTCATTTGAGCTATTAAAGCTCCATCAGATACAACTTCCCATTCACTCTGCTTCATTGATAATGTTGAATTGGTCTTCTAACTTAATACATTAGCTACGACATTAGCCTTACCCAGATGGTAGTCCATAATACAATCATAATCTTTAAACAGTTCCAACCAACGCTGTTGCCTCATATTAAGTTCTTTCCAGGTAAGCAGATACTTCAGACTCTTATAATCTGTGAAAATTCTACACCTTTCACCATATAAGTAATGCTGCCAAATTTTCAAGGCAAACACTACTGTTGAAAGCTCCAGATCATGTGTAAGGTAATTCTATTCATGTGACAGATAAGGTAATTTTGTTCATGTGACTTTAGTTGCCTAGAGACATAAGCAACTACCTTTCCATCTTGCATCAAAACACAACCCAAACCATTTCTAGATGCATCACTAAACATAACATACTCCTTACCAGAAGTAGGTTGAACCAATATAAGAGCTTCAGTAAGCATAATTTTTAGTTGTTCAAAACTATTTTGACACCTATCATACCATTCATAATTTACTCCTTTATGTAACAGTTTAGTTAAAGGGGATGCTATCACCGAAAACCCCTTCACAAACTGACGATAATAACTAACCAAACTCAAAAAACTTCTCATTTCTATCACATTCCATGGTGGCTTCTAGCTTACTAGGATCAACTCTAATCCCTTCAAAGGAGACAACATGTCCTTGAAAAGATACCTCGTGAAGCCAGAAATCACACTTGCTCAACTTAGCATACAACTATTTTTATCGCAGGGTTTGTAACATAATTCGAAGATGCTTAGTATAGTTAAGTTCATTCTTAGAATAGACCAAGATATCATCTATAAACACCACAACAAACTGGTCTAAATAAGGCTTGAATAGTCTATTCATCATATTCATAAATGTAGTTGGAGCATTGGTTAACCCGAATGACATTACCTGAAATTCATAATGTCTATAATGGGTCCTAAATACAGTCTTTGGTACATTCACATCCTTTACCCGAAGTTGATAGTACCCTGATCGCAGATCTATCTTTGAAAACACTCTTGCATCTTTCAACTGATCAAACAGGTCTTCAATCCTTGGCAACGAATACTTGTTCTTCACTATAACTCTATTAAATTGCCTATAATTGATGCACTTCTGTAACATTTCATTCCCATATTAAGGGTTAGAACCTTAAAATACGGTACATGAGAGATCAATGAGAGATTGAGAGAAATGCATTTCATGCTCATACATAATGTTAGCATACATGCACGTTAATTTAAATTTTTGCACATATTAAAATGACTGTACTTGCATTCATTGACATTCCGGGTATAATTGATCTATAATTGTGATTATAATTAGAATTGTGAATTATTTGTATTGAAATCTGATTTTTTTAGTATAAGCATTGATTTAGACTTTTCGGTGGAATATGAAAATTTTCTGAATATTAAGGGTATTTTTGGACTAGGAAAAATGCCAAGTAACTGAATAATTGATGAATAGTAGTAGAAATAAGAGTCAAATGGCAGTGAAATTTTTTATGAATGAAATTAAGATTTAATGACAAGTGTCATTGAAAATTGGGTTGAAAATTGGAGGCAAATGGGCTAGCTTATTAAAAAATCAAGAAGAGACCTTGAGAGAGTGACATATGGCAAGTTTTAAGTCACGTTTTTATTAAGTGAAAGACCAAGTTTTGTTCTTTCACTTGCCAAAAACGACACATGTTGTAACACCAAAATACCCCCTGGGAGGATACATGGATGCCACCCAAGACAGATCAAACAAATCCAAACATCATACTTAGTTTATTAGAATCTCAAACACAATTATAATACATATCATAAATTTCAGAAACTAAATCCAAAAAATATGTACATGCCCAAACAACGAAACAAAATACATT
>JANKOE010000006.1:48949847-48957347 GCA_026284465.1 Erythroxylum citrifolium
TCAAAATTAAACAATTCATTTCTCATAAATTTCCTTAAAATATAATTTCATCTATACCATAATACTTATACAAAATATTCATTCAACTTCATTTCCTCAATTACTTTCATTTAATAAATCAGAAGAGTTCGGGGTCCAACAAAAGTTCCATAAAGAAACATCATAAGAAAAAGATACCAATAAGCCTCATCTTCCTCTATATATAAATTGCCCAACTGTTTGCAAATAATGTGTTATTTTGAAGGAGAAGGTTACACTATTATGCTTTATGTCATTTTGTTTATGATGTACATTAGTGTTAAAACAAATTACATAAAAATGAAAAATCTTATTTAATGTTGAATTTATATATGATATGAGCACTATAAGTGGGACATGCATCTTCTGTGGTGAGCTACGAAGCTTATCTTCTTTTGTTTGGTTAATCTCTTGGTAATGTTAAGTGCCATACTTATCGATCAAATCAACTATACCAAAACTTGATTACAATTTGAGTCAAATTTAAATTTTATTTTAAATTTAGATTCAAAATTTTGTAAAGCCTAACTTAATTTATTAACATTATAAAATTAAAAAAAGTTTAAAAAGTTAAAATTTAAAAGGTGAATACAACTAAAATAATATCAATGAATTTATATATATATAAAGTATACAAGCATTAATAATTAACATTAAAAAGAAGTAATGAAATTTTTTTAAAAGTTTAGCATCAATTTTGTTCCTATAATCAATTTTAATAAACTAATATTCTTAAGCCATTCAATATTTTTATAGAATATGTAAACAAAGAATTCCTTTTTCTGGTATTCTTTTGTGATGACATTACAATTGAATTTATACATGAATATAAATGTACAAGATAAAGTAGAATTATGCGCATGAGAAGATCAAATAAGAATGAACGTAAAATTATGGTTGTTGAGATACTGATAACAAACATATAATGAAGATTATAGAGCATATTGTGCATATGTTATCAGCCAGGCTCAAGCCCACGATTGTTAGTGACAGTGAGCTTGAAGCAAAGTCAATAAAGCATAGTTAAAGATAAGGCTTCAGTCCTAATGTCAACAAATTGATCCAAAAAAACATATATGATGGATGTAAAGAGCTTTGGTGGTGACTAAGTATGAAACAAAATAAATATCAATTTCAATATACTTTGTGTAAGAATGAGAGATCGAATCTGCAATACGGAAAGTGGCTTTAAGATTATCACACTAAAGTGTAGGTTTCAGTGGAAAAAAACAATTTCAGTAAGAGGAGGCTTGCTCTAACATAGTTTAGTGGCAACAAGAGTAATACTCCAGTATTCTACCTTGAAGTTAAATCAAGTAATAGTAGGTTATTTCTTGGCACTTTAAGAGATAAAATTTGGACTAAGGAAGATACAATAGGTAGAAGTATAATAGTAATCATCAAGACAACAAGCCTTATCAGCATCACAATATGCTTGCATGGTAAGAGAAACAGTGCAAATGAAATGAATAACATGAAGGGAAGTGGAGTGAAGGCATCATAGAATGCATTTGACCATGGTCTATTAAATGCCAGTAGGATAATAACAAATTGGAAAACTTTGTTGACATCAAATTAGAGTTTAGGGCAGGTAAGTCTAAAGAGCACCAATAATACTCCGATATTTATGAGGATCAAGAAAGGGTTGACCATGGTTTTTGGAGAAAGGAAGGGTAGGTGTAATGGGTGTGGTTGCAAGTTTTGGAGTTATTAAGTTTGATGGAGAAGATGTTTTGTATATTAGGCTTGTATAAGTAAAATGTCATTTCTTGTGTTAGTGGATTTAAAACCAAGGAAATAATGAAGATAGATCTTTGATGGAAAAGGTGGTGTTAAGATCATGAATTAAGAAGTTAATAAAGGGAAGGGAAGAACCAACCACCATGATATCATCCACATAAATTGAAATATAACTAGTATGAGTCAGAGTGCAGTGAATAAATAAGGATATGTCAGATTTGGTGGAGGTGAACTTGAGGTCATGAAGTTTCTGACAAAGGCTATAAAGAAAATTTTGAAGATAATAAACATAAAAGGGATGGTGAGGATATGTAAAGCTAAGAGGTTGATATATAAATATTGGATCTTAGAGATGACTATAAAGAAAGCTAATATTTACATCCAGATGATGAACAAGCTAACTATTTCTAAGAGCAAAAGAAAGTATAATGCAAATGGTATTGGCTTGAACAAAAGGACTAAAAGTATTAGTATAATCAAGACCCACAATCTAATGATACGTTTTGGCGACTAGATAAGCTTTGTAGCAATCAATAGTACCATTAATGTAAACCACTTAGAACCTAAAATATTGGTATTTAAGGGTAGAGGAATAAGAGTCCAAGCTTAGTTGTGATGAAGAGCATTGAAGTCTTCAACTATGGTCAGGTATCAGTGGATAAATTTGTTGGCTTAGGCGAAAGAATTAGCTTCAGGGGTAGGAGGATTATGGGTGACCATATAATAATTGATAAAGTTATAGATGGTCTAAGGAGTACAAGTGTGATTAGGTATATAAGCAATCTTAGGATATGAATGAGACGATAAAGACGAAGAGGGGGGTTAGGATGAAGAAGATGAAGAGGAAGGGTTACACAGTAGAGGAAAAGAGACAATAAAAGAAGAAGAGGATAAGGAAGAAAGAGGAGGTGAGGTGGTATACGGAAAGTCATTCTTGAGATATTAAATATGACAATAGATATAGAGCTTTGAAGTGCGATGATCAAAATATCGATAACTTTTGTAGTTAGAGGAATATCCAATAAAAATAAATGCATATTGTGCAGATTTTGGAGTAACTTATTAGAACAAGACGAACTTAAAAAAGGAAAACAAACATATCCAAAAATATGAAGATGAGAAAAATTTTGTTTGGTATGAAAAAGGAGCTCATAAAAGAACTTATGGTGAAAAACATGATTGGGCAACAAATTGATAAGGTAAAAAACTAATAGAAAAGGCGTTATACCAAAAGGTTTTGGGAGAAGAGGTATAAATAATGAGGGTAAGCTCAATGTCAATGATATGATGAAATTTTCATTTAGGCGAGCCTATTTTATTAAAGACGGTGAAGGTAGGACATACAATATGGAATGCTATAAGAAGCAAAGAAGTGAGCAAATGAACCTTTGATGAGTTTATAAGCTCCATTGTATTGAAAAGTTTTAACAGTGGTGGAAAAAAGAATTTCAATTATTGTTTTAAAAGTTTGAAAATGAGAAAGAGCCTAAGATTGTTAGTTAAGGAAGATATCCACGTACAGCACCTGAAATCATTAATAATGATAATAAAGCAACAAAAACTAGATAAAAAAAGAGGAGGAGGGTCCCCAAGTATCATAGTAAATAAGTTATAAAGGACTAGTAGATATATGAGAAGATAATGAAATGTAAATCTAGTACCTTTCCCTTTAAGATAAGAGATACAATTATTTTTGACATTGAATTTTCTAGAAAAAAGACGAGGCAACCCAAAAAGTGTAGTTAAACAAGGATGAACAAGATGCCAGAGATTGAACGAAGTAAAAGATTTTTGAAGTTTAGAGGAATTCTCATAAGATTAGGAATATTGTGAACAGAACCTGTAATAGTAGTGTTTTAATGTTAAGATCCTTCAAAATATAACCAAAAGGGTTAAATTCAGTGAGACA
The DNA here is from genome assembly GCA_026284465.1 of Erythroxylum citrifolium. Lineage (NCBI taxonomy): Eukaryota > Viridiplantae > Streptophyta > Magnoliopsida > Malpighiales > Erythroxylaceae > Erythroxylum > Erythroxylum citrifolium. Next base: position 48,953,515 of record JANKOE010000006.1, read on the forward strand.
AAAATTATCTTTAACAAATCTGATAATAAAGATAAGATTAATAGTACGATAAGGAGCAACTAAAACATCAATAAGATAAAGTGGGTGAGTTGAAGTAGAAATGGAAAAATTACCAGCAGAGGAAATAAGAGCAATGTGTGACCATTACTGATAATCATGATTTGGATCATTATACAATATTTTAGATTCCACAACTTAAAGAGTTTGGTGTCGTACGAGTGGTAGCACGAAAAATAATCATTCAGTGATAGTAATGGAAGTAAAATGGGAATTGTCAAAACTTCAAGGTGGTGAAGGCCATATAAAGGGTATGGGATCAATTGGAGGTTTAAGTAGACCATTTTAGGATTTAGAGTACCTAAAACGATAGTAGGCAGCAATATGTCCCCATTTCCAATATTTTGAAATTGGGACTGTAGTTTATTATTTTAATTTGATCAATTAAAGAAGTAATATTTTTGGGTCTAGGTTGGGGTGAAATAATAGGCTGAAGTTTGAGTCTCGTTAGTAGATCGATTAAAAGGAGAAGTATTATAGTGAAAAGGAGAAACAAGCCCACATGAAGTAATAGGTATAGAAGGATAAGCTTTCCCATTTTGGACTTTTTGAATATATCACCGGTCCATTTGGGCTATAAACTTGTCCAAGAGCATTAAGGTTTTGGTAAGGCTAGCAAGATTGTCCTCTTCGACCCTTGATGCCACTGCATCCTTCGGTTGTATGATTTCCAACGTAGGAGATGTTAAAAGTCGTGTCCGTTAGGTTGGGGTGTGATAGGAATAAAGGAACTACTCATAGATTATAAGTTTTTCTTGAAACTTGATGAAGGAGATAGACGATTCTCAATGTTCAACTACAATAATAAAGGATTCATAGTCTAGAGATATGCCATTCAAGGTGAAAAGAATGAGGTCTTCGTCTAAGATGTCTCTAGTAGCAATAAGTTCACTGACTGTGTGAAGAACAAAGGAGAGTTATTTAGTGATTGATAAGGAGCCTTTCTTTAATGAATGAAGTTTTCATATAGAACAAATCGCTAAGAGCTGGATTATTGCATGAAGTAATGTTCTAGTCCATCTCAAACGTCACGAGCAGTGTGATGGTTGAGTGCGAGATAGACAGTGTAGGCAGTAAGGAAGCAATAGACAAGTATACCATTTTATGCTACTTAAAAAATTATGGAGATAAAAGACTATAACTTGAGGTAGCTAATACAGAGATAACCATCAACATAGCAAAGGAGATTCGATGTGATGAAAGATAGCGTAGGTAGGTTGTGTTCTTTTCACTACAAGAAAAGTAGGAATTAGCGAAGGAAAATTACCGACGGAGACGAAACCATTGCAAATTATTGACAAAAAATTAATTTCCATCGGTAACATTGACATGAAAAATTTTGTTTAACGACGGTAGAAATATCCATCGATAATTATGGAGAAAAATCATCCCGACAAAATTTTTGACAAACTTTATCAACGGTATAAAATTCTTGTCGGTAAAGAAGGTAGGATTTGTTGGCGAAATAAAAAAGCTTTAAGTTTACCGATAGAAGAATTTATGTTTGTAAATTCTGTCGGTAAATTTTGAAGGTAAAAGTCGTCGTTTGCTTCAGCTTCAATATTTTAAATAAAATAAAAACGACGTCATCTGGTTTAACAGTAAATGACATCATTTTTGTTTACATTTATCCCACTAGAAAGACCCTTCCCCTGCTTCTTCTTCTTCGACCCTGTGTCTCTCCCCTGCATTTTCTCGAGCGATTTTCTTCTCTCCAGTTTCTTTGTCGTGGACTCCTCTTCTACTCGTTGGTATTTGTCTTCTCTGGCCACTGTCATTGTGTCCTTGACAGAGGAATTCTTGCAGCCTTTCACCTCTGTTACTTCGTGTGATGTTGGATGAAAGTTTAGGTATTTAATAACTTTTGTTTATTTGTGTATTCTGTGATTGGAAAACAATTTTAAGGTATAAATGTTAGTGATAGAAAGGACAAGATGTGATTTTGAAATGAATTTCTAATGCATGTAAAGTGTTTGATAAAATGTCTGTTATATTGATGTTTATTGTATGGGAGTGTTATGCTAAATTTAAATTGATAGACATTTATTCCTTTAAATAATGGGAGTGTTATAACTTTGATACAAGTATGTATAATGAAAAAAATGAATTATTCCTACATTGAAAAAACGATTTCAGTTCTTTTTTATGGTGTAGTGGAGTGTAGTGTAGTGGAGTAGTACTTACGAGGGAGTGGTATTTCGATCGTGAATTGGAAAATAGAAAAATTGATTGTAAAATGCCATAGCATTTAGGATAAGAAATAAGAAAATACTTGAAACCTGAAAGGGTCATTGCAAAAGGTTTCTTTCTTTCAACTGTGCCTATGTTCTTGATGATGACAACAAAGTAATTAATTCTGTTATCAATTAGTCAAAGCTTAAGGACTTGGAATTTTCACTAAATTGCTGACAGTGATGGAAGTATAACCTGAGAATTTAAAGTTAGATAAATCATTTTATCACTTGGAAATAGGAGAGAAATAGTTTAGTAGGCTTGTTAAATCAAATTATAAACTATAATAATATATGTAGTCTATTACGTAATGGCTAATGATATGAACTAGAGAAATATTGTTCCTAATTTTGTTTGGTACAAAGAACTGTATTAAATCAACTAGACAAATTTATTATATAAAGTATTTATTAATGAATAGAATACCTTATTTTATATTTTAAAATGAGTATTTAAATATGCATAATTAATAAAAATCAAGTATTTATGTCTTTTGACTTTCAAACTTCAACTTGAGGCGGGCCTATTGTGTTTTAAGTCAAACTTTGATGGTCTATAAGTCATACAAAATGGAACTTATGAATTACCAAAGCTTTTAAGTATATTTTTATTTGTTTGAAACCACTTAAAGAAATATAATAAAGCAAAACCTAAATCTTATTTATTCATTTGAATAATGAATATAATTCAGATTTTAAACTAAATTATTTTTAAAATAAGTAATAATTAATTATGCAATGATAAATTTTAGAATTAATTTTCATGTGTTAAATTAACATAATTTATTATTCTACACTTATTATTCATATTAGAAACACTATTTACATTCCATTTAAAATTAACCTAATTATTTTCATTTGTTTTCAGTAATAAACATCACTAAATTGTAGGATCATTAAAGGAGAGGAAAGGAAATGGTATATTTTATTGGTTTTCGTCATTCTCTTTCCAACTTATAGAAAAGGACTTCTTTTGCTCAAGTAATGTCATTAATTCACTCATTTTAGAATGTTGGCTTCACTTCAGATTTCAAATAACCATTGTGAAATGTGGATAGCTCTAACTATTTAATTTCCTATTTCGATGTGGTTGGATTTAGAGAAAAAAAGGACTTGTTCTTGGATGTCATTATTTGTTTGCTCTTCAAGTTTGTTCTTGTTCTAAAAGAAAAGGAACTATAAAGTCCTAATCTAAGAATAAAAGTTTGGGGATTGATTGCAGGATAGGGAAGGTGTTAGGCACCTAATCATGCTCATCTAAATAATTACCTTGGCTTATGACAAATTTTACAAATTTAGGGAAAGATTCAAAGAAGAAAGGTAAGATTGGTAGGATGAAAATGTAAGACAATTTGCTATACCTTTGATAACTTAAATTGTGTAATTTAATTTGTTATTACATGATTGATTAATTGTTGATGAAAGACTAGTTTTACAAAGGTTTAAAGAGTATTTAAAGTATTAGGGTTAATTTTTATTATTATAATTGATAATACTTTTTGTTAATTATATATATTTAAAATTTTGATATATAAATAATAAAGA
>JANKOE010000006.1:48959847-48968095 GCA_026284465.1 Erythroxylum citrifolium
TCCCGTGAGGCTTATTGGTGAAAAATTGAGTACCCTGTATGGCCAATAAAGCAGAGTGTGATATTTAAGTGTGATTGGTTTAATCCAACTCCTAATGTTAGTACAAAAGTGCATAGTCGATACAATCTAGTTGAAATTAACCAGCGAAGAAAATTTAGACAATTTGAACTTTTTGTGTTGGCAATGTGAGCGATCTAGGTGTCTTATGCCCCTTTTCTCAACTTACAACGAGATAAGTCAGATTGGTTGGCCATTTGCAAAGTTAAAACTAGAGGTGTTTTTGAATCACATGGAAAAAGAAAACATAGAATTGAAAGTGAAGTGTTTCAGGAAGATGTTTATGAAAAAAATGCATATGTTACATATGAAGAGAATGAACCTTTGAACGATCCAAATAATGAATATGTTGAAATTTCATCTGAAGAGGATGAGGAGAGCGAGAGATCTAAAGAGGAACCCAAGTTTGATTTTAATTCTTCAGAAAAAGAAGATGACACTGATTTTGATTTATAATTAAGTGTTAATAGTGATTAATTTGTGTTTTTAGTAGAATATTATATTCAATAAATTAATTATTAAATCAACAATATATTATTATATATTGAATTGAAATTGTTATATTTCTGGAATATTCAATAAAATATGAATTTTAGGTTAAAATATGCCACCAAAGAGAAAACATGATATGATGCGATCAAGGTTCAGACCACGATTTGGAGCTAGTTACTGTCTAAGTGAAGCATCACATTCTACAGCTACAACCGAATCAGATGTTGTACCTCCAGCTACTACACTTGTAGATGAGACATCACCTTCCGTACTTACTGCTACACCATCCACCACCCCTATACTGACAGAGATATCAGGGGCAAACGAAGCGAATGAAGAAGGCAGCCTCTAACCTAGAGCTGAGGGAGTTGATGGAAAAACTTACAACACAATTGTCAATAATTTGTAAGTAAAAATACATAAAACACCATATGTTTATAATTAAGTTATAGGTTTAAATTTAAAAATGATATAAAATGAATTGTTATAATATTAGGTTAATTCCATCTAGACCATACTCAAGAAACATGACATCTAAATTCAAGGAGAAGATTGATCTTGAGGGTTATATATAGAAGAATATCTCTCAGGAGACAAAGAATTTTTATTATCAGGAGTTTAAGGTAAAAACATATTTTTGTATTTGTAATTAATTTTTATACATTAATTAAATAAATAGTGTAGATTATAAGTACTTATCGTATTTTTTCCTTTTTATGAGAAAGTCTTTTTTGGGATTCTAAATTTCACACAATCATCTATAAAGTATGGGAGAGACGAGCATGTACACATTATTGAGACTTTGTTAGTGCGATACACAAGACTAGTGTACGACTGCCTTATATTTCTAAATAAATATGGAGTCGTTAGCAGCATTATTGGACATCACCCAAGGCAATGTCCATTTTAGAGCATATTTTACCAACAGACATGGTGGACTGTGGGGAGAGAGTCTTCTTGTACATACTGTAGGATCTATTACCCACCACGAGCATGCGGAGAGACTTTAAATATCTACACTTTACACTTATATTATGATTTTTTTTTACTTTGATGTATTTCAATTTAATTTGATGTGTGAATTTTGGAATGAAAATATGTGTATTATGGAAAATGATAATGTTATAAATATCTGGTACCATATATGGCTATGTTGATGAGTTACTTTCTTGGTTCAACAGGGGGTAAATATTAGATACCCTTAACAAAAATAGGTGGGTTGAAAGGAAACATCGACACATTCCTAATGTAGGCTATGCAATAGGGTTTTTTTAGCTCACTTGCCAATTAATTTTTGGGGAGAATGTATTTTGGTAGTAAGATATCTTATTAATTGGATTTTGACTGGTTTGAATGGTGGTAAAACACTACATGATATGTTATTTAGAAAGGAACCCTTATATGCCTATATTCATACATTTAGCTATTTATAATATGCTTATTAGCGTGAGTGTGATTAGGATTAACTTAGTTTGTAGTGTTGACAATGTATTTTTGTTGCCTATTCTCATACAAAGAAGGGCTGGAAATTTTATGATCTTAAGTCCAATGTCTATTTTGTCAGATATAATGTTTAATTTGTAAAGATAAGTTTCTTTATGCTGAAATCAAGGTGCCTAATTATGACAATAGTGTTGGTGTAGCTTTGCTCATTGTAGTTTATAATAATGGAGACCTCAATTTAGGACATGATGATTTACTTAATGGTATATGGCAGTGAGATGGTGCTTTTGCTCCAATTTTGATGGGTAGTTTAGCTAGGTAGTATGAAGAAAGGAGGAGCAAGAGGGTTGAAAGTAATTTGGAGGGTTGTATGGAGGAAAGGGGGAGTGATATGACCAATAATGAAAGTGATACAAGACCACTATAGGTTAATGTCGAGCCTATGGGATATGGACATCGCATTTACCAACACTCTACTCAGCTTAGAGATTATGTTACCAACATCATGCATTGTATAGACCCCTTACTTCATTAGCATCATGATCAATCTTAAGTACTCTGTATCCCACTGCTTATTATATAACATGTGATAACTTTTCTACCAAACTTAGAGCTTTCCTTGTAACACTGTCTATTGAGATTGAACTAGCTTAGTTTTCAAAGGCAGTGCATAACCCACGATGGTGAAAGGCAATGAAAGAGGAGATTGATGCACTTGAAAAGAATGAAACTTCGAATATCGAGACTCTTCCCCTACATAAAAAGGAAATTGGGTGTAAATAGGTTAACAAAATATAGTGCAATTCAGATGGTATAATCGAACAATTCAAATTCCGATTGGTGATTTTGGAAAATAACCTTATAGAAGGTGTAGACTATAATTAAACATTCACATTTGTGGCTAAGATGGTAGCTGTGAGAACATTCATGTCTGTTGTAGTTGCACAGAATTGGGAATTACATTAAATAGATGTTCACAATGCCTTTTTGCATGGCGATCTTGGTGAGGAAGTTTATATGAAACTTCCTTCCAACTTTGCTACTATTTATTCATATAAGGTTTATTGTTTGCACAAATCTTTATATGGCCTAAGATAGGCACCCCGAAATTGGTTTTCTAAACTTGCTAGTGCACTCAAAACGTATGGCTTCACTCAATCCTATGTTGATTATATATTATTTACTTTTTGAAAGGCAATGTCTATTATATTTAATTATTACTGGGAATGAAGTTGAACTTTTGCCCATTTTTAAGTTTTTATCTTGGTCATTGTTTTTATATGAAAGAATTAGATATGTTAAAGTATTCCTTGGTATTGAGGTGGCTAAAAATCTATAGGGAACTTTTTTTCCGCACAAGTATACGCTCGATAGTGTCAATGAAACTAGGTTGTTAGGTGCTAAACCTATTGATTTACCAATCAAATATTATCTTCATCTTATGTTGGTTATTGGGTGATTACTTGATCTTCCCAAAAGGTTTATTCTCCTACTGGGGTAGTTGATTTAGCTGACCAATACGTGACCTAAATTGAGTTATTGTATGCATATTCTAACGCATTTCACGCAAGTGCCCTAGGTGGAACAGTGGGATGCAACATTGAGAGAGGTTCATTATTTGAAGGGTCATCCTGGGCAGGGTATTTTGCTACGAGTAGACAGTGATCTCCAATTATACGATTAGTGATTTTGATTGGACTAGCTATCCTCTCACTTGGTAATCATTAATAGGGTATATTTTTCTAATGAGTAAGTCTCTTATTTCTTGAAAGACAAAGAGGTAGACTATAGTATCCTAGTCCTCTATTGAAGTAGAATATTGTTCAATGGTTATGACAACTTGTAAGTTGATCTAGCTCAAAGCATTATTATACTCGTTTAGGATCAAACATACATAGGTTATGGGGTTATATTATAACAATCAGACCACTCTTTATATTGCCTTGAATCTTAGTTCCATAAGCTTATTAAGCATAATAAAGTCGTTTGTTATTACGTGCACGAGTAGATTTGGTTTGAGAATAATGTCACGTAACATGTTTATAGTTACGTTAAGCTTGTCGATATAAACTAATGAAAGAACTTAGCAAATGTCAATTTGACTATCTTCTTTGCAAGTCGTGCATTCAAAATCTATATGCACCAATTTGATGGGGAGTATTGGGATATATGTAAATTTAGAATGTAAAGATTTTGCATATTTTTAAGTGTTATTATTAGGATATTTTTTGGATTAAGAGACTTTCAGTAAATGTTGTATATATACTCATTGAATAGGAATGAGAAGATAGAGTTTATCTTATATAAATTCCTGAGTTATTAAGATCACAAAATATAATGCAGATTATAGACGATTATAGAGCATTTTGTTCACATATTATCAACTTTATCCTGCTTTGTTGTTTTCTTCTTTCATTTACTTATTGTAGTTATGCGCTTATTGGAAGTAATATTATCTCACTAACTTACACTTATGATACCTGCAACTCTAGTTCGGCCAAATTAGTCTATAAAATTAATTTATACAAACCGCGATAATTTTTCTATTGATATTGTGATTGGAAGACTCCTTTAACCCATATCCATCAACTTAATAACTTTAAAGTGAGATATATAAATTATTTGAAAATTGGGAGGGATTTAATCCCAACTACGACATAATAATTATGAACCTTTTTCGTATTTTGATTTCTCGAAAACTAAGTGATTTCCCAAAAACTAAGACCACTTTAATTATATAAAATGATTAACATATAAATCATAATAAAGTATGAATCGTAATTCTTACCTTATTGTTATATCCCTCGAACCGTTTTCGAAACTAATCCATATCAACCACCGTACTTATATATGTGTCCGACCTCTAATGGTATATACATAATATGTTGAGAGAATTCTAACTCTTACAGAGAGGGTTAAGTAAAAAGTGATAGCTTTATTAGAGCTTAAGCTATTTATAATAGGTTTTGGGCATTTCAGTAATTTAATTGAAATTAAATTCTAATTTTAATTAAACTTTAATTAAAATTACAAATAATTCTATAATATCAATTATTCCCAAATAAGATCCAGTATCTCATATTGATCCTTATTTATTAAATATCTCATTTGTACTCATAAACTTTCTCAAACTTTACAATCAAGTCCAACTTGATTAAAACATCTTTGCTCTCTTTGACCAATTCTTTATATGAGACCCCTTAGGTTCCCAAATAAGTTGACAATGATTATAAATTATAATTCTAATTCATAATATAATTAAATAAATTAAAAATCCTTTTAATTTTTCTTTAATTCTCCAATTAAACAATTTATAATCATAGATCATGATTGATGTCTAACAATTCATCATGACCACCTATATATTTAAGAATGTCAAAGTATTTTTGACTAACCTTTTTGCGTATGATTTTTCTATATAATTCAAACATTTCATTATACAGTGTTCTAATTAGATATAGAGTATGTAATTAATGTCTACTCAATTTTGAGTACAATTATATTAGTTCTTTGACATTAGCTATTGATTCAATTAATAACATTTGTAAACTATTTACAAAACGTCATTTTATTTTGGCTAAAGATTTTCCAAATCAATATTAATTGAGAACAATAGAACATTTTTTTTCTAATTACCTTAGGGTGATGAATCATATCTTGATCATTCAATTACCTCTATATAGTTCATACTACATCTAATGACTATTAAAATGAACTACCTATTATTAGAATATGTCATAAATAGTATCAAAATGCAACAATCCCCATACAAGATAACTTTGGAGATCTCAAATCAAAGGATCACTTACACAATCATCACAATCAAAATTTTCATAGACATACAAGTAATATTCTAAATGGATTTCTCATATCGGGTCAGTTGAGTAAACTTGTTCTCTAACAAGCACCCATATATTTGTTTAAGTATCTCCATACTTTAATTTATGAGATTGATTGCTTCCTTCATAAGAAAAAATAAAACATGTGCTATTCTTTTACGTTCTATTAATGTCCAATCTTAATAGAACAATGACTATAAATAATTTAGTGATAATATGTGAATGTAATATGAATTTCATAATTATAATCTCATTATAATTTCATTTACAATGTATAATTATGACATGAACTTTATCATATACATCTAAACATGTACAAGATAAAGAATACTTTTAAATTATTTTTTCACTAAACTACAACCAATCAATTAACTGTAAGGCATAAATCAAAAGAAATAAAGAAAGGGTCGTGGGCGAAAGAATTTGTATTATGTCTTTGGAATCACAAGTAGTGAATATGGGATATCAAATAATTGAGAGACCACGCATTGTAGTTACAATTACAAATAAATTAAAACAAAGGACTACGTACAAACAACAAGGTACAAAGGAAATATCAGTTTGTATAAAATAAGAACAAATGTCACCAGTTTATAACATTTGTCACGACCCTATACCACATTGGGCTCATGACAACCACCGCATAACCGGGCTAAGGACAAAAACGGTATCCTTAATCCGACTATGCAAGGCTAACTGAATATCAATTCTTTTTTATCTTTTAAAAAAAAATTGGACAACACAACGACTGTATTTTCAAAATCCCAAAACTTGCAAACGATTTCAAACACACTTCTATATTCACATCCAATCACAACTCTAGGACTCTCTAGCCCACTCAAGGTAATCTCAATTCCAAGCAATCTCAACGATAGTATCAAAAGTTCATACATAAAATCTTTTACAAAACACAAGACAATCAAAAGTTAGCTTATAGAATTATAAAGCGTATCTACATAAACACAGTTCATGAGCCACTAGACAATAAAAGTACAAAATAGGAAACTACCTACGTACGGTAATACCCCGAAAATGTCAAAAGACTGCGCGATTTACTCAGAGCTTCAAACTTACTAAATTAACCTGCATGGTTGGAAAGCGGAGGGGGATGAGTACACTAGGTACTCAGTGAGTAGGAAAAACATATATCACAAATAGAATTCAATTCATACCAAGATGGTGTAGATAACCTATGAAGTGAATATATATGACATAAAGAAAAACACATAGGCCAAGCCTATGACTCAATGTATACTAGTTAGGAACCATAGGCCTAGCCTGTTAACTCACCCATCCGGTGAACATAGGTCCTAATTCTAGTACACAAAAGCATAAGAACATCATATGTATCAATTAAATATCAATAGGAAAACCAACATTAGGATAAGCCAAAACAATCATGTGTGACACTACTAGTTGGCCAAACTAATGTGCACACCCACCGATACTCAGTGTTGGCTCGACTTTCGTCCGTGGTGAGTCCGGACCACAATCGACAAGAGCGTCATGACCCTAGGTGATGACCTCGTCGGTGTCCAGACTCTAGGTGTGGAATCACCCCCGAGTCCCATAGAAAGGTGTCGATACAGTGACTCGACTTTAATGTATTAGCGTCAAAGGTACGGGGGTCGCTTAATCATAATCAGTTGTGCCCATCACACAATTGGCCAATCGTTTCCTCACCAATCACAAAAACCATATACAATAATTAAGTACAAAAATCAAGTAAGGCACTATGTCTTTATTTATTGATCCAACTGATAAAATGAAACCATGCAATGGCTCTAAGCCAAAAGAGAACAAATGCACATAGAATATATGACTCATTTATGCATAAGTAATTTTGAAAACATTATTTCACGCAATAAAAGTTATCTTTTGCAATCCAAGTGCAAAGTTATTCAAAATTATAGTTTCATAAAATAAAGCATTGTTCTTTGCACTTTAAACTCGGAGTTGTTAAAAACAATAGCATTTCTCAAATTATGTAATAAGAATATCGGTTTCTAAAACCATGTTGAAACATTATTTCGTACAATAAAAATTATCTTTTGTACCTCAAATGCATAGTTGTTTAAAACAAAGATGTTTTTTAAAAACCTAAGCTTATTAGCATCCATTTGAAATTCAATTCTACCATATGTTGCCTAGGTTCAAAATTCACATACAAGTCATCATGCATGTCTTGGGATGTTCTAGTCCTATTTGAGAAATATGGTTTCCCCAACTCACCTCAAAAGAATGTATACTCTCTTAGCTTGAACAATCCTAGGTACGGGCTCCTTAATTCACTGCTCCTGAGCCTTTATACATAAAAAAGATACACAATGAAATTACTACCTAAACATAAATTTCCTATTTATACACCCTCACATAGGTGTATAAAACACAATATCACTCCCTATAAGCTATAGAAT
>JANKOE010000006.1:49236701-49247534 GCA_026284465.1 Erythroxylum citrifolium
GTCAAAATTCAGAGAAACGATGTTTTCTGGTTTCTGTAAAACTGTTGTGGTTTTTTTATTTTCAGAAACAAAAAATCGTAACAGAATAACCCAAACACGTTTTTCTTACCTGTTTTTCTTTTTACAAAAATGACAACAAAAAATGAAAAAAAAAACAGAAACAAACGGCCCCTAAGATTACAATCTTATCCTTATCAGATTACATCACATTAACCAATAGAATGACATCCTCATCCAATTAGGACTTTATCTAATAGGATTAAAATACGTCACAATAATAAGATAAAAGATTACATGATCTATCCATATCCACGAAGATCTCCTCTATCTTCTGATGATCCTTCTACATGATCTTTATCTCTTAGAACTGATGTTCATCCACTGTGATCTTATCCACTACGTCATCCAATATCTCTTCATCTCTATCTGTTGACAATGCGTCATCCAAGACAATAGCTCACTGGTTTGTCCAATGCTTTTCCATGCTAATTCTATTAGTCATGGTCCGTCCATTTAAGTACACACTAAGTTCTTAGTCCATTAAGAATCTAGCCTTAGCCAAGTTGATTCGTATAAGGTCCGAATTCTCCCAAAAACTCACACTATGCTTGATCTACTTGCTAAGTCACCTTGGAACTCTCACATAGTCCCATCATACGTGTAATCCAACTAACCTTATACCTGATGTCCGTCTTAAGTCTTCTTTTGGTCTCACATTTGAATGTTACATCTCGTCGAAGATTTCTGCCAACATGCATCAATGTATGTCAGCGCCTGACATTGCCCCTTTTTCATCATTACCTCATTGCAAGTCTTTGCCTTGTTTCGTTGGTCCATGTGTCAAACACTAGTCAAGACTTACCAATGCCCACACGATTATGTTATCTCGAACCTAGGAGTCTAACAGTTATCCTTCAAATCCGAAACTTTAGATCATCTATATTCAGATATATCTCCAATTAATATAATATAAGTTGTATGTATGTTATCAAAGAAGTAAGAATTGTTTGTATGTTATCAAAGAAGTAAGAATTGCTAAATTATGAGTGATTTGAATAGAGAAAGGTAAGTTACTTTCCTAATTTAAAATAATTTTTTAGGATTTTTGACAGAGGTATGGAAATGATTTTGTTATTTCGTTGTGTTAACCATATATGCTTGTTTTTTGTTATGTGCATTTGTTTTTAAAAGATTCATTTGTTTGGTCAAGACTCCTTGTAAAACAACGATGGACTGTGCGTGTGCTTATATTATATGGTTTTATAAATAGGAAAAAAAATCTACCATTTCTTGGTTTAGATAGTAAATAGCCATTTTTAATAATTTTATTTCTATTTTTTGTTAATTATGTTTTTCACATAGTTTCTTGATATATTGGTTGCACATGTTTATAAGTTTTTTTTTCCTTCAAGTTACACTCCCAATAGTTTGCATGCTCCTAAAATATTGTCATAAAATACAATAGTTGTAAGCTTGCACCTAAGTGTCTATATACCCCTTTGTTTATACCACCCTATCTCTTTATTGTTATCATCATGGGATATTTTGTCCTTATTCTATACTTAGGATACTTGTATGCATATTTGGTCCTAAGATAAACCCTCTTTCCAAGCCTCTGTCGTGATGTTAAGCTTTTCCTCATGTTTTAATTTCTATTGTCATACAGATTTAAAGAACCCGAAGTTTAACAAGGAGATGCAAAACTTTGGGTTTTGTTATTTGTTTCTTAAAATTCTAGAGGATAATTTCTCATTTGAAACCCTAATTTGGCAACTTATTTGTAGGTGCTGCGTCGGGCCGGGTCGTTACAGTGAGGTAAATTTTTTATTTTAGGTCGGGTATTCGCTCGTACGTCGCGACGTGTGAATAAATATGCGTCGCGACATGTAGAATAGCATAGAATGTGTAGTACAAACAGTGACGGAGACAGAAATTTATAATAGGAGGGTTCAAATATTTAATTTTTTTAAATTTTGGGGGCCCAATACACTACTAGCCCTCAAATAACTTCATCTTCATATATGTATATATATATATTATATTTAATTTTTTTAAATTTTAGGGGCCTATTGCACCACTAGCCCCCATGTAGCTACGTCCATAAGTACAAACGAACAGTGACGGATCCAGGGGGGCTAGCAGGGGCTACTAAAAAATTCCTTTGTTAACTAAAACCCAGCCCTCCTAAAAAAAAAAAAATTTGTCCTTGCCCTCCAAGACTAAAAAATTTTGTCCTAACCCTCCAAGACTAAAATCCTGGATCCGTCACTGCAAACGAATGTGTAGTACCGAAACGAAGATTTATAAGAGAAAATTTAAAAAATTTGACATTAAAATAGTAAAAATGAAAGTTTAAAAACCTATGTTCAACTAATTTCAAAAAACCAATTGGAATTTAAAAAAACTAATTTTGCCCAAAAAAAATTAATTTCAAAGTTAAAAAACCAATTAAAATTTTGTTGTTTATTTTTAATTGATATAAAAAATGAGTTGGTAAAAAATAAATGAAAGTAAACGTGGTTAAAGAAGGAGAACCTTAGGCAAAATTAAATAGAGATTTACACAATTTTTTAATTTTGTAAATAATTTTATATAAAATTGCAAGCTTATAATATTGCTGATACTTATTTGTAATTTTGAAACTACTCCTGCATGTAACTTAAACAGCGCGGTGACAACGGACTAGATTGTTCTCTGCTGAACCTTGGTTCTTTTTACATCAAGCACAATGGCGGCAAGCACCATTTTGGGGGCTGTTTCACCCTTCCTTAGAATCCAAAATCATGGTCATATGGAAACTAAGAAGCGAATTGCCTCATGCCCAACGCAAACTCCTTGCTTTTCAATGTATTGGAGTGGATGGAGCCATTTATGCATCCAGCAAAGAAGAGGACGCCATATCAGTGGCTTACTAGTCGTGGCTTCTAGTTCATCACCATCCTTTTCCAAAACTAAGCTCTTCGTTAGTGGTCTGTTTCCTTGTTTCCATTTCTTTATTGCTTTCCATATGGGTGGTTTTGTATTTGATTGTTTGTGCTTCATTTCTGGCGATTATCTTTTCAATTTGTGTAGATTGATAAACGAGTTACATAATTTTAAAGGGAGTGAAGCATTTAAAGGGATTGTTTTTCTTGAATTGGCGGATTTTAACTTGCTTAATTAGATTGTGGGTGTGGCGTCAGCTTTACTTTCTTTCTAGCTTTCATGATACTTTTGTAAATCGTTCTGATATCCCGTATTATAAGACTCCATTATGTTAAACTAGAGCCCAAAAAGGGGGGAATGCTATAGGAAAGTAAAGGATCATCACATATAATTCTTGTTATGTTGCAGGATAAAGAATGATTTTCAAATTAGATTATACGGCTGTGATTTGCTATTAATTCTTCAATAAGTTCCAAGCGTCACAATCAAAGTCTTTAGGGAGCAATCAGGTCATGAGAGACATGGACTAGAGCTAAGAAATGTGCCCAAACGACTCATAGAGCTCCTTGGATTAACTAACATAAACTTCTGAACAAGATTTTCTGCTGAATCATAGAACAGGGCTTAAGTACTTCTTCACTTTTACGATTACATTTCCTATTAAATTTGGGTTTATTATCTCAACATTGTTTGACTATCTATTAAACTCCTGCATCTCATCCAATACCCAAGGTCATTTAGCTCTCTTATTTTCAGTTCTGCTTTAATTTCGTGACACAAGAAATTATCAGTTGATCCCACAACAGTCTTTGTGATTCATCGTACATGCACTTATGCATGTGGGTTTATCTATGTAAGCACATCGTAATTGTCCATATTAATGCAAAATAACTTAAAGTCTATAAAAGAAATAAATATGGAAAAATCAGTCAATTAAAAACTTTAATTTGGTGGGTGAAGGGTATTGAATTGACAACAAAGACAATATGAGTTCAAATTTAGATTATGTCAGGATTCCTTATTAGATAGGAAGTAGTAGTAATTTAGATATGTTATCCTAGTTGTAGACATGTTATCCTAATTGTCTAGTACTTCTAGAAGTTTTATTAGAATACGATTTCAATTTCTTAGGAACCATTTTGTAATAAAACAAGAGTTCTAGCAACTTCTCTATGAATATGTGTGTACTTTGCCCTTCAATAACAAGATATCCTGATTTTTTTACAAATTTTTCAATTAGAAGGTGTGATGCTTTCTTCTAAGAATGATTGTTAGATCTTAGAAGTGATTCCTAGTTCCCTACTATCTATTACTTGTTTGCCTCACCTAAATTCCATCAACCAAAACCCTAAACTCTAGCCATATCAAACCTAAATTCTAACCATCTCAAGCCCTGAAATTCTAACCTAAATTTCTTGCAATCAAACCCCAAAAACCCCAGCTATACCAAATATGAAATTTTATCATTCCAAGCTGAATTCCAGACTTAAAATCTGATTTTTTAGCGGCCTAACGACACTAGACAACCCATGTTTCCTAGTTTCCGTGAGTTTTAGCTACTAGTTAATCTTTCTTCTATTTATTCTACATCAATTTGATATTACGGCTTTGGTTATTAAAGAACGAAGACAAAGTAATTCTTCTGTAATTTTATGAATAGTATAATGAATATATAGGACAATACAACCCCGAATCACCTCCTTAAAATAAGAAGAATCTATTTATTCTCTAAGAAATAAAATCTGAACTAATTAATAAAATATCAACTACTTATCTAATGAGATTCAACTAATTATCTTTAGAGATAATTCGCTGATTTTTTCTATAATATCAAGATTATTTCTATAATATCAGCACTCGCCTTCAAGTTGGTGCATAGATATTGATCATGCCCAGCTTACTTACAAAGAACTCAAAATTCTGTCGTAATAGCCGTTTAGGGAAGACATCATCAACTTGTTGTGTTGTAGGTACAAATGGTATGCAAATGAGTCCACTTTCAACCTTTTTCTTTTATAAAATGTCTGTCAATTTCCACATGTTTTGTTCGATCATGTTGAATTGGATTGTTGGCAATATTGATATTGCCCTATATTTTGCCTCCACACTACTTCTAGCTACCAAATTTTGTTTTTTACTCCTCCAAGTTATTAGATTTCTCCACAAATATGTGCAATACCCAGAAGTTGATCTTCTATCAATAAGAGGCCCTGCCCAGTCTGCATTAGTGTAGATTAACTCTCTTTTGATAGCTTTTCTTGAAGAAAATCCTTTCCATGGAGTTCCCTTTAAGTATCTTAAGATTCTGTATACTACTTCCAAGTGTTCTTCATAGGGAGTATATATAAATTGGCTTACCACACTGACAACAAAGGAAATATCTGTTGGAAAGAGCAAAATTGCAGAGTATTCGAACAAGAAAGTAGAACCAGTGAGACGGTTTTTCAGGCCATCTTCCTATCCTACAGATTGGCCATGTTAGCCAGAGGAATAGCTGCAAATTTGACAAGTAGCATGAAGAGCAGATGGGGATTGGAGTAACACTGGACTAAGTGGTCTCACAAGTTTCCCTCGATGTCAAGATGTAGATGATTACTAGGAACCATAAATCTCTGTAATCTGGATGCTATGAATTATACTAATTTTGTCCTCTAGATTGTATATATATATATATATTTATAATGAAATCTATTAATTTTTTTAAAAAAAGGGAATATCAGGTTTGATGTGAGATAAATATATTAGCTTTCCTACTAGTTGTTGATATCGACCTGTATCTATTGGAATTCCTTCCTTAACTTCACCCAACTCTGAGTTAAATTCCATAGGGGCATCTGATGGTTTACATCCACTCATCCCAGTTGGGTATTTGACGGTTTACACCCACTCATCCCGGTTTCTTTTAAAAGGTCTAAGATATACTTCCGTTGGGTGACTACTACGCCCTTCTTAGATCTAGCAATTTCCATCCTTAGGAAGTATCTAAGATCCCCTAGGTCTTTGATTCAAACTCCTTTGAAGGATTTTTTAAGAATTTCAATTTCCTTAAAATCATTGTCAGTGAGGATAATGCTGTCTACATATACAATTAGATTCACAATCCTTCCATCTACAAAAGTTTTTATGAATAGAGTATGATTAGACTACTCCTGTAAGAAACCTTGAGATTTCACAAATCTTGCGAATTTTTTAAACTAGGCCCTTGGTGATTGTATCAGCGCATATAAAGATTTTTTTAGTTTGCATATCCTTTTACCGATGCTTTCACAAAATCCTGGGGGAGGGAAGACATTTTTTACATCCAACTGATGTAGAGTCCAATCTAGATTAACTGCAATAGGAAGCAACATTCTCACATTATTTAACTTAGCAACAGGGGAAAAAGTTTATGAATAATCCATGCCACAGGTTTGATTAATCTCTTAGCAACGAGGTGAGCCTTATATCTTTAAAATGATTCATTAGAATTGTACCTCTAAATTCGATCAGTATTTTCCTTCTCGAAAGATCAACTTCCTCCCACGTTCTATTTGTCTCCAAAGCTATCATCTTTTCCAGGACTGCGTCCCTCCACTCAGGAATATTTAGAGCCTTCTGTATATTCTTAAGAATGGAAACATTGGATAACTTAGAAATAAATTCTTGAAGTGATGGAGATAGACTTTGATATGATAAAAAGTTATATAAAGGATATTTGGTACAAGTTCTAGAACCTTTCCTAAGAGCAATAGGTAAATCTAAAGTTTCATCCAAATCTATAATAGATATTGGTTTAGATGACACTAACTCAATAAAAATAGACTCAAACTGATATTTACTTGGTTGGTCTCCAATCTCTGGATTTGTTTTTGGGTTAGATTTTTGATCATGTTGCAAGTTGTCTGGACTTTTCAGTCGTTCTGGATATTTTCTCAAAAGAATTTTCCTTTAAAACGATTTCCATCTTGTCTTGCACACATTTCATTCTTTTCTTGAGATTGACTTTGTAAAGGCATTGAAGATGAATCATTATTTTCATTATTTGAGGCACCATCAATGTTTGAATAAGAATTATAGAAAATATCTACATCATTGTCATAAATATCAAAACAGAAATCTTCGTTACGTGTCTCCCCCTGAAGATGAGGCGAGAGAGACGAGGGTTTATCTTTAAAAAAGGTGACAACCATGGAAATAAAAAACCATAGGTTATTGGATCAATGCCCTTGTACCCTTTTTGAGTGGAAGGATAACCAATAAAAATGCATTTTCATGCTTTAGGATCAATTTTTCTCTTATGTAATCCCTTTATGAGAATATCAGCTACCTGATTTGATGTTGGAATATAGGGAACACTAATTTATCCTTTTTCAATTTTTTCCTTGATGAAATGCTTGTCAACCTCAATATATTTTGTTCTATCATGAAGAACATGGTTGTGAGCGATTGAAATTGCAGCTTTGTTGTCATAATACACTTTCATAGGAACTGAAATAGGAATTTGCAGTTCCTCCAGTACCCTTTTAATCCATAAAACTTCACAAATTCCATGTGCCATTGAGCAAAACTCAGCTTCGACACTGCTTCTTACAACAACACTTTGTTCCTTACTCCGCCAAGTTACCAAGTCACCAACAAATGTGCAATAACCTAAAATTGATCTTCTATCAGTTGTACTCCCCGCCCAATCAACATCATAATAGATTTCGACTTGAACGCTTTCGAAACATTAAACCTTGTCCGCGAGTTCCTTTTAGATATCGTATTATCCTGTATACAACTTCCAAATGTTCTTGGCCTGGAGAATACAAAAATTGACTCACTAAGCTCATGGCAAAAGCTATATCAGGTCTGGTGTGTGACAAATATATTAATCTCCCAACCAGTTGTTGGTATCTCTCCTTATTAATAATATTTTCAGGTCGAACTGGTCTAAGATTTACACCAGTTTCAATAGGAGTATCAGCTGTTTTGCATCCTAGCAATCTGGCCTCATTCAATAGGTTCAGAATATATTTTCTTTGATTCACAAATATTCCATCCTTTGATCTAGCAAACTCCATTCCGAGGAAGTATTTGAGTGGTCCAA
The DNA here is from genome assembly GCA_026284465.1 of Erythroxylum citrifolium. Taxonomy (NCBI): domain Eukaryota; kingdom Viridiplantae; phylum Streptophyta; class Magnoliopsida; order Malpighiales; family Erythroxylaceae; genus Erythroxylum; species Erythroxylum citrifolium. The sequence goes on from JANKOE010000006.1 coordinate 49,244,695, forward strand.
GGTCTTTAATTTCATAATCTCTTCTTCAACTCTACTATTTTGGATACATCATCTCCTATTATGATGATTTCATCTACGTAAACAATAAGAATAAATAGCATTCCTGCCTTGGATCGCTTATAGAACAATGTATGATCAACTTGACTTTGATAGTAGCTGTAGCTCTTCACGGCCGTTCCAAATCTCTCAAACCATGCTCTAGGGGACTGTTTTAGGCCATATAATGACTTCTTTAGCTTGCACACCTTATTTCTCCCATAGGTATTCTTAAATCCTGGAGGTAGGCTCATAAAGACTTCTTCTTCTAAGTCCTCCATTAAGACAAGCATTTTTTACATCTATTTGATGCAAAGTTCACTCAAAATTTACAGCCAAGGATAACAATACCCGAATAGTATTTACCTTTGCAACAGGAGCAAATGTCTCTTGGTAGTCAATACCATAGGTTTGAGTGCACCCCTTAGCAACTAATCTTGCCTTCAGCCTTTCCACCTGCCATCATGATGTGAGCAGGCGTCAGGATCATCATGGAGATGGCGTACGTGACGAGGATGGCGAACTCCGAGCCTACTGGAGGAGAGTTTAATGGAATTGAGCCCAAACTAATCCATTTAACTCAAATCCTTGGACCGGGTACACTTGGAGCTTGAAGACACGAAAACTTGGGCTATTTAATGCTTCATCACTTAAGCCCAAGAAGATATCAAACCTATTTATTTAATTTTTGGACTTCGTTTTATTTTGGGCTTCTATATATTTTAGCCCAACCTTTTATTATTGACCTAGGTATAAATACTTATGTTTTAGGGTTTTAGAATTTTCAGATCATATTGTTTGAGTGCCGTCAACTTTAGAGAGAACATTATTTTCTTGTTCTTGTTACTTTTCTAACTATCTTTCACTTATCAATTGTTTTCTCAATTATGGCGTGTCGATTGTTCGTCTCAGAGTTTTATTTTGATCATCGGGATTGCTTGGAACAAGTTTCCGAGAGGTGTCGTAGAAATCAATCCTTGTGTATTCTTATTTTCTTGTTTGTTGAATTCCAATTATCTGTCCTTTTGAATTCCTCTAGGTCAAAAACCCATAAAACAAAAATACCATTGAAATCGTCATCACATCGACGTCAATCCTTCCGCGGTGCCCGTCAATTTTGGTATCAAAGCCTTGGTTTGGAGGAGGATTCTTATTCGACTCTCTCAAAATTTAAGAAATCGCCGCCCATCGCCATCCAATTATCGTCAGGTCATCAATTCAGGTGTGAAGTTATTTTTGACCTAGGATTTCAATTTTCTTCTTGCTATTGTTTTAGTTAGGGTTTTCAATTATTTGTTGAAAACTTTCAGCTTATATCGAAAAAAAAGAGTTCAAAAAAAAGAGGTTAGAAAAAAAAAGTCAGGAAAAAAGTAAAAAAAAAGGCCAAAAAAAAAAGTCAAAAAAAAGGCCAGAAAAAAAAGTAAAAAAAAAGTCAGGAAAAAAAACAAAAAAAGAGTCAAGAAAAGAGAGAGTCGGACTCTCGAAATAAAGAAAAGGGGGGCGAGAAGAAAATCAAAAAAATGTCAAAAGTAAAAAAAAATTCAAAAGTAAAAAAAAATTCTGAAAAAAAAAACCAAAAAAAAATTTGCTCTATCATATTTGTTATTTGACTGGGGTTTGTTGTTTTTGTTACTCGAGCTACAGTTGGGAACATTGATTGGATGAAGCCTTGGTTCTGATTGTAACTTGGATTTCAGAGAAATTTGAGTGGTAAAAGGCAAGAGTGTGTGAGCTTATTTGAGAGAGTCATCGTCGTGACTTAAACACGAGGGGAGTGACAAATTCAAGTGAAACACGTGAGGGAGTGTGTGAGGTTGTTTATCGCTAACTTTGTTTTTGCAGGTATATCATTTTTATTTACAATGTCACAGGGAGGTAGTAATGATGACAACCAAGGAGGAGGTGTGGATATCGCTTTCACTTTGAGAGCCATGCATCAACAATTTGAGAGGTTCAATCTAGCCTTAAATGAGGTTAGGGAACAAATGGATGAGCTCAGACAAGGGAGACGCGAGGAACCTCAGGGTAGGCATGCAGATGTACATCAGCGACAACCACCACCTTGTCGACAACCACTACGATATGAGCCTGAGGAGGAAGAGTTTGGTGAGGAGGAGGAGGACTATCAAGAGCACATGCCTAGGAGAGCTCAGAGAGGAGAGCCCCTCGACAAACAAGATGGGGACCTCAAATCCATCAAGCTGCAGATTCCAACCTTCAAGGGGAGGAACGATGCTGAGGCGTACTTGGAGTGGGAGAGGAAGGTTGATATGATCTTCGAGTGTCATAACTTCTCGGAGGAAAAGAAGGTAAAACTTGCTGCTATTGAATTTACAAATTATGCACTAATATGGTGGGATCAGCTTGTGACCTCTAGGAGGAGGAATGGAGAGAGACCCATCAATACTTGGGCAGCGATAAAGGCTTGTATGAGGAAGAGATTTGTGTTAAGTCAAAATGACTTTATGTAAATAATTTTGATGGAGAACAAATAATAATGAAAAGAAGATAGTAAGATGAAAGCAGAACAAAAGACAGACGGAAGGAGCAAAGCCAAAAATCTGACGGAAGAAAAAGCAGACGATAGCGCGGAAACAACAAAAAGTTGACGGAAGCGCTACGACAAAAAGCAGACGGAAGCGCTAAAACAAAAAGCAAACGGAAGCACTAAGAAAAAAAGCAGACGAAAGAAAATCAGATGCAAGGCGCGAAAATAAAAGTGAGATCGAAGATCCGATACCACGTCGGATTACAAATTAGCTTGAGTTGGTTACAGAACTCAACTGAATAACTGATTCTTGAAA
>JANKOE010000006.1:49248126-49258859 GCA_026284465.1 Erythroxylum citrifolium
TATGTACAGATATTAGTTTCCTAAATTAGCTAGCTCTATTTCTATATATACATGTAATTGTGTACTGATGAATAAGAGAAAAAGGAATACAACTGTTCAGTATTTCCACACAACCCAATTCTTTTGCTCATCAGCCATAAAACATTCAAAATAGAAAACCAAAAACTTTAAATAATTTTCTCTATTTTAGAGTAAAAGAAAAGTGACATGGTCAAAGACCCTTTAATATTGTTACAGTAACCGTAATATTAGTTTAAGTAAGGCACCACAAAATTTTGCCACCCAAATAGACCCAATGAATTAAAAACCCTTATTTTAGGTTGTCAGGTTTCCAAGTCAAAAGCACAAGTCAAGTAGTCAATAATAGGTGACCAAGATGAGCTCTATGGGAGGATCAACTTAGGGCAACGGAGAAAAGCCCAAGGCCAAGTGTGTGATTGACAACGATCGATGGTGAAGGTTTAAGGGAGGACTATGTGAAGATGGTTGCTTGCAACAGTGAAATTCCCGACCAGTGACTAAATATGGTAAGGTGATGAATTGAGCAACTTCTAGAGACTACAACAGGTAGGTAACTTGTCAAGCACTAGCACATCAGCAAGGGCATGAAAACTTCGAACGATGTCAGACTCACATGTAGAGCTTCTAGTGGCCGAACATTAAGGAGAGGTCAATTGACAAGCAACGCCCCTACTAAATTAAACAAGTCGATATCAACTGCTGGTGGGAAAGCTAATATATTTATCTCATACTAGATCAGATATTTCCTTTGTTATCAGTATGGTAAGTCAGTTTATGCATACTCCGTATGAAGAACACTTGGAAGCAATGTACAAAATCTTAAGGGTTAATGAAGAGTGATCAGTAAAGAGTTGAAGCTTACATTGATGCAGACTGGGCAAGATTTGTTTGCAATAAAGGGTCTACTTACAAGTGTTGCACCTTTTTGTGAGGAAATCTAGTAATCTGGAAAAGTAAAACAAAGTGTGGTGGCCAAGAGGAGTGCAGAGGTAGAATACAAGGGAATTTGTGAAACAATCTTAAGTAACGAAGAACTTAAGAGACCAATGGGGCATCCAATGAAGTTGTTTTTGTGATAATAAATCAACTATTAGTATTAATAATAATCTAGTTCAGCATGATTGAACAAAATATGAGAAAATTGATAGGCATTTTATAAAGAAACTTAAAAGTGGACTCATTTGCATACGATATGTATCTACAACACAAGTAGTAAATGTGTTTATCAAAGACTACTAAGGCAAAATTTAAGTTCTTTGTAAACAAGTTGGGGCATTATTAATGTTAGCATTCAGCCCAAGCCCATCCTCACTTACTCCCGTAGGGGCAAGATAGGGAAAGGGCCCACTGCTGCCACTTAGGCAGCAGGCGGTTATGCATGCTCTTGAGTGAGTTTTAGGAAGATTGTAAACAGCAGACATATATAGCAAACAGAGAGGGGAGAGAGGGATTATTCATTGATTTGGTTCATTGTTATACCGTATAGGCCTGGGAATATTTCCAGGAGGAAACTTTTGCTGTTCTTACACAATATACGTAAATAATACAATCTTCGATAGTTCTATCTATCATCAAACCTTGCGTATCCTTTATTTTCTTGTTTGTTGAATTCCAAATATCCATCCTTCTTCATTCCGTTAGGTCGAAAACACACCAAACCTAAACCCCATCGGAAACATCATCAAATCGGCATCAATCCTTCCGCGGTGCGCGTCACATCAGCCTTAAACTTGACAGTGAATTGCCATTTGCAACCTACCAGCTTTTCATCTCTAGGGGAATTCACTTGTTCCAAAGTTCTATTCTTCTCAAGTACATTTACTTCTTCCATAACAGCTGATCTCCAATCCAGATCTTGAAGTGCTTCCTGAATGTTCCTTGGTACAAATATTTTAGTGATTTTGGAGATAAAGGATTTATGTATATGAGATAGTTTCCCATAAGATAGGTACTTTGATATGGGATGGTTGGTACAAGGCCGTTTCCCCTTTCTAAATGCTATGGGTAGGTAATTATCAGTAGAGAGATCAGTAGAAATATCACTGGCAATTTGTGGGTCAGTAGGTATAGATTGATCATTACTACGCACAATAAGTGGTAAAGTAGTCAATGGATTACCTGAATTGCTCCCAAGTTCATTCTTCGAGGGTTTTGAGAGGCCATGCATTGTTGAGGTAGGTTGTTCTCTACTTCTCAATTGAGTCTTCTTCTTTGTATAAACACGAAGTTCAGTATCCCGTTCCTTAGGGACGGATGGTAGTATTTCTCCCTTATGGTTGAACCGGGAGGAATATTATCTTTGGCTTCATTGTCAGGAATTATATTATGATCAATAATGACAGTAGGTAGTGGGTTGGGAGTAATGGTAGCATCCCAAAATTTTTTTGCTTCATTAGAGTTCTCCCCCTGAAGGAATTTTTTTTGATGTTCTAGGAATGTGACATGCATGGAGACAACAATTTTTTGTGTTAAAGGGTTGTAGCAATTATAACATCGTTGACTAGGAGCATACCCAATAAAGATAGAATTTTCAGCTCTTGGGTCTAGTTTTGAGTTTCACTGTACACCTAAAGACCTGAAGGGGAAGAGTAGAGTAATGCTGATTTTTAGGAAAGCATTGTTTAAACACGTTTAAGGGTGTAGCATAATGCAAAACATGGCTGGGCATTTAATTAATTAAGTATGATGCGGTCAAAATTGCCTCATCCCAAAGGTATTTTGGCACATTCATTGCAAACATAGTGGCCCGAAGGACTTCTAATAAATGTTTATTTTTCCTTTCAGTAATGCCATTTTGTTGATTAGTGTTAACACACGTAGACTGGTGAACAATGCCTTTATACTTAAGAAATTTTCCAAGGACATTAAAATACTCTGTACCATTGCCAGAGTGAAGTATACCAACGTGTGTGTGAAATTGAGTTTCAGTCCTGTTATAAAAATTTTGAAAGATTTGAGCAACTTCAGATTTTTCACGAATCAAATAAACCCAACATAATCGAGTATGATCATTGATAAAAGTTACAAACCATTTTTTTCCCGAAAGGGTTTTAACACAGGATGGACCCCAAACATCACTATGAATTAAGTAAAATGGTTTGGAGGGTTGATACGGTTTTGTAGGGTAAATAGTCTTATGACTTTTGGATAAAATGCAATGCTCGCAATGAAGTTTTGAACAATCCACAGATTTAAACAAATAAGGTAATAGTCTTTTGAGATATGAGAAATTAGGATGTCCTAATTTATTATGTCAAAGCAAAATCTGTTCTTTAGCAGGGGTAGAACAAATACTATTTAAGCCATGAGCTTCTTTATTCTTCAAGTTGTCATCAACGAAGTAGTAGAGACCATCTATCAACTTAGCACTGCCAATCATCTTCCCCTAAATTAGTTCCTGAAAAAACACAATACGAGTCAAAAAATGTAATGGTACAATTAGAGTCACGGGCTAGTGTGCCCACAGATAGCAAATTACAAGCTAGTTTTGGAACATGAAGGACAAATTTAAGGCAAATATTAGAGGATAGAGTTATAGAACCTTTTCCAGCTACAACAGAAAATGGTCCATCTGCTATACGAATTTTTTCATGGCCAGAACAAGGGTCATAAGTATGAAATAAATTATAAGAGCTAATCATATGGTCAGATGCTCCTGAATCAATGATCCAAGGAGCAAAATTACATGGAAAGGAACATGATAAGGCATTAAAATCACTACTAGTTTGTGCAACAAAAGCATTAGGGGCACTTGAGGATTCAGATTTGGGTTTCAGTAGCTTCAGGATGTAATTAATCTACTCTTAAGAGAACTGTCCAGCGTCTACCTCATGAGCTGATGGAGTTTTACTTGATTCATAGTGAGCTGAAGGAGTTTTATTAAAATTTCCTTCATGCGATCCCTTCCAATTTGCTGGCTTTCCATAGAGTTTCCAGCATGTTTAATGGGTATGAGGAGCTTTATTGCAATAGTCACACTAAACCGTGACTTTTCCTCGGTCTTCTTAGTACAACCAGCAGCATTCCCAGCAACTAAGGCTGTGTTTTCAATAGTAGGTGTAGGATTTCGTTTGTCAAGCATCATAAACCGTCTACTCTCTTCATGTCGGACTTCTGCAAAGACTTCCCCAATGGATGGAAGGAGTTGTCTTCCAATAATCCTGCCTCTAACCTCATCAAACTTAACATTATGTCCAATTAAGAACTTAAAAATTCGGTTATCCTCTACTATTTTTCGAAAATAGTTACAGCCATTAAGGGATTTCCATTCATAGTCATTAAACAAATCTAAGTCTTGCCGCAAACGTTTCAGAGAATTAAAGTATTTAGTAATATTATCTCACCCAATTTGAGAGTTAGTTCATACACTTGGCATTGGTACATCTGATTCACGCTGTCCCATAACTCCTTAGCTGTGTGGTAACACATATAGTGAGAGCTAATATCTTCCTCCATAGAATTTACCAACCATGTCATAACCATAGAGTTTTCAGCATCCCATATTCTGTGTGTCGGATCATCAGTCGTAGGTTCCTTCTTGTCACCAGTCAAATATCCAATCTTGCCTCTATCACGTATGTACATTCTAATCGATTGGGACCAGTGAAGAAAATTCTCTCCATTTAGTTGTATAGTAGTGATCTGAATGGACGGATTATGAGGAGGTGTTTGAACAGATGGGTTAGAGGATTCAGCAATGTCGGACATGGTTGACATAGATGGGTAGAATTAGTGACAGTAGGTAGCAGCTAGGGTTTAGGACTGTTCAGGTATGGCTCTGATACCATGCAGAAATTCTGAACAGATGTATTTTATTTTCTATATTACTCAGTCAATACATAGGTACAAGTATATATATAGAACTAAAGAGGGCTATTCTAGGAAACTAATATCTGTACATAATATCCTAATTGATCTGATTTGCTAACTTTTAGGAGTCAATAATATCTAGGAGATATCCAGTTGGATATTTCCCAACAGTATCCTTTGTTTTCTCATCCTCGCTTAAGTAGCACCTTAGTGAAGCATTCACTAATTCACTAAAAATAAGAAATGTATTACCATTTACATTGACGTAATGAGACGTTAGACTTTGAGGATACATGTTACACACTAATAACTAATTGAACTGAGACTTTATGCCACATGAAATATTAGTTTCAAAATAATATGACCATTCTTCATTGAGGTTTCAAAAGCAGAGGTTAAAGATACTTGGAGAATATTGATAAGAAACAGAGTAGACACGTCCATGCATATATTTAGATGGTCAGCCTTCTGAGCTAGCTCTTTTGATCTGTCTTTTGGCTTTCAAAGTGGTAGTGGATATATGATCTAATCTGAATAGAATGAGTCCTTTGAGTTTTTTTCTTATAATATCTTCTCAGAAATTAAGCATTATGTTTATTAATATATTACATTTCAAATACTGCTATCTGGAAGTTGTAAATATGATTTCAGTTTATTAACTGTATTAACGATCTCCAAGCACCAAGATACAAGTACCGAAAAGAAATTTCATTGAGTGAACTTTACTTAATGTTTTTATGGAAACAGCATACGGAATCTCAGGTTGGGAGAGAGAAACTCAGATATAATCTTCTCATCATAAAATTCTGTTTTTTTTTCCATTTTTCTGGCATTTGAGTTCGAGCAATAATATCTTGTCAAAGAGCAATACAGGTAGCTTGAAGTTTGCGTTGCATACGTAATTATGTTTTTATTGTATGCTCCTAATGCAGGGCTATCATTTCGTACCTCTGAAGAAAGTTTGCGAAATGCTTTTCAAAATTTTGGCCAGCTTGTTGAAGGTCAGAATACTATATGCTTTGTTGCGTCTACTAAGGTGCCTATTTACTATAAGATGTTTAGTGTCTCAGCTTTTTATGCACTGGATTCCTAAAAGGCTTTTTTTCGTTTTTTTTAATCTCACAGTCAATTTGGTGATGGACAAAATAGCAAATAGGTCTAGAGGTTTTGCCTTCATCCGTTATGCAACTGAGGAGGAATCTCAAAAGGCAATAGATGGGATGCATGGGAAGGTATGCTCAAGGTTTCATTTTCTAGGCAACCTATGTCCTTGCATCCTGAGGTTGTTCATATTTGCATATGCAGAGTTGACAGTCATACTATTAGATACCCAGTGATTTACTTTCATTGTGACTGCTTAGCACGTGACCCTAATGACCGATGTAAATTTAGTACTAATACTAAGCGGAGAAAGAGCATTGTGAGATCAGAAAGAGATGTTACTAAAAGATAAAGGTATTTAGTGAGTGAATGCAAACTTAACTTAGCAAAGAATATTACCAATAATGTAACAGAATATGCTGCCAGTGCTTTTCTCAAATGTTTGTTCAAATTTGCCATGTTTTCCAAAAATATCAAGCTTGCGTTGTGCCGGCTACTAGTAGCTTCTTGTCTGTTTTTTTCAGAATATGCTTTCATGAACAAGTTCTCAATTTGCAGGAAATTTCGTATTGGTAATCCTAGAAGTATCAAATATCTTTCCACCCCCATCTTTACCTGAACAAATGGCTAGATTGTTAGTAATGCACTAAATTTTTGTAGCTGTTTCTGTGAGGCATGTTATTTGAAAACTTTTGCTTTTGCATGTCTGATAAATGCCACATATTTCATTTACACTTAGCAAATGGAAACTTTGAAGACCAAATTGTCTAAAGTCAGATGTACTATCCTTATTCATATTTTCAAAATCAATAGAATAAGAATCAAAATTGCTGAGGCTTCATTTGTAGTTTTAATCTATTCACTTGGCAAATGAACAATTTGAAGACCGAATTGTCTAAAGTTACAAGTGCTATCCCCATTCATACTTTCAAAAACAATTAGAATAAGAATCAAAATTATCGTGTAGTTTTAATCTATTCGCTTTTAACCTGTAGAGGTCCGTACAATACTTAGCACGTCAGGAAATTGCACAAGCATTCAGAAATCTGTCACTTCCCATCCCTGAGATTTAGGCAAGCTTAGGTATCATGATAAATTTTGCAAAATGTTTAAGATTCGGCATAAATTTGGTGAAAGAGTAATAAATCAGGATTATAGTCATCCTCATTGGCTGCAACTTCAATTCTGTAACTACAATGCTGCATCTGGAATTTTTGAAACCAGTTGAGAAAAGGGAGAGTGAGGAATTAATCCTTTATTGGAATCCTTGAGGGCTATCACAATACCCCAAGACTATAAACTTCAACAGTTCAAGCAGTTGTGGGTTGAGCAGCGGGGTTGTTTTTTATTATTAAACCATTTCTTTTTCAGTTTTTGGATGGCAGGGTGATATTCGTGGAGGTTGCAAAATCCAGATCTGAAATGCGCAGCGTCAAACAAAGCCAGTGACTGTTTTGAAGATCAAGTCCCGACTGGCACCGTTGTTATTAGCCATCAGGAGCAATTAAGGTTGTAATTATTGAGTAATGTTTCTAACTTCTCGTGATCGTTGTTATTAGCCATTAAAGTAATGTTTTAATTTCTCGACTCAATCCTTCACGAAAATTAATCAGAACCTGTTAATCTTTCCTTGAAATACTTTGTTCCATCATTTTCATCGAGATCTGTACGAATTCAAGTACTTGTTTCATACTGTTATAAAGACTTTATTAAGAACTTCAAGTTCACACACAACATGAGCTAAAGTTTAAGTACAATAGTTGAACTTTTGCAATTCAATTCAATTTTACCAAATCCTTTGTATTTAAGTATTTTTCACAAAAGCAAAGTAAACTAACAAAATTCACTAAACTAACACAATAGAATGGACAACAATAAAAAAAGAAAGATACACAAAGTTTTCCAGTAAAAACGTCAACTTTTATATTTCTCACAATTAATACAAAAAATACAAAGTTCCAATTTCTCTCAATGAATGAAGTCTTTATTTAAATGAGCTATTAATAGGCTTTTGGAGATTTATTCGGCAAGAATACAAGAAAGTGGTCTCAAGGTTACTAAACCACTAACTTGGTTGCTAGTTGACATCCTTAACCACTTTAGGCATTAGTTTAATTGATAGTTTACATAACTTATCATTATCACATTTCTAAGTAAAAGAAACATGTGTAAAATGCTTACAAGATACCTCATTCATGCTCTTTGGCATGTCCTCCCGCTTCTTTGATGAGTCATCTCACTAACTTTGCCACATCACCCATGATCTTCATCCAAAAGTGAAGGTTAGCCGAGTTTCGAGCCGATTCATGCATGGACCGATCAATGCGCAACCGTGGTCTAGTATGTTCGTCCATGATTCATCATTTGAGCATCATTTTGTCCCTAGTTCCACCAAAGACGTCTTAGACAAGTCTAACTCGTCCTAGCCAATTAACACCCCCACGGTCCATCAAAGTTAGTCGCAGTTTAAACCATGTTTGATCTCACTTGATTAAGTTATCTTAGTTCCTTTGGCATGCTTTTCTCATACCTAATCCATGCTAGACGTTGACCAAGATTCACCAATAGCTAACAAAAAGGATCATGCAATGTTAAGGGGCTAACAAATCACCCCCACCAGATGAACTCGACGCCCTTATCAGAACAAATTGAAGGTAGTCATTTACCTGATCTTCAAACTGCCATAAGGTAATGTCTTTCTCCCAAGTAGCCTTCGAGATTGGTTTATTTTTCCACTGAATTAGGAACTCCATCCTCCTATTCTTCTTATGTTTCCCCAATATTTGATGGTCCAAAATCTTCTCAATTTGATAGCTCAACTGTTTCCTTACAACTAGCGAGGTTCTCTTTACTTGACTACTTTCAGGATATATTGAGGTTTAAGGAAACTTACATAAAAAGTAGGATGTACCTTTAAATGCTTGGGTAACTTAAGATGATAAGCTACATTTCCTATCTTTCCAAGGATATTAAATGACCTATCTTACTTAGGCACCAACTCTTAATGCACCTGCTTACAACTAATCTTGTTCTAAATTTGGGGAGTAAGTTTAAATAGTACCTTATCCTTGATGTCAAAGTCAAGTGGTCTTCTTCTTTGATTCACATATTTCTTCATCCGTTTTAAAGCTTTGCAAAGGCCATCTCTTGCTTCATCTGATAATTCCTGTTTTTCCTTTACAAATAAGTAAGAAGCTGGATACTTTCCTCCTGACATTTTTTAGGCTATCTCGAGAGGAGTAAGTGGCTGTTATCCTAAAATAATCTTGAAAAGAAATTTTCTCCGTCACCGAGGATCTATATAAGTTATAACAGAAATGTGCAATATCAAGTAAACTTAGCCAATTTTGTTGACTTACACTTGCATAATGTCGTAAGAATTCATCCAATAAGCCATTGACCCTTTTTGCTTGGCCATTTGTTTATAGGTGATTCACACCCCATCATATCGAAAAGAGACGTCTAAAATCAGCTAGTAAATTGGGTGTCTCGATCATTTACAATGTTCGCTGGAACTCTAAAGTGCTTCACCACATTTTTGTAGAAAAACTTCGCAACAACATCCGAGGGACTCATAGTTGGAGTTGGCACAAAGACCGCATATTTGGAAAACCTATCAACCACCATCATGATTTAAGCCATATTGTCCACCTTTGGGAACCAGCGAATAAAGTCCATCAAAACTGATGTCCATGGTTTTTTCTGGAATAGGTAAGGGCTGCAACAAACCTGCCGCCTTATTTCTTTCAGGTTTATCCAAAGACAAACAAGGCAAAATTTGACATATATCTTAATTTCGTTCTCCATTTTTGGCTGACAGTAATATCGAGAAAGAAGCACGAATATCCATTGGACTCTTGAGTGACAAACCCACTGTGAATCATGCGTTTCCCTCACTAGTTGTTTCCGCAAGGCTTCAATACTTGGCACATTTAATTGATTTTTCTTTGTCATAAGCACCCCTTCATCATCAGGCCAAAATTATCGCAAAACACCATCCTTAACTTGCTTTAAAATTCGACCATAAGTGTTGTCGAGTGGAGCTGCTAGTTTAATTTGCTCCAATAGCTCATATTCGACTCGAGTGATAGCATACGAGGTTGCAAAGATTTCTTTTCGGCTCAATGCATTAACCACGTCCTTGTGTTTCACGGATTTGTGCTCCCATACAAAGTCATATTCGACAAGAAAATTTTGCCGCCAGGCTTAATTTGCTGATAATTCTTTTGGATCCTAAAAAAGCTGTTAGCCACATTATCCATACAAACAATAAACTTGGTTCCCTATAAGTAAACTTGTCAAACTTCAAGGTAATGTACTACTGCCAACATCTCCTTCTCATTTGTTAAGTATTGTTGGTCGGCACTGTTAGTAGTGTGCCCTAGGTCAATAGACATTTGTGACTTTTGTACTAACATTATGACTTACTCATAATATATTATGAGGTATTCTTTTATATATGCATGTATATCGTTTACGTAATGTGATTTACGTTCCATGAATAGTATTAGGCTTATGTCATCAAGTATGTGACTTGATAGGAAAACCATAAGCATTATAATACTATTCTAAACTGTCCCTGGTCGATTGTTATTGGTGGAACAATAATGAATTAATGCTAGTATGTGTTCTTATTGATGATCACGTTTTTCTGATCATGGATATGAGTTATCAAATCAGTAATATAGATATATGTTAGAGAACATATATTGGACCGACCCACAAAGAGAATACTACATGGTTTCATGTCATTAGTGATTCTCAATATGGTTTGACTTTAGTCCTTTGACCTGAAGTCATCA
>JANKOE010000006.1:49262654-49283148 GCA_026284465.1 Erythroxylum citrifolium
TGCCAAAATATCCAAATAAAAATCATCAAACGTACTGAATTTCTTTCATATTCTAACCCCTAATTTGGGGCGTTACATGACAAGTGAAAATTAGATCAAATTTAAGCATCAAATTGGAGTGTTATTTGTTAAAGTCATGCATTTTGGAAAAAGATGATAGATTGCTAAAGCGAATAAGGAGAGATCACTTTGAAGTTTGGTTCAATTAAGAGACTTATTTCTAGCTCTATTATGTAAGGATTTTGATTTGTTTAAAAGATAATCTCTAAAATATTGAAAGAACTTTTTTGTGTAGGAAAATAAGAGGAGAACGTTACACACAGTCTCTCCATTATTACCTTTCATCTTTCTTTTGTTTTCTATTATTCTTTCATCTATTTTTAGTGTGCAAATATAGCCATGTATGGCTAAATTTGACTTTTCTGATTCAAAGGAAATCAAAACTCTAATTGTAACTTTGAAAGGTTTTGTTCTAAACATATATTTTATTTTAATTAATTATTTTTTGTTTCTTGTTCTTCTATTTCGTGAGCAATTAATATTGATTGATTTGAAAAATTAATTCAATATTGATTATTCTATAGTTATCCAAGCGATTCATAATTGTTAAGAATGATTAGTACATGGAGTAAATAGGCTATTTATCAATTTGCATATTTAACTTATAAGAAACAAGAAAATTAAATTGAATAGTTGTAGGTATCTCAATTATTTAATTTAAGGTTTATTCTTTTTTATGAATTTACAATCATTTAGTTGATGAGGAATGCTACCATACCCAATTAATTAATGGTAGGTTTTGATTTGAATGCTAGGTCTAAATCAATTAATTTAGCAAAAATCGAGACATATCATAGCTATCCTAATAGTTCTCATACTAGCAACTTGAGTTATCAAATTTTATTTTTTTAGACCAATGATTAAAGTTACATTTGGATGAAATCCTTCTTTTGAATCAGAGTTTGATAATAATGAATTTCTCATTTTTTATGTTCAGTTAATTTATTTTGAATCCTTATTAATTTTAGTTCATTCTCTAGCTAATCATAAACCCATATTTTGTTTTATCAATTGAATTTAGAAACTATTTTTTTAGTTTTCTTAGAAATTATCCTAGTGTTAATGACTACTACAAGATTTTAGTAAATCAAAATTAATTTTAAGAGCTTTGACAACCCAGTCACATTCATATATCTTACACAATATCTATAAGCAAGTCCTTCCAAGTCCTCATGTAAAACTTGTTCAAAATCTGTAAACAATCATAAATGTATTAATTATTAGAATGAACTACAAATTCAAAACTAAAATGAAATAATGTTGTTGTACCTTTCTCTATTTGACATAAAGACCTAACCTCTTTTTATACAACTCCCTATATCTTGACTAAGCAATTCATAACCATCTCAAGTTAATCTGTTTTTAAATGCTATAACTGCCTAGGCAATTATGAATACATTGTTATTGGCATCAACCCAGACAATGATAAGAAGTTTTCCTCTATAAGTTTATATAAATAATAGTTTATAAGTTGTTAAATGCCCCTTCTTGTATACATGTAAACTCAAATACAAGCAGTCAACTATGTCATTTGGATATTTGATAATGAATGGGCTTCTTTTATTAAACTATAATATGACCAATGCATTGCTTTTTAACTTCTTGAACTTTTTCCTATCCTCACATGTCAACATTTGCAAAGCCATAAACATGTTTTTATGTGGCTTTTTGTTATTGATTTGTATGTTGAAATATATAAGTAGAGCACCCTTCAAACTACTAATTTCCCATTCAGGGTTATCTTTAAAAAGGATAAGTACTTCTTGGCTATCTACATGGACTTGCACCTTTTACTACGATACTCCCTCACACATTAATTCTTATATTGATAAGTTTAGATTTGAAATGTCTCTGGCTTATGTTTATGATAGCATGGATTCTCCATCTGCACTTCTTTTTACAATCACTTATGATCTTTAATTTCTCATTCTTAACATAATTAGAGTCAAATTCAGCTTCATAACATATTGTACTAATGCATTCTTAAATATATGTATCGAGTCAACTAACATGCCTACTTATAAGTTTATATATAATTCAAACCCTTGTCCATATGAATCTTTAAATATCTGGTCTTTTGATTGACTATTTTTGAGTGTATCAATATTTAAATAACCAAAACTTTACATTGTAGTTATAGCTAGTATCGACAAGTATGAGTCAATACCACGAGGACTATAAATAATAGTAATTACCGTTATCCTATTATCTAAACTATGGAATTTGTTTTGATTTTTTATTTAAAGGAAAATAAAAGTAAGCAAGTAAAATAAATAGGCAGTAAGATTGAATCAAAGAATTAAGAAAGCACTTAGTAAACTATCACTATCAGAAAATTAGTATCTAGGTTTCGAATTCCCCTAAAATATTTGACAGATTGATCTTTCATATGTAATTGTTTTATTGATCTATTGGACCACGGAGATTCCTATGGTATGCTAATAGCTAACCTTGAGTCTAATTGCAATTAATCCTAAGGTTTACAAAAAAATTACTTAGGTAAAAATGTTTAGGATTGCTTTACCAATATGTGAATCCCTCTATTAGGTTGACCATAATCTTAAAGATTTATGTCATCCTATCTCTAGGGTTGCAATTATCTCCTTCCAATTATGGTAGATTTATTCAAATAAGGATTTCTTAATCTCTATGTTATAAAATCAGATTATGATATAATACTTTAGATCTATATGAACGTAAATAAAACATGTAATTGGATCACAATATATCAATTAAACCAATTGCATTAATAAAAGAATAAAAATGTATTAAAGTATCAACATAGGGTTCATCTAACCTAGAAACTATAGGAATTTAGTTACACATGATTAAAGATGAAAACAAACAATAATAGAAAGATAAATTAATAGAAAATAAAGGGTTCATAATTATAAATCTCCCTATTTATCTCCTATCGAATATTCTTGCAAGTAGAGGTTTGATCTTGTATTCTTTTGGATCTTTTGATGAATTCTTCGTGTTTTCCACTTTCTTGGATCAAAATCCCCCCTTGAGTCCCTCTAAGAGTTTCAGAATGCCTTTGTACATATCTCTAATTGCCTCTGAATTTGTCCTTTTGTAGTAAATTTTAGGGTTATAGGAAGTTGCATAGGCCGATGCATAATTGTGCATCAAATCATGCACATCCTAAAATTTCCAGAATTTGCAAATTTGCATAGCCTGGGAGAAATGCAAGGGTCATTGCATTCTTGTGCATCCCTTTTATGCTTTGAATCTTCGTTTTATGTTGTGTTGTCATGTAAATTCTTCTCCTTTAAGTCCATAAAAGCAATTATACTCTGTAAATACACTCGTAGTGAATTAA
This sequence comes from Erythroxylum citrifolium, assembly GCA_026284465.1. Classification (NCBI taxonomy): domain Eukaryota; kingdom Viridiplantae; phylum Streptophyta; class Magnoliopsida; order Malpighiales; family Erythroxylaceae; genus Erythroxylum; species Erythroxylum citrifolium. Next base: position 49,266,040 of record JANKOE010000006.1, read on the forward strand.
GTATCAAATATACAACAAAAGTATAAATTATCAAGCAAAAATACATCAAATATGAGGTATAATTATGATTAATTTTGCATCTATCAAATTTAAACATCTTCACACTTAAGCTTTTGCTTGTCCTCCAGCAAACCATAATCAAAATTATAGATTTTACAACATCAGTCCTTCATCAATCCCAATCTATCCATTCATACTATATATCATCATATCCTATCGAATCAAATTAACATACAATCAAAGTCAAGCCATCATGAAATCAACGTTCTAACTGATCAGTATTAATAGTAATCAAATCATAATCTCATTGAAATCAAAAGCATTACTTTTTACACCCTCACCAAAATTTCTCTCAATACACTTAAGTGTTTAAGGTGAAAAGTATTAAACTCTCAATCAATACATAGTAGAGCTCTTACCATATGCTTGCAATATTATCACATTTCCACCATTTATATAATTTAGAAACAAAAATCAAAAGGTCTTAATACAAGTTGTAATGGGGTTTAGGTATGATATGGCTAGGAAAATAAAAATGGTTGAATTAAGGAAATTTACTAGAGAAAAACTACAAACAACTTATTTACAAATATACAGGTCCTTTTATTAAAAACCCAATGGTACCTTATACTTTTCTTTATTTTTTATGCTTGTTTTTTTAATCAAAACAATTTTGAGCATTCAATATATACCACACTTGACGAAATAATGCACCTTTCAAATATTTCAAGTTTCAAAAAAGTAAATACATTAAATAACCTTTAATAATAAAAAGGTCTTCAAAGAAGAATAAGGTAAAGGTTAATATGTGGATTTAATCAATGAAAAGGACTAAAGCTTAACTTAGTTATTCTTAAAGGACAAAATTATTGGTATGGTAGTAATCAAACAAATAGGCTAACACAAATTGTTAAATCTAAATGCCTTTATCACTTCAATGATTCCAATTCCACAAATATGATCTCAGTATGTATAATGAAAGCAAGTTTTAAAAGTATTCAACTATGCATGATAACACACATAAAAGGAATGAAAGAGTTATAAAAATTTTAAAATTCTTGCTCTTAGGCTGAAAGCTCACTAAAAAGAAAGGTATATGCGTGCGTAAATAATATGCAATTTTCATTCAATTTGACAATTTCAATGAATAATAAAAATATGACTTATAAAAGTATTTTTATTCTAACTATCATCCTTTTGCATATTAATTCAAATCAATATTCAATAATGAAATACGGTATTAATGGACAATTTTCAACCAATACAAGATATCACTTTATAAAATTTATTAATCAAGATTATAATAAGCTTAAAGAAACCTTTGAAAATTCTTTAAACCCTTTAACCTTTTCCCACACATAAAGTTGTACATTGTCCCTAATGCATACAATATAAACATTTATGAATAAGTAAGAGGATTAAGTTGGTACTTTCTTGAATAAGACAATTTTCTGATTTCTGATCCATCCAATAGTAACTACATCCTTACAAAATATAAAGAAAAAGGGATAAAAGAACATGATAATAAAAATAAAAAATAACAAAAATGAAAACAAAAACATGAAAATAAAAGAACATAAAATAAAATCTATCCTAATTCATGGTTGTCTCCCATATAGTGCTTCTTTAATATCGTTAAGTTGATGTAACATGCAAGTTTACCCTTATCTTGGGTCTATAATAAATGGCTTGCTTTTACCCATTTCTCCGTATGGGAGTTTTGTAGCCTGTAAGTAAGCTACCTATTGCAAGATAATAACAAGGACATAATTTATCAAATTAGTAAAACCAATTAAATGCAGCAATGCCTTTTCAATGACAAACTGTTAATAAAATAAGGGATAATAAAACTCCCTGAATCGTCAGTTAATGCAAGAAGTTTGTCTTAGAGGAAGTGAGAACCCTTCGTACTTAAGGTGGCTACCAATGATGCATTACTAGTTTCCTTATTGGGTTCCTCCAACAGTTCTTCCTTAACCACCTTTGTCTATTCTTCTTCTTCTTCTTCTTCTTCTTCTTCCTAGACAAAGGTTTTTGGCTCATCTTCTTCAATTACCTCCTACCACTTCTCTACTTCTCTTCTTGGATAAAAGCTTCATCTTCTTCATCATCATCTTCTTCTGGAAGTTCGTTTCCACTCCTAAAGGTGATTATCATTCTAAATTCTTTAGGATTTGTTTCATTAGGACTAGGCAAATGAAATGTAGACATAGCAGACGTTAAACGCATACGCTTGCGTTTAACGCAAACGTAGTTTACATTGAACGCATATGTTTGTGTTTAATGCAAACTTTTCCCAGTTCATCATTTCACTGTCATTTTCTTCTTGGACATTGATGTGTTGCACATCGTTTTGGTCCTCTTTGGGCAGACGTACTCCTAGCGTTGCATGCGTTTTGTTCTTTTGTTTTCTTCTTCTACTGTCATTTTGTACTTCCACCTACTACAACCTTCCATCTTCTTCTCACCTTAGTGCCTTATGCATTGCCCATTAATTAAATTAATACCTTACATGGCCATGCAAAATCTATGCAGCCCACGTTGATTTATTTGTGTTTCTATTTTTTCTTGTCTTCTTTTTGTCTTTTAATTTTCTTCTTCTTGCTCCATAAATTCAAGTGAAAATTAATCTTCAGAATATGGCTCAAATACTGTGCTTTTGACTCACTTTAACTTCTTTGCTTCTGACTTATGCCTAAAATCACATATGTATCAAAGTGAGTATTTTAAGCAATTTCATGTCATTAATCGCTAAATGTTATGAAATAATTAAACAATCAATTAAGCATATATCACCTTTTGTGCTTCGAATCTACATTTTATGACGTGTTTTCATCCAACTTCTTCTCCTTGAAGTCCATGAAGGCAATTATATTCTATAAATACACTTGGAGTAAAGTAAGTACCAAATATACAACAAAAGTATAAAATATTAAGCAAAAATATATCAAATATGAGGTATAATTAGGATCAATTATGCATCTATCATCTTTGCACTATTATCATTGTTCACCATAAATGGACTCTAATTCTATATCCCCAACTGTTGCATCATTTAGATTACAAGCCTCTTAGTGATCATTTTGTTTTCATCTTGATACATTTAAGGCCCATATAAAATTTGTTTCCTTCTACAACAATATCTTACTTAAAGGCTTCATTATATATTTTATCCATAGCATTTGAATTTGGACCCCCAAATTCACTATATATTTCTGTAACTCCTCCTTAGTATGTTGGATCATTAACCTTAACAAATTCATACAAAACTTCTATATCAATTGTATAATATATAAACATAATGAAGATGTCACTTTAATGTTAAAAAGGAATAAGAACTATGAAATGGAGGTTCCAAATACTTATTATCAATTTTTAGTTCATATGGAACTTCAATTTCAAATGTTGCATCAATACTTTTAGCCCCTTTATTAATAAGAACAACTAATAATAGATAAATAAAATAAGAAAAATGTCAATTTCATGTTAGAAAGGAGTTAATATTATTAAATGGTGCTTCTAACTACTTGACACCAAATTTTGGTTCATAACGTATGACTTTAATAATAACCTCTTTAGGTGTTTTCCTTAAATAATTAGTGGTTGATATCTCACTTAATCCACCTTTTAATTATTTTTCATTATCCTGTGTATAGGTACATTAATGTTTGTGCAGAAAAATTTCCTTATACTAAGAAGGTGGCATTAGATTCATATACACCTTAATATGGCCTTATACATCAACAAAATGACATTTTTTAACTTCAACATCATTATCTCCTTCATTACCAACAATTTGCATTAACATTCTCTCCAATTTCTATATCTAAACAACTATGTAGTTCAATTTCAAAACAAAATTTAAGGATATATTTTAAATATGTATCATAACACTTACCACAAGAAATTATATCATCATTTTCACTTCTAATGTATGGTGCATCTATTAAATAACCAACAAATACAATTACTTTTTCACTTATGTCATTTTTTACAGCTCCATCATTAGTATCATCATGTTGACTACCTTTAAATGTTTTGCAATCAAGATCTATAATTCTAATATTTTCTTTAGTTGTAACTTCTATTTTTTGGTAAAGGGTAATTATCACAATACAAGTGGACCTCCACAAGCTCATAATTATGGTTCACTGTCAAATTGTACAAGTCCATTAGATGACATTCTTTAACAAAACATCTTAACCATTCTTCAAATGTTTCGTGGGAAAACTTGTATATGAACTATTTCACTACATCATATCTAAAATCTGTACCAACATATACAAAAATCTGCAATATCACCAAGTAATTTGGATTAATTCTAAATTCATACACTTATCTATATCTCAACTTTGGTAGGTACTTGAATTTTGCCTCCTTCCAAAGTTTGAATTTTGCTCATGTATATTAAAAAAAGAAATAAAAATATGTTAATAAACAAATGCACTACTAGAGGTAAGTCCAAATTCTACTATGTTGCGTTTACAATTTAGGTAAGAACTTTTCAATCAAATTCTAACCTTAAACAACAATTAACTTTCTTAAATTAATTGTTATCAAATTACGAGACATGTCTAAACAAACGACCTTATAAAAACTAAAAAATGAAACTAAAATTTGGCTCCAAAAGATCTTGAAATCATCGCTACTTACCACTTACTCAGATATATGAAATCACATCATTTCCTAATATAATATGTATAACATGTAAATTATATTATATAAAATGTAATAATGTTCTTACTCTATTTAATACATATGAATATATCTTTAAATTTAAATTTTATTTTTTCTATAATAATGGTGTTAACTATGTGACAACAAGTTTTTATTTGATATGATTCCCAAATATATGTAAGGCTCTCTAAACAAATTTTCATTATAAGATATATATTTTGCAACTTAATCAAATATCTTGCAAGTGCTTTATTATTAGAGCTTGCAAAAAGAGAGATGGCATTCTTATAACTTTTTTGTTTAGAGTTGTCAGTTATTATTAAAAATTAGGTAGTTTTTAAAGTTACTTAATTTAATGCTTAATAAACATTTGGATATCTGCCATTTTGTTGTGAACGATGTATTTATTAGATATGCTTAAAATAGGTTATTTGGTGTAATTATATTACTTTTAACAAAAGTAAATACATGTATCTCGCATTTACATAAGCAAATAAACTATATATGTTGATAATCTAAGTGTAACTTTATAGATGCATTTAAATTTTATTTTGAGTCAATTCCTCGAAGTACTCCAATAGTTCTATTGTTAATGCTATATAAAAGAGTATATGTAAATGTATGTATATATATATATATATATATATGCAATAGTAAAGAATAACATCCGCCAGTATTCTCTACTGTTAGCATACGCCCAGAAAAGGAAGTATATACTTCTTCTACTACTAAGAGAATCATGCGTTATCGATTAACTGACACATTGTAACCAGAGCAGAGGGCACGAATAAATCGTCTTTTTTCAAATTAAACATCCTATCCGAAGGTCTCAAATCATAATTATTTTTCAAAATCATACATAATCGATAAAATGTATTTTAATTTGCTATTATTTTAAACTAATTAATATATTGCTAATTATTAATAAAATATGATAAATAATATGTTATTAATAAAAAAGAATATGATAATAATTTTTCCAAATTCTTCTATTAATCGTAAAAACTAATCAAGTTAACTAACAATTATTATAAAAATATATATTGTAAATAAAAATAAAAATAAATCAATTATCCTTGTAAATATAAATATAAGAATCATTCTGGTATGTTTTGTTTCTTAGCCGATTTAATTTTCGTTCTCTAATTGTCCATAAAACCAAACAGGTATGAAGGATGACATTAATACGAGTGGGACTGGGATAGTAATTGTCGTTAGGGCGCAGAAACAGGGCAATGGAAGTGGGTGGAATAAATGAATCTAGGATGAAATGAACTTAAGTAGGCCAAAAGTGCACATCTGACGCTAATGTCTGGCATAACTTGCTTTTGGGTAACCAAATTTCCGGCATATGTTTTAATGCTACGCACATTAACTGGTGTTTGTTCAGAAAGAAAAAGGAGAAAAGGAAGAGGATGATGATCTCACAGTTGGGATGATGTTGGAGAATCAAAATCATGGCTATCGATATTCGTCAGATAGTCACAAAAAACCAAAAACGACCCACCATTAATAATCCCCTCCCTTTCCTTTCCTTTCCGTCATTCCATGTGTATAAATATAATATATATCCCACCCAGAAACTGAATATCAACTGCCCAACAAATATCCGCCTCAAATTCACTTTTTTTGACCAACTTTGTGGCTGTCATATTTTCTTCTTACAATTAAAGGAATATTATAAACCATTATTCATTCGGCAGCATGTATGTACTCTACTTGCTTCTGAAAGAAATCGTATCCAACTTGCTATGCCCATCCAGTCTCCGCCACACATTTTATTAACAATCCAATCGTTGACAATTTCACTCCTTTCCATGGTATAAACTAAAAGGACCTCTATTATTGGAACACTGGTTTGTTAATAAAAGAACACTCGCTTATTTATAATCGAAACATACGGAAATGTATTATAGATGTGAATTAGTTACTTATTCTAAGACCTAAGTTTTCTTTTTCTTCAAGTAATGTTGATATTTTGAACCAAAAAATCTGCAAATTATCAATTTCATGTGTAACGTCAACTTAAAAATATCTTGGATAGTGGGAAATAATTGTAAAACGAAAGTCCATAGGATAGAGTCCCAAACAAATTGAAGTGGGGTCTTCTTGGAGCAAAAGGTTGAATCTCTAACTCAAAGGCCCCCCACACTTTAGCCCGATGAAACAATTGAGATGATGTAAATCAAGTATTCAGCTGCCTGCTAAGGGGGAGGTGAGCAACTCACAAGCCTACAAGGAGTTCACCCTCAAAATTCACAAGGGGCTTAAGAATGTTGCTCTCACACTGCAAACCGTAAGATTCAAACTTTACACTTTGGAGCAAATATGCCCTTTCAGAACTAACTGAGCTACGCCCTGCGGGCGAAGTGAGGTCTTCTTATACTACATATGTTGGGGAATAATAATCTTATACTTATTTTTAGCAAACATGTTTAGATTTTTATTTGCACAAAAAAAAGAAAGAAAATATTGAGAAGAGAAAGGAGAAAAAAATAAAGGAAAAATGTGATTTCTTTTCGTTCGTTTATTTTCCTAAAATGTGTAAAAATTAAACGTTTAAAACATCTATCCTTTTGCTTCCACTCTTAACTTTTACATTAAAAACATCAAACTCTTGACGCCGCGTGTCGGGGCTCGCGTCCATTCTGAGCCACAAGATTCCACGGAGCACCTTCTCCAATTTTCCATGGAAAATCAAATTTTATAACGTAATCTGTATTGGTCTGACGTGGCATGCTATGTGTTTTTTCTTTTTTTGAAGTCAAAATAACACAAAACAAACCCTGCTCTGTTTATATCAATTCTTGCTTTTCTTCTTGTTCTTCTTCTTCGTTAGTCATTTTAGAAACAGAAGAATCTTCTCTTTCTCACTTCCACTTAGCGCTACTCTTCATCAGAGAAGAATCTGTTAAATGTTTCTAGAGTAACAAGATAGTCAAGCACGGGGGGAAGCAATCTGTAGCTTTGCTTCTTCTTTCGCTTAGAATCACATACTTTCTGGTGAGTTTCTAATTGATCTGCTATATCGTATAAATAAATTTAAACAAATAAGGATTTGAAATAATAGTGCTGTTCTTCCTGTGTAAGAGATAATCGAGTTTAACAAAGATTTGTTTTATATTTGACTTTTCAGAGTGAAAAAAAAGGCAGTTTTAGTTTGGCTGCATTGCTTGAAGGATTTGTATCTTGGCCTTCAATGTCTACACAGGTAGTTTCTCAGTAATGATAATGAATTATTTGATTTTTTACCAAAAAGGAAAGTTTCGTTATTGTGTTGTTGGTTTATTCATTTTATATCCATTCGTGTTTGGCTATGTATTCGTAGTTTCTATTCTGAAACCAGATTTGTATGACCATCTTTACTTTAAGTCAGACTTAGTAGATATTTATTATTTCAGGTTGAAAGTTATTATATGACTAATCAACATACGTTAAAAAAAAAAGAGAGAGAAGACAATGGGCAAGGAGGAGACAGATTTTGGTGATCTACTTCTAATCTACTGAAGCCTATACTTAATTCGTTCTTCTATTTTGTTTTCATCCTATATCTCAGTAGAGAGCAACTGTAGTTCTTGTGGTTATCAATTGATTTTATGGGGATTGGTGTGTTGTTACGCATACGCTTGTATGTTTTTACATTAGAACTTGAATCTCTGTGTTAGCGCAATTTATGTTTTTGAAAAGAATAGCTAAGAAGTCTTTTACTTTTCATGAATTAATGCTGTTTGGTTAAGAGTTAAATTTTAATTTGTAGACAATTCTCCAGTGGTAGTGTGAATACAGGCTCATTTTTTAAATTGTGAGTATAGGGGCAATCTGGAGAGACAAAGCCAAACACCTCTGCCGAAGCAGAGAATTCCTCTCATGATGACAATGAACAAGCCGAGTCTTTTGGCCAGATGCAGGAGTTTTACCCATTTGGTGATCATGTGCCCAAGGTTCCGAAATTTGTAAATCTTGACAATTTTCACATTTGCCATTACTGAGCTGTTCTGAGTCATACCTCTTTTCTCTATTTTGAAAGGTGAGAAAACCTTATACTATGACAAAGCAAAGGGAAAAATGGACAGAAGAAGAGCATCAGAAATTCCTTGAAGCTCTAAAGCTCTATGGTCGTGGCTGGCGTAAAATACAAGGTAAGTTTAATTTCATATCGTTGCTACCAGAGTGCTTCTCAGATGATACTATGGTTTGTTGAAATTGCTATTCTCTTCATGCAGAACATGTAAGCACCAAAACTGCTGTCCAAATTAGAAGCCATGCTCAAAAGTTCTTTTCGAAGGTTTATTACTTGATTCAAGATAGCAATTCCCTATAACATAAGCATGATCTTATATCTATTCCGAAGAAGGAAAAACCTCCTTTTTTTTTTTTGGGGTGTGTGTGGTTATTTAGAGTCCTGAGTATCTCTCTCTGATTCCAGGTTGTTAGGGAGTCTAGCGATCTTACTGGGAGCTGCGTCAAACCAATTGAGATTCCTCCTCCTCGTCCAAAGAGGAAACCCATGCATCCTTATCCCCGTAAATCAGTTGATGTTGTGAAGGAAAAATTAATTTCAAGTCAATTGGAGAGATTTGCATCTCCTAATTTGAAGGTCTCTGAAATGGATAACCAATCTCCTACATCAGTTTTATCAGCAGTTGCTTTAGACTGTTCGGAAACTGCTATATCAGAACAACAGATCCGATGTTCTTCACCTACTTCATGCACAACTGACATGCTTTCTAATGGTTTGTCACCTATTGAGAAAGATCGAATGGAAACTTCAAACTCTCCTGTCGTGCAGGACAAAAGATCTTACTCATTAGCTGCTGGTTCATTCCTGCAGAAATTATCCCATAATGTAAGATGAACTTTCATGTTGAGGTCCAACTTGATTACCTATGTTTGTTGTAATTGTAGATTTGCTTCAATGCTAATGTTTTGATTCTGATATTTCTAATGTAAATGTCCAGAAGTATGAGTTTGGTTCAAAAGTGGACGTACATACTGAAAGAGATTCGACTACAGAACCTACTTTTGCAAGTATTAAGCTTTTTGGAAAGACGGTTGTGGTAATGAATTCCCACAAATCATCAGTTCCTAGTCCGGACAGTGTTTTCCAGTTGACATGTATGAGCAGTAGAGAGGATTTTGATAACAATTTGAAGAATTTTCGGCCATCTGCAAGGGAAGCATTAGACATGGAGTTATCGCTTGGAACTGCTAATATCAGTTCCACCTTTTTGTTGGGTGCTCCAGTTTTCCAATCTGCAGAATCACTTACTGAAAACACCTTAGAGAAGATATCGTCCCTACCATCCATGGTATTTGGTGGTGGTCTGTCATTTGTAAACGGCACATCAGCTGATCAAAACTTCATAGTTGCGCATGTTTCTGTGGAAGAATGGTCTAAAGAGAAAGTTCCTACTGAAAGATCATGCACAGGTTCAAGTATTGGGTCAGTTAGTGGGGTCGATAACAGGGAGAAAAACTTGGAAGCCTTTGAGTGTCAATATCAACGTCCTGTTTCCGTGGAAAGAGCTGCTATGATGATTAATGCAAAGGGTTTTGTACCATACAAAAGATGTTTGGCAGAAAGAGACTTGAAATATCAAGTTGCGACGTCAGAAGAGCAGGAGCGGCAAAGAGCTCGAGTATGTTCCTAGTATCCCAACCTTAAAAGTGCATTTCTTAACATTTTTCTAGGTGGATTATTAGGGGGGTGCAGTTGTTGAACCGTCTTCACAGCAACCTCTGCTACATGTGTCCGGTAAATAGATTTAGATACCAATTCTTTTGATCAGAATCTTCTCAGGGCTCAGATCAAGATGCAGCATATATTGGCTCATAGTAGTTGCTTCTGAATACCGGGTATAAGTAATCTAATTGTTTTCTGGAGCAAATGATCGAGAATATTTCATATTGAAACCTTCTAAACTTCTAGTCCCCGAGTGTTCTCTTGTGTGCGACTGTAATGCTTCTTTCGCAGCAATCTAAAGTTTCATGATTAGCGACAATTCTGTGCATTTCGTTGTCACCCAAAACTAGTTATTTTTTGAAGTCACATCTTTTATAAACACGAGTTTCATTTTCAAAAAACTGTCCAGTTGTTACTTCTCATTAGTTGTAAATTTTTACCTGCTTATTGTTCAGTTACTTCATAAAACAATGTTAATCGTTACACTCTATTATTGTTTTGTTTTAATATAATAATAATTATGAATAAATTATGAATGACATAAATGCAATGTAAATTTCAATCATATCATAATCTTATTTGCAATAAATAGTTATCACATTATATATCTTATATATTAGTTGATGAAATAAATATTTATAAGATAAAGAATGCCTTTACATAGTTGTCACAAAAATTATAATCAACTTATTAACTATAAGGTATAAATTAATAAAATTCTTGTTTGTACTAAGCTAATCGTTTAATATATATACTATATCACTATATGAAGTAAATTTAAATACCCATAAATCTAACGTGATTTATCAAACCAAGACCATCACAGCCATAACTCGGCTTACATGAACACACCACCAAATAATTTTTTGTTTTGACCTTTTTTCTTCTTCTTACCGTAAGGTACATACTTAACTTATATATACCTAGGTTAAATGAAGGCTTAATTGTATGCAAACACTCACACAAATATAACTAATAGATAAATGATACCTAACCAACTTGGTTTAATTCCGCCTCCTTTAAACCAAGTCTTCAAGCTTCACCATGTCAAGCACCCTCTTCAAGCTTCAAAAACACATACTTTCAATGACTTTGTAAAGATATTTGCAACTTGCTCTTTAGATGAGCAGAACTCGGCCACAATCTTATTGTCTTTCACCGAGTCTCGAATGTAGTGATACTTGATGTCAATATGCTTGATGCGACTATGGAACACAGGATTCCTTGTCATTGCAATTGCCAACTTGTTGTCACAAAAAAAAACCTTGTAGGCTTGATTTGTTGATGTTTTAACTCACTAAGTATTATTTGCAACCAAACTACTTGAGTAGCATAATGTACTATGACAATATACTATGCTTCTGCGATAGAGAGAGCAACCCCTTATTGCTTTTTAGACGACCACGAAAACATTCCAGTGCCAAGACGAAAAACAAGACTAGAAGTATTTTTTCTCATTTTAACATTACCTGCCCAATCACTGTTTGTATATCCAATAAGCTTTACATCATTATTACAAGAATAGAAAATACCACCACTAAGTGTACCTTTAACGTATCTCAAGATACGCTTAGCTGACTACAAGTGAGATTGACAAGGACTCTTCATAAATCTGCTAATTATCCTAACACCATACATGATATCTAGCCTCGTAGCAGTTAAGTAAGGCAAACTCCCAACTAATTTCTTGTAATTAGTTGCATCAACTAATTCACCGCTGCCATCTTTCACAAGCTTCAATCTGTCTTCGGTAGGAGTCAAAATAGGGTTGCACGACTTCATCGTAAATTCTTCAAAATATCAAATGCATATTTTTTCTAGGAAATAAAAATCCTTGCATATGTTTGATTCACCTAAATACTAAGGAAGTAAGACATCAAGCCCGTATCAGTCATTTCAAATTGAGAAATCATAGCCTCCCTGAAACTCACTAACAATTTTGGATTATTGCCTGTGAAAATTAAATCATCCATATACAAGCATACAATGATAAGATCACCCAGTGGATTAGATTTGATATATAAAGTATGCTCATAAGGACACCTTTGAAAGCTGTGATTAAAAAAAATAAGAATCAATACGAGTATACCGTGCCCTAGGCGTTGGTTTTTATCTATACAAGGCCTTATTCAACAGATAAACCTTGTCTTCTTCCCCCTTCTTAATATAACCTAGAGGTTGTTCAACGTACACTTCCTCCTCAAGAGCACCATTAAAAAATGTAGACTTTAAATTCATTTGGAATATTTTCCAACTATTTTAGGCAGCAAGTGAAAGTAATATTATCACAGTATCAAGTTCAGCAACAAGAGCAAACACCTCAAAATAATCAATACTTGACTTTTGCTTGTAACCTTTAGCTACCAAGTGAGCTTTGAAGCGATCCACCTCTCCATTGGGTTTGTACTTAGTCTTGTACACTAATTTAACACCAATTGGTTTCTTTTCCTTGGGCAGTGTAGCGAGATCCTAAGTACTATTATGTTCAATAGCATGATTCTCACCATCCATGACTTTCACCCAATAATCATCATGAGCAGCATCCCCAAATGATAAAGGATCACAATTTGCAAACAAGGCATAGTGAACAATACCATCACTATCATAAAAAGAATCATAAACAGTGCCAACAACATAATCCTGTAGATCAGTAGACATGCGTCGCTATCTCTGTGGACGACTAGAAGTCTTTGCAGGAATTGGCTCCACCTCAAGATCATCATCAATTCTTTAAACTTAACTGGAGGACTTGGATCCTTTTGATGAACACTTTTAAAAATCCAAAAGCTTCCAATATGTGAGAGATAAATCACCATCTAATAGAGTTAAAACCCTTATAAAGGTTCATTTTTTCTACATAATTTTTGGGGAAGAAGGGACATTCTTCCTCCCATAAGATCTAAATATTTTTTGAGCTAGTAGAATATTATTGCCAATTAACTTGTTATGGACAACGGCACGTTGAGCTATATTTATAAGGCTACCTATCACTAACTTTCTTTATAGATAGGATTTAGACATAATTTTTTGCAAGATGTTACAACATGATATTGGTCTATAATCTAAGATAAAGGAAGGGTCGAGAATTTTGGGGATAAAGGTGATGAGTGTTCTGTTAATCTCATTTGGCATTTTTGCTTTAACAAAAGATTCAAGGATTACATCTATGACTATATCCTTATTCTATGGCCAATCTTTCTAGAAGAATAATACATTGAGCCCATCAAGTATAAATAATATACCATAATTCAACTAAAATAAAACTCCTTCTACTTCATCACTAGTTATAGGTTTGTTTAGATTATGTAACTCATTCTCAATGAAATGATGGTTAATAAAGCCTTTGAGTAAATGCAGAGAGAATGAATACAGCTTGTGACCTTAGGGTATTTTTAAAGAAATTTAAACTTTATCACTAATCTTATCTTGATAATTAGTTATTCCACCATCTTGCTTTATTAGTAAAGGGATTCTGTAGGAATTCTTCCTAGCTTTAATTGATCTATGAAAATTTTATATTTTTGTCTCCTTTCTTTGGCCATAAAACCCTTACTCTCTATTTTAAGATAGAGTTATGGACCTATAAAGCTTTGCAATAGTTTAAAAGAGCTTCTTTATCCTTCGTAAGAAGTTTAACATCATCAAGGTTACTATTAATTTATTCTTGAATTCCAAGAAGGAGAGCTTGGGTCTCATCCATATTCTTTTGGGTGTCAATGAATCTATTAAGATTGAGAAGCTTGAGTTCCCTCTTTATCATATCTAGCTTCCTCATACTTATAAAAGGTTTGAAGCCACCAAAATATGAGAAATTCCTTTTATAATTGCTTCTTCAAAGCCAACCACTTTTGTAACAAAATTGATAAAACAAAAAGGGCCTTTTTTGGCTGGAGGAGGGAACAAATTATGGATCATAATTAGACTACTATATAAGAATCTTGGCTTACCAGATGAAACTAAACTTGAGGGAAAGACATAACTATTCTTTATTGAACAAAGCTTTATTTAACTTTTTGCTTACGTTTTACATGCCTTGTTGTTTATTGCTCCAACTGTAGAAGTATCCTTCACATCTCAAATTGCAACCTCTATATATGTGACATAGTCTTCCAATCCACCATTATAATTGTTTAAGTTGACATTACCATTTTTTTGAACGTTGTCAGATGAGCTCAGCGCATATTATTCATATCGAAAGCTAAAATGTCGTACAGAAAAGTAGGCGGGCATACCCCCCATTCAAAATCAGACATAGAATTGGCCGCTCTAGCTATCGTATGAGCGACCTGATTTGTTGGTCTCTTAATAAAAGCAGTGGAAATAAAACGATGCTCATTAATCAGAGCTTTACAATCCTTAATAATCAATGAAAAGTAAGAGGGGAAATTTTGTGTGGATGTCAAGAAATGTGTAATTATTTGACAGTCCGTTTCCCTAAAGGGGAGGTTCTTAATCCAGCTTAGTGCTTCGCAAAAACATAAGACTTCACCAATCTGAGGATCCCTCCAACCTGGTAAAATCATTAGCTTACCTCCACAATTGAATCCTTTGCAGTCCCGGATCACCATACCTAAGCCATAAAAACTCGAAGATAAAAGCGCCACATCTACATTACACTTAAAATGATTCAGTTGTGGAGCCTCCCATTTGGATGGATGGTGTTGAATCTTGGCTGCTGTATTTTGTTTCCTAGTTTGAGCAGTAATCCATTCCAACAATGTTGTAGTGGCTCTCCGAAAAACAGTAGATGGGGTCTGAATTTTCTGTCTCCATATAACTTCATTATGGTGGGTCCATATGCTCCACAAAATCATGCAAACCTCCTCCTTCTATGTCTTCGTAGAGTTCATCATAATAGAAGCCAGCCAAGGATGTACCATTGCATCAGGTGCCAAGTTCCAAATCACAGAGTAGAGACACCAAACAGAAGCAGCAAACTCACAATGTAGAAAAAGATGGTGGTCGCTCTTTGTGCCTTTATTGCATATAGGACAAATATCAAGTATGTCCATGTGTCGTTGTTTTAGTATGGCTCTACAGGGAAGTGTCTTTCTTATCAACCGCCAAACAAATAGTTTGATTTTACCCGGTATATGATGTAGCGCCCCCATACCGTAGAGTACCCACCAGAACGCCCGTAGGTCATTCCGGTATGTATTCTACGATAAGAGAGAACTACAAACAAACAACACTATACTCCTCATGGCATCACCAAAATAAAACATTAATATTAGAATGCAACTTTTTAAAACCAAACTTTTTCCATTTCATTACATCAAACTCAGTAATTTACATGACTGTCAGTTATATCTGTCTGTACATTCCTCTGAAACTTAACTACTATACATCAAAACAAGATAGTAGCCCTAACTAGGTCATCCAAAAAGAATCCTAGCTGACCAACCTGTGAGCCATAGCCTCTCACGCCAAACAGATCTACACGGCTCGAACAGTCCCTCTGGAGCTAGGGTCCACACTCAATCCTGAAAAATAAGTTGCAATTTTGGATGAGTTTGCGAACTCAGTGAGGAACTATCATCGATGGTTCGCCCAATTCATGCAGTACACAGACAAATCACAGATAATTTATTTCACAAAAATATATTCAGAAGTACCACATTCCCATATACAAAGATTTAGTCAATTGTGTATGCAATGCATATGTGACCCTTTCCCATTTGATTACGGTATTGTGACCGAGTGCCTTAACAGTCCCATATAAACAGTAGACGCGTCTTAGGAGTAGGAGAGTCCTTGGGGTATGCACTACTTCCCATCGAGCTCAAGGCTCTTTTTCAGTATTAACGGCTACTCCGGTCACAACTGTTATTATCAGTTCATACCTTTGTGTATGAAATGCATATGTCCAATTTAACAGTCAATGTATCCCAATCTTTGCCATATCAGAGGCAAAACAGTTGATCACATTAGTAACAAACAGTGGACCACAGTAATAGCAAACAATTTCACAATTTTCACATCAAGAACACTTCTATGTCAAACCTCCCATTACATCGGACCATCTGTCTGGAATCCAGTCAGAAATAATCACAATTACTAACCCGCCATTATCTCCACAGTAAGCATAGAATAATTGAGAAAAGCCATCTCAGTCACTCACCTATAACTTTCGAGCTAATGCCGGGAAGTCTCTGTAACGTCTATAGGTCGACGCTTCAAATGTGCCTCTAGAAGATCAAAGAATATACATATTGTCAATTGTCCAATTAATGATGCACATGTGACAATTAGAAATGTGTACAATGCATGTTCATGATATTCCCAGCCTTAATCCAAAATTTTCAATCACAAAAATCCATCTAAAAATTAGAAATCCAATGGCACCAAAATTACCTAATTCGGACCTCTATAGGTCCTAAAATTAATAAAACATTGATCAGAAGACAATTACCCGAACCCACGTTTATTTCCCTTTTAAAAATTAACAATTTCTCATAAAATGGAATTAAATATTCCACGAATATGATGCCTCAAGAATCAGGTCAATCGGATATCGGATGAAAGAGATATAAGCAAAAGAAAGCTTAAACACATAAAAAATAATATAAAAATCTAAGTGCTGGCTCGCGGTCGTGATGGACGTCGCACTCGCGAGAGGAGGAAAAATCGCCTGAGTCGCACTCGTGAGGCGGCTGCTCGTTCAAACTGGCCGCTCGCGATCACGACGAGGCTCGCGATCGCGAGTCGGCAATTTTAAACGTCAGCTCGCGAGTGCCCAGGCTCGCACC
>JANKOE010000006.1:49287096-49304549 GCA_026284465.1 Erythroxylum citrifolium
GGGCGGGGCGGGGATCAAAATTAGCCCCGCGCCTAGCCCCGCGTCCCGCCAACAGAGCCCCGCCCCCGCCAGCGGGGCCAAAAATGAGCCCCACCCCGCCCCGCTGTCCCGTCAATAGCAAATAATCCCCGCCCAATTAGGCGGGAAACGGGGCGGGGCCCCACCGGAGCGGAGCCTTTTGCCATCCCTATTGGCCATCCAATGATAACTCAATAGAATTACCATCTATCACACATTGTTTTCCGAAACCAAAACAACATCCTAACAAAAGCGTATAGAATTTGGTGGCCATCACAATAACGATCACTAAGTACCGTACTGTATATGAATCAAGACTCAACTGCACACCAAATCCCATGCACTACTCCTCGCTTTATGCCACAAACACTCCCACCAAAAGAACACCTGTGTCTCCCTGCTCTCCTCTAGAGAGCTTCACGAGTCGGTAGCTTTCACAAAGTGAACTGAACAAGCCATCCCCTATACTTTTTCTACACAAATGCTCCTATTGAATTCCTCGAGAATAAGTTTCAAATGAAGAGAATATATATATATATGTTATAAAAATTGACAGGATTACAGCAAGTTTACAGCTAAATAAGATTGAAGAAATAGTAATGAAGAAATAAACACAGATTTTTTATGTGAAAAACTCCAAACAAATCAAGGTAAAAACTAAGGGCAAGAAGAAGAAACTTCACTATAAAAAATTTAGCAGTTATAACCTCTCTATTTTACACAGATAGACATTAACTATCTCAAAAATAGGAGAAATACTCTCTAAACTATGGAGATTAAACTGAAGAAGAGAAGGTTTGGAATGAATATAAAGCCATATGGGAAGGCCTATTCATAAGCCTCCTATATGTGCTACCATTTCTTTTTTTCTTCTTTCTGCCTGCATGTGGACAATTTTCCACATGCAAGTTTATTCCTGCTTTTGTTGACATATTTTAAGTCAGTTGTCTTCCTTATTTTTTTACTCTTTTAAGTCGGCAGTAACAATCTGCCACTTGAAGATTTGATTGAAAGTCAATAAGATCTTATTGTCCACATGCAAGTTTATTCCTGCTTTTGTTGACATATTTTAAGTCAGTTGTCTTCCTTTTTTTGACTCTTTTAAGTCGGCAATAACAATTTGCCACTCGAAAATTTGATTGAAAGTCAATAAGATCTTCACACAATTCTTTCTTCCTTGCCATTCCCATGTTGCTCATGTCTCCATCAGGCTGCAAGAGGATCGACACCAAATAAAATTGTCAATGTTGACCACTTTTGTTATAAAATCTACGAGGTTATCGTTAGTAAGAATCTTCCACATATCCACAGTTCTTTCTTCCACTTTCTCACAAACAAAGTGATATTGAACTTGTATGGATTTCATTTTTGAATGAAAAACTGGATTCCTTGCAAGGTGCAAGGTACTCTGACTGACACAAAATAGAGAAATCTTCTCTTACTTGTGCTCGAGCTCCTACAATATCATTTTCAACCAAATTGCTTCTTTACTAGCTTGTATAACTGCTATATATTTTGCTTATGTTATTGACGTAGCCACAACCGACTACAGTTTTTAGACCCAACTTACAACTTTGCCAACTAATGTAAACACATAACTTGTGGTGGATTTGTTGCCATTAAGATCTCCTGCATAATAAGAATTCACATATCCACTGACAATAAAGTCCGATCCTTCATAACACAATGCAACATCTGAGGTCCCTTTAATGTATCTAAGGACCCTCTTTATAACATTCCAATGCTCTCTGCCAGGAGTTGTCATGTACTAACTAACTACTTCTACTGCATGTGCAATGTCTGGTCTTGTACAAATCAAAGAGAACATTAAGCTTCTCACTGTTGATGCATACAGTAATTGAGACATCTCCATCCTCTCATCTTCACAGTTAGGACTCATGCTGGAGAATAAATTGAAGTTAAGAGGAAGTAGGGTAGAAATTGGCTTATAATCTTGCATGTTGAAGCGTTGCAAGATATTCTTCAGATAATTCTTCTAAGAAAGCCAAATATTCATGTTACTTCTGTCTCAGTGAATTTGCATCCCTATAATTTCTAGTCCCAAGTCCTTTATTTTAAATTCCTTAGCCAACTGAGCCTTCAATTCTATAATAACGATCTTTGTTGGGGCCTGCTACCAACATGGCGTCTATATACAACAGTAAGATAGTGAAGTCATTTTCACTAAACGTCTTGAAATATGCACAAGGGCATACATTTAGTACGCTGTATTCAAGGCTTACAATGAAGGAATTAAATCTTTTGTACCAACACCTTGACACTTGCTTTAGACCGTACAGAGATTTGTTCAACCTGCAAACCAAGTTCTCCTTTCTTGCTTCTTAAAAACCTCTTGGTTGGAGCGTATAAATCTCTTATTCAAAATCTCTATGAAGAAAGTCATCTTTACATCTAACTGTTCTAGATGTAAGTCAAACGTAGCACATATTGCCAGGACTACTCAGATTGTCGTAAGTCGGACCACAAGGGAAAATATTTCATTGAAATCAACTCCATCCTTCTAAGTATATCCTTTCACCACCAATCTTGCATAATACCGCTTGACCTAATCATTGCCATTTTTCTTGATCTTATAAACCCATTTGTTGCCAATAACCTTCCTTCGTTATGGTAGTGGCACGAGTTCCTAAGTCTTATTCTTATGAAGAGCTTCAATTTCTTCCTGCATTACATCCATCCATTAAGATGCATTTAAACTATTCACTGCCTCCTGGAGAGTTGATGACTCCCCATCCTCAGTTAAAAGACAGTATGCAATATTGCCCTCCATAGTATAGTCTGAATGCTAATCTGGTAGCCATTTAGGTGATTTGATCAACGATTCTCTGGAGTTTTAGACTCTACCCTTATGCTCTGGTGCTACTTCAAAAGAATCTGTCTGGGATTCCTTTTCTAACTGAACAAAAGTAGTCTTTGAATCTTTCTTTAACTTGTAATCATCATCTCCTATCTTTTATAGCTCATCTACAAAGATTAAATTCCTGTTGATGATAACCTTATGGGCAGTGGGACCTACAGGTGATACTCCTTCACTCCATCAGCATACCCTAAAAATAAGCATTTCCTGGATTTTGAATCCAGGTTCGTAGTTTCTTGGGGATTGTACATCACGTACACAAGACTTTCGAATATATAAAGGTTTTAATAATCAACTGACTTACCAATCCACATCTCTATCGGTGTCTTCAACTCAATTGCAGTTGATGGGGGCCCAATTTACCATATGACAAGCGGTATTGACTGCTTCTGCCTAGAAGGTCTTGTCTAAGCTTACAGTTGTCAATACAGCTCTCTCTAACAAAGTTTGTTCATCCGCTCTGCCACTCTATTCTACTGAGGAGTGTATGCTATTGTGAACTATCTTTTGATGCCTTCTTGCTTGCAGAATTGATCAAATTCATTGCCAGTGTATTCTCTTCCATTATTTGTCCTCATAAACTTGATCTTCTTTCCAGATTCAAGTTCTACTTGAGCTTTGTATACTTTAAAGACTAGAAACACATCTAACTTCCTCTTGATCGGATACACCCAACATCTCCTGGAATAATTGTCAAGGAATGACACAAAATAATTTGCTCCTCCTAGGGATGGAATCAGTACTTGTCATACATCAGAGTGAACCAATTCTAGAACAACCTTGCTTCTAGAATTTGATGTGTTGAACTTCAAATGATGTTGCTTACTTATAATACAATGATCACAAAAAAGAAGTGATAATTTTGTAAGTCCAAGAAGTAGCTTCTTCTCTACAAAGATTTTCATTCCTTGTTTAGACATATGCCCAAGTTTCTGATGCCACATCATTGCTGATCTGTCACTTGAACTACTTGAGACAACTGATGCTTCAACTTCCTCTAAAGTCTCTCCCTTTACCATATATATATTTGCAGCTATCTTTTCTCCCTTTATAAGTATAAGAGCTCCGTTTATTATTTTAATGATTCCATTCTCACCATCAATCTTGCACCCAAGATCATCCAATTGTCCTTCAGACAATAGGTTCTTCTTCAGGCCCCCCACATGTCGCACGTCTTGAATAGTATGAATTGTACCATCATCTATCTTTAGCTTGATAGTTCTAATGCCAACAATCTTTAAGGCATGATTACTGCAACTGTACACAGATCCTCCAGAGATTGGTTCGTAATGATGGATCCGTTCTCTTCGAGAGGTCATAAGGAATGTATCTCATAAGTCAAGAAGCCATACTTTAGCAAATCTTTTTTTGCCTTTATTAGTCGTTGCTACTTCACAATTTAGAGCATTTTTTGCCATCATCGAAACAACTTGCCACATTTCCTTAAGGATTGGAAACTTTATTTAAATTTCAACAATCTTTCTTCAAGTGACCTTTTGTATCACAATTGTAGCATTTTAAATTCTTCTTACTTCTTGATTTTGATCTACCATGATTATGGCTTGCAATTTGACCTTGTTATGTTGATCTCTCTCTCATCCCTTATTCTTGCGCCAATTTTCCTCTTCTAGGACAACAATTGCAACATTATCGAAGACTAAAACATCCGTAAGGATATTATTTGTTAAGTTGATGATGAGTTGATTATACAAATCAAGTACACTTTGAAGTATAAGCTCAACACGTTCATTTGGCTCTATTTTACAACCCAATGAAGTGAGTTAAGAGAACAGAGTATTCAAGGTATTGATGTGCTCTATCACTGAAGTAGATTCCACCATACGAAGAGTATAGAGTTTCGTCTTAAGGAAAATTTTGTTATGGAGTGACTTGGTCTCATACAATTTAGTGAGATGATCCCATATCTCCTTTGCCATCTTCTTCTCCTCTATGCTTGACAACACCCTATATGATAATGCTAGATAAGGATTTGGGATAACATTCCTGTCTATCTCATTCCACTTATTATCATCTGTGAATGTTATCATCCTTTCGCTGATGGCTGCTAGGCAATTATCTTTTCTCAAGATATCCTTCATCTTCAACTTCTACAATGAGAAATTACTCCCATTGAACTTCTCATTATCAATTTTGCCACCAATTCTTTTATCACAAATAGAACTTAGCTGCCACTATTTCACGTGACTAGTACTCGTACGTACGAATAGTACTCATATGTATGAATAATACTCGTATGTGTGAATAGTACTCATATGTTTGAATAGTACTTGTACTCGTACATATGCATAGTAACATATATGTGAATAGTACTATATAATTGAATAGTGCCTAGTTACTATACTGACTACTACAGTTATAAATAGTAAAAAATAACACCTACTACAGTTGCCACCTTTCTGGTTATTATTTTACTATGCACCAATTTTTGTCGACTTCACCCGAAATTCGAACGGATTGCATCAAAAAATTCATCATAATTTTCTCACTAGGCTCTGACACCACTTGTTGTGAAAACTAACTAGATCAGAGCAAGTTCGTAGTTAAATAGGATTGAAGGAAAAGTAATGAAGAAATAAATAATTTTTTTTACATGGAAAAACCCAAACAAATCAGGGTAAAAATCATGGGTAAGAAGAAGAAACTTTACTATACAAATTTAGGAGTTACAACCTCTCTCTATTTTACGTTGAGAATCATTAACTCTCTAAAAAATATAAGCAACATTCTCTAAACTATGGAGATTAAACTAAAGAAGAGAAGATTTTAGATGAATATAAAATCATATAGGAAGGACTATTTATAAGCCTCTTAGACGTGCTTTCAGTTGCCATTTTTTTTCTTCTTTCTGCCTGCATGTGGATAGTTGTCTACATGCAAGTTTTTTTCCTGCTTTTGTTGATGTATTTTAAGTTAGCTGCCTTCCTTTTTTACTCTTTTAAGTCAGCAGTAACAATATACTCAAGATGTAAAGAGGCAATTTCAACTACAATCATCTTCGCTAGTTACTGATAGACTCCTATATTTGAATGGTGGAATTGTTTAACTATTGAAGAGTTCTATCCAATGTTTGACATATGAGTTGGTATAAAGATAATATGTCGACAATGGAATAAGGTGGAGTCTTATGAGTAGGAGGAAATGAATTCACAAGGTCAATGAAATCTCAAGAGTAAAAGAAAGCTCATATATATTGGTGCTCATTGAAAGAAACATATTTGATGGTAAATGAGATTTGGATGCGAGATTAAAGATGATTGGTTTAACCAAGTTATATTAATTATTAATTCTGACGGTACATAAAAAATAATTGACGTTAACGAGAAAGTTCGAAATGGGATTTTAATTATAGAATGATTCGACTTATTCCTTACTTTAGTCACAGAGTAGTGTGATTACATCATAAGTATGATTGAATGCATCATGCACTTAGATAACTCAAGATGGCTATCGAAGCTCTTCAAAACACTTATTAGTTCAATATACAATGATGTGATGATAAACGACTAAAATATAAAGTAGTAAGCTAAAGAAGTGGGAGCACTTCTTCAAGACATGAGAAAATGATTCAGTGATGTGGAAAAGTGGTGAGCATCTTCCAATACCATGCTCTCTATGATCTTAGTGAAGTTAGTGGTTAAAGAGAGTAATTCACAGCTAATTGGGTAAAATTAAGTAGAAATTCTTCATTAACTTACTAAATTATTGTTGAAAGTTGGTGGTTTATCTCACTTGATATATAAATTCTTGCAATTCTATATAAAGACATCTTATATTGTTTATTTGAGAGGCACTAAATATTCAATTATCTATTAGAGAGAGCTTTGGGAAAAATTATTTTTATATAAAGTTTTGAATAGAAAAGTCTTAAGTATATTGTAAAGAACTTCAAGTTGAAAGTATATTGAGTTCTTTCGTATTATTTATAGTGAGAATAAATTAATATAAAATTAGTTTTTTCATATTTCTCTCTTAATCTTTTGGTTGAATTGTGAAAAAACTTGCATGATTAAGTGTGAGAGAAATACTAAAACATGAGTGAATATAAGGCTTGTAAAAATAAATTAAGTTCTTATTTGACGACCACAAAGGAAGGATGAGTTGACATATAGCAAATTTAATGTTAATTATAATGAGGACTTGGGCAATATTGTTCTATTTTATTGTGACTTGAAAAAGTACATTTGATAGTTAATATATTTTACATTTAAATTTTATTTTATAGATTGAAACTAAAAGTAAAATTTTGTATTTGGTAAATATTTACAAATTCTTAATTTAAAAGGGAAAATTATTTTAGTTTTAATTTTAAATAGCAAATAACATTACTTTTGAGAATTCATTCATGCATATCCTAAAATGTTGTTTACATGTCACTCCACTTGAAATTTTTTATTAAAATACGACTAAGGCATGTCCAAAATGACCTACGTACCCCTAATTTAAGTATATATGTTACTCCCCAACTTTTTTCTAACATATACTCTAATTTCTCCTCTTTTTTCTTTTTTGTTTCTATATCTATGTTGAAAAATTGATGATGGAAATAAGTGAAGAATTACATGGGAGTGGGATGAAGAAATGCAATCAAAATTATGCTATTACAGGAAAAAAACACGTGTGAAATACTAATCATAAACGACTTAAAATTTAGGAAGAAGCTAAATTTATAGATTCACATATTGGAAAGAATAAGATATTAAATTCTTTAAATATGTTAAACTAAAGCTTACTAGAAAGGGAAAATATTTGTTTTGATCATATTTAGTTAGATAGAGGACATAAAAGCAACACTTGAAGGAAAAGGACAAAATTATCTCATTCTACTATCAATAAGCTAATTTACTAAAGAAAAAGTTAAAGAGAAAGAACTCTTAATGAACTAACTCTCTAAGAAGTGTAAAACGGTTTGAAATTATTTTTTATTTTTTCTTAAGAAGGAGATTAAGGTGTTGAAGAAAGATAAGAAGACAAAATCACTTAAGGAAAATATGTTGCATTTTAAGAGTGCTTTATGATTTGTTATATTAGTATGATTATTCTGGTATGACATATCTTGAAGGAGAGATAATTAATTAATTACATAAAATTTAGATTTGCTTAATTTTATATCATCAAGATGTCTTCTAAGGTATTAGAGCTACATCGATTTTTTATGAATATATTTTTAACGTATTTTGCTATTTCTATGCATTAGTTACATATTAAATAGACATGAAACTTACTATTTTTCTTTATTATTATTATCATTATCATCAAATTTAAAATCCAATAAGAAATGCCATTACTAGGTTCCTTGCGACTATGTATATAACAAATTAGGAACTTCAATTATTGATACAAAAATTAAGGAATTCAATAATAATGAAAGTTGTAAAGGTTAATTTTAAAGCTGTCAGTTAAAACACACTTAAGGCTCTATGTACATGGTGTAAAATATCTATACATAATAAGTAGTACATAATGCAATATGAGATATAAAATACCCATATAAAAAAAACATTGCACATTGTAATAGGGGACACAAAATATCCATATAAAATAATAGTACATAGTACAATATGAGGTATAAAATACTTGTACTAAATAACAATACATAATGCATATATAAGCTGTAGAAAAGTTATACAAAAATCTTACAAGGATAATTTTTAGTACTTTTTCTCCTTTAACCAGTCTAATATATTGATCTAAGATAGTTTCCAATTAATATTTTGATAATAAAAAAATACTACTAATGAGTTTGTTATCTTAATGAGAAGCTTTATAAGAATATGAGATCTTGGATAACTCAAGAAGATAATTTATTTTTAAAGAGGTTCTTTGTTCCATCACGAGTAGCCAATAATAGAAAAGAGATATATGGGATAAGACAATTCATTGGAGAAACATTGTATGCATATTATGAGAGATTTAAGGAATTATGTGCTAGTTGCCCACATCATCAGATTCTTGAGCAACTTTTAATTTAATAATTTTATGAAGGGTTATTGCCAATTAATAGATGCATGGTAGATGAAGTTAATAGAGGAGTTTGAGTAAACAAAACACTTGAATAGGCTAGATAATTGATTTCAAACATGGCTAAAAATTCTCAACAATTTAAGAAAAGGATGGCTAGAGCCCTTAAGTGTCTAAATGAGGTAAGTGATACTAACTTAAAGGATAAAATTTTAGATTTGACTACTCTAGTTCATCAAATAGCTATAAGTAATTGCAATAAACATGAGTGTGTGAAATATGCTCGTTTCATAGGCATCCTATGGATATGTACCCTACATTTGCAGCAAGACTCCTTTAAAGAACCTAACTGACAGCGCGTCGTAACACTAGTTAACTAGACCTACTACTATAGTAGTGGTGAGTCATGGTCAATCCCATAAAGAATGTGTGTAAAGTTTCCGAAATGAAAGTAACTGGTGTTTAGGTTTAAAGGGGGTTTTGGATTTTTAAAACAAGAAAATAAAATGAAACTAGACTAATAAAAACAAATTAAAGAAAACATATGAAAAATGATAAAAATGGGGAATTTTGTAGGACTCGGTTTTTTGGTTCTATCTCGTCCTACACCCTAGTTAAACATATTTCATTGGTTTGTTATTCTCAAACCTCTCCTAGCAACTATTAATTGTGGGTTAATAATTAACTCGAGTTTTCCCTTAGGTCGTGTTTAATCAAGATACGATTGTTAATTAAACCAAACTATCGAATAACCTAGGATATAATGTCTAGATTCAATTGGGTAGTAGTGTTATGAATTAAGAAAACTGATTAATCAGGGAAACAACCACATACAATGCCTCATTTAACCAAGGTCATGTTATCCCTAATGATTACAAATCATTAGTCGCTACACATGAATTTCAATATAAAAATTACGAACTATTTTGAAATTCTAACAATGGGTTTGCAAATAAATGATTCAATGGGTACATTAAAATCATCACTTCACAATACCCAATGGGTTTATACACAAATAACTGAACAATAAAGAGAATGCAATTATCCATACACAAAACCCAAATCAATTATCATAGGATAACATAATCAATTTCTAATGAGAGAAAGAAATAACAAAAAAGTGAAATACAGTTAACCCGGGTCGTCGGTGTCGATGTCACCTTCAAACCAGTGTCAGGGCGTCTAGCCCTTCATGGGTCTCTCCCAAGAAAATGCTTTAGCCACCATCAAATGTCCTAGCAGAAACCCCTCAAAACCTTATTACTGCGTCTCCACTCTTCTTTCTGTTTTGTTTTCACGCTACTGATACTATTCTATTTCATGAATTATTTTTTGGTCCGCTAATCCTATACATGCCTTTAAAACCTACACAAGCACCTCTTGAAAACATCTGCGACCTTGCCTCCCAACTGCTACGTCGTTTCTCCTTTTCTTTGACAGTACTGCACTGTGTTTTATGCTCATTGTTTTCTTCTTCTACTGTCTTTTCGTGCTCCCACATGCTGCAACCTTCCATCTTTGTTTTACCATAATTCCAAAATTCTTTCCATTAAATTTGAACTAATTTCTTGCATGGGACATGCATAACCGAGAGCAACTTAAATTCATTTTCTTTGTGTTTTCATTCCTCTTGTCTTAATCGTGCTTTCGACTCAATTTAACTTCTTTACTTCCGAATTGTGCCTAAAGTCACATATGATTCAAAGTGAGTATCTTAAGTAATTTATAGCAATAATCACTAGGTGTTATAGAAAAAATTCATAATCAATTAAGCACATATCACTAACGCAATAAGTGGATTTCTTAGTCAACTTCAATAGAAATATGACCCTTATTGCAATCATTATAATTTAGGATTGAGTGATCATCCAAAATTTAGTTATAGAAATCAAGGAAGGCAGCAAAGATACTAACCTCACAATTTCAATAGACAACCTCAAGCACCTACACATGCTCAATCTCAATTTTCAAATTGGTATGTATTTGGAAGAAATTGTTAAGGCACTTACTACTAATACATAATAATTTCAATAGGAAACATGAGCAAGCATTCAGTACTAAGGAAATCAGATCACTCAATTAACCACCTCTGTTAGTAAATTAGAAGCACAAGCAACGAGAAATTTATCTTAACAAACGGTATCGAATCCTAAGGAGAATGTGAGTGTAATGAAAAATTAGAATGAGAAGGAAATTCAATCCCAATCTTCCTTAACAATGGATGTAGAAAAGCATAAAGAAGGAGAGAAAAAAATTTGAAGTTCCAGCTCAAGATGCAATTAAGGTAAAATTTGATTTTTCTTTACCCATATCATCTATTACACGTGTTCCTCTTTTTCCTTACTGGTTGATATACCACTTCTAGAAGCAATTAAACAAATTCCAAAACATGCAAAGTTCTTATAATAACTATGCAAAAATAAAAGGAAGTTAAAGAACGAAGAGAGAATAATTTTAGGTAAGAATGTACCAGCTGGTGAAAATTAGAAAATTACCAGAAAAACAAAGATCTAATTTTGGGTTTTGGGTTTTTCAAATAAGAAAATAAAATAAAACTATACTGATAAAACAAAATTAAAGAAAACATGTAAGAAAATGATAAAAAAGGAAATTCGGTAGGGACTCAGTTCTTTGATTCAATCTTGGCCTACTCCCTAATTAAACATATTTCATTGATTTGTTGTCCTCAAACCTCTCCTAGCAACCATTAATTGTGAGTTAATAATTAACTCACGTTTTACTTTAGGTAGTGTTTAATCAAGATACGATCGTTAATTAAACCTAACTATCGAATAACCTAGGATATATGTTTGAGAAGTGCTCTAAAGGCAATCACCTTTAGCACTTATTGTACAAACCATTTTATAATTAATAAAGGAATTTTTCATTATTTCGATGTTCATATGTTTTGGATTTGATGTTGATCATAAATTGATTTAACAAAGTCCTTGATAAAAAACATAGCATGGAGGAAATCACGGTGAGATCATGATAATGAGATTTTTATCATGTGTAATTATGTTAGTATCTAAACTTTCCCTAGTCATAAGATTAATGAGATGGGATATCATTAATCCAGTTAGACTAGCGTATGTTATGCTTCTTGATTAGGTCAAACAGTAGATCTCATAAGTTGTAGACATGAGTTGTTTAGAGTTAACATATGGATGCTTACTAAGGGTAGTAAGTACATTAGATTGACCTACTATGAGATAATCATATGGATATTTTATTCCAATGTCAATGATAATCTCATCATACCAATGGTGCAAGTATCCTTTAACTTAAGATACTTAAGGATATCTCGGATACTGATCCTATGCTTTGACTCCATTCATCGGTGTCTTTCAAGGGTTACTCATAAGGTGGTGATTAGGTACAGCTTGAGGTATTCGGAGGTAATTGAGTAGCCAATAAAGGATTCACCACTCCTAATAGAAGCAGATGATACCTAAGTCCTTTTGACGGGTTCATTAATTGGGAGACTCTACCAGAGCATATATGTGTCATGAAGAGAGTCTTCAATGATACATATAGTAATAAGATCCTCAGGACAAGATCTAATAACAGTTGGACTAGATGTGACGTAGTCAGTCTAGTGGCAGTTGACACTTTGACCATACTCTGAACCAAGTGGGGTATAAATAGTGAAAGGAAGAATTGCACGGCAACATTGGGTATGGAAGGGTAGCCAAACCACTAACTTTTCGGTGAATTGGGGGTCATGACGTGTTGCTAGATACCGCTCTTGACTTACTTAAATTAAGTGTTAATTTAAGTGGCCAACATAATCGGGAACCTAATGGGTCATACACATAAGAGATTCGAAGGATGAGTAAAATGATCTTAAATGGTGATTCAAGATATGAGAGAGTGTTTCGGGATTGTATCGCGATGTGATCATGGTAGAAAATGTTGCATGGAACGGATTAGAAACAAGTCTTGTTGGCTTCCATTAATGCATGCTATTCATGACCATTAACTTCCCATAACTTTCCATTAGTGATGGGGGTTATGGAGGGCCAAATGGTGCAAAAAACTGAGATTATTTTCGTGCATCTTGTGTAAGACACAAGAAAAAGAAAAAGAAAAAGAAAGGTTCTTTTTCTTACACACACATTTTTTCTCTCTAACTCTCTCAAGAGCTCTTGTTTTTGCTAGCACAAAGAAAGAATTATATGCATGTCCTAGTGAGGTTTCATCCTTCTATCTTTGTCTGTACTTTCATTAGAGACGGTCTGCATTGATCATTGTGATTTATGACAACCCAACGGGGAGAAGATTAAAGAACGAAGAAGATCGTCAGAAAGGTATGTAAACATATTACATTTCAAGTTTTTGTTTTGCTATATCTATATGCATGAGTATATCTAGTTTTTGAGTTTTCATTTTATTTCCACTGCCTATATTTGATGTATATTATGTATGAGATACATGATTGGAACATAATAGTGGTATCAGAGCCATCTTATGCCTTGTTAGATATAGAATACATGGCATGTGAAAATTGTTTTCATGGCTGTGACAACCTAGAGTCTTGTAAAGTTTTGTTCGAAATTAATTATAGAAAAATGGTTTTCACGATTTTCTTTCACCAATCTGTTCATAATATGTATGTGAATGATTCAGTGTGATTGAAAATATTTTTTTAATGTGATTAAAATATTTAATTTTGAATTTACAAGATCATGCATGCAATCCGTCTTTCTGCTAGGCATACGATGTCTATTAGCTAAACTGATGAGGTTACACATGATTTTCGTGGAATTTGATTATGGAAGAGTTATGTGAACATATTTGGGATGTGTTTATGCCTCTGTAATTTTTTAGAATTATTAAATTTTTTAAATAATTTTATCAAACAATTTTCTAGATCTGGATAATTTTCTAGAAATTGTAGGATATGTTTTGTTTGATTTTTTGTATGTTTATATTTCGGTTCTAGAACCTTTAAAAAATTTTTGTGTGATAAAATGTGTTAATTTGATGCTTGATGCATGCCTTAATGATTTTGTTCAAAATTTGAATTCCAGAAAATTTTAGAAGTCATATTTGTCATTTTTGGTATCTTATCGGTGTTTCGGTGATTAGGATAATTTTTCTAAATTATTTTGATCATCATGAAATGACATAGAGATTCTTGGAATGATGATTTGATGTTATGAAAATTTTGGAAAATTATAGAAATTAATTTCTAATTAATTTTGTAAAGCAATAGATTTTCTAGTAAGACTAGAAAAATTGGCATGTATGACAAAATTGAAGCTGTTTAATTTTAGACATCAAATAATTAATTTAAGGTAAAATAATTATGAATTAATTTCTAGAATTAGGAATTCATGTTAATTAGATTAACATTAATTCCAATCGAAATAACATACAATAGTAATTTTACCCAAGTTAGTAAGAGGAAGATAGTAAATTTAAGTGTTAGATTGGGCTTAGATCCAAGTGTTAGGTTGGGCTTTCATGTTAGGATCCATAAGATGTCATAAACAAAATGATGTGTTTGCATATATGCATTAGAGAATGCATGGTTAGGAGAATGTGTGGGGTTGCATGATGGGTGATTATGGGCTTAGGCCCAATTTGATTGGGTAGTCCATATCTTGCCATGTAGTTATATATATATATCGTCTAAGTTAGATGAGACCTTAGTCAAATCCCTCAATTAGAATATTAAAACTAACGCCTTCCTTTAATATGGTGAGAACTAGAGTCCTTTTAAAGTTAGGATTGTTGGGCAAACCCAAGCCTGCTCTACATGGATATGTTCGAACCATGAAAATAGGATTTCCAAATTAATGGGTCGGTTTTAACTAGAAGCGTTGTTTTGTTGCGCAAACACAAGATCAAGGTTATCATGACCCGAAACCAAATCGGCCACATGATAACCACTGCATACCTAGGCTAAGGATACTTACGGTACCCTTAACCTGACTATACAAGGTTAACTGAATATCCTTTTAAAACATTTTGGATAGCACAACGATTGTATTTTGAAAATCCCAAAACTCAATTAAAATACCTGTAAATCATTTTTAAATGCACTTCTATATTCACATTTAAAACTCTACCACAACTTCTAGACTTTTAAGTTCACTCAAGAGTAATCTCAACAACAGTACAAAAGGTTTATATATAAGGTCATTTATAAACCATAAGATAGTCAAAAGTTAATTTAAGAAATCCTAAAACATATCAACATAACCAACTTAATAAAAATAGTTCATGAGCCACTATACAAAAAAAGTACAAAACAGAGACTACCCACATGTGGTAATATCCCGAAAATGTCAAAAGATCACACAGTACACTCAGAGCTTCAAACTCACCAAATTAACCTGCATGGTTGGAAAGCGGAGGGAGTGAGTACACTATGTACTTTGTGAGCAGGAAAAACATATATCACAAACAGAACCCGATACACACCAAGACGGTCTAGATAACCTGAGAACGAGTTTTTCGCATGCATATAACCACCTATGAAGTGAATATACATGACATAGAAACACATAGGCCTAGCCTATGACCTAGCCTATAACTCAACGTATACTGGTTAGAAACCACATAGGCCTAACCTATTAATCACTCATCCGGTAAACATAGGTTTCAGTTTCAGTGCATAAAACCAGAAAAAGATCACATGTATAAATTAAATCTCGTCAGAAAACAAATCTCAGAATAAGAAAAAACAATCATGTGTGTCACCACTAGTCGGCCAAACTAGTGTGCACACCCACCGATTCCCGGTGTTGGCTTGACTTTCATCCGTGATGAGTCCAGACTACAGTCTATAAGATTGTGATGACCCTAGTGATGTCCTCGTCAGTGTCCAGACCCTAGATATGGAATCACCTGCAAGTCCCATAGAAGATGTCGATATGGTGACTCAACTTTTAAGTACCAACATCAAGGGTACGAGGGTCGCTTAATCTGTCGTGCCTAGCACACGATCGGCCAATCGTTACCTCAGCAATCACAAAAATCATATAAAAATATTAAGTACAAAAATCAAGTAAGATACCATGCCTTTATTTATCGGTCCAACCGATAAAATGGAACCTTACCATGGCTCTAAGCCAAAAGAGTACACATACATGCATCATCCATGATTCGATTATGCATATGTAAGTTCCAAAACATTATTTCATATAATAAAGTCATCTTTTGCACTCCAAGTGCAAAGTTATTCAAAAATGTAGTTTCAGAAAATAAAACATTGTTCTTTGCACTTTAAGTGTAGGTTTGTTGAAACAATATCATTTCTCAAAATATGTAATAAAAACATCAGTTGTACTCCAAGTGCAAAGAGTTATTCAAAGCAATGTCGTTTATTAAACACACAAGTATACTAGAATCCATTTGAGATTCAATTATGCTATGCATTACCTAGGTTCAAAATTCACATACAAGTCATCGTGCATGTCTTGGGATGTCCTAATCCTATTTCAGAGATATGGTTTCCCCAACTCACCTCAAAAGAAGGTATACACTCCCTTGACTTCAACAATCCTCGATACAAGCTCCTTGATCCACAGCTCCCGAGCCTTTATACATACAAATATACAATGTATTTACTACTCAAACATGTATCTCATATCCATTCACAACCATATCAAAATTCATCCTTAATCAATCATCATAAATGTTATTCTAACATATGTCAATAGGTCAATAATTAACTTACTAATTCAGCTTAATGTCTCCTCAACCATCTAGCTAACCTAACCTTATGTGCAATGTTCACAGTTTTTCTTCCTAATGTTCCTTTATGAACAAGTTATCTTCTTTTAATCATAACTCTCTCTACAAAGATCTAAATGCTATGATTCTTAAGCCTATTGAAACTAGACTTCCATTAGTCTTAATATATATAATAATTACGCAAATAGCATCTCTCTTTAAAATATAATCTCCATCCAAATTATGTCCTATTTCTAGTGAGAAACAGATTGGCAACCAATACTCAAAACCTCAATAAATCATTATCAAGACATCTCCTAACAAAACAGTTTCACAGAAGCATTAATAATGCTAGGGTTTCCACCATGTAAGACATGGATTTGGAATAGGAAATCGCAAGTATCCATGTTAGACAAGGATACTCCAGTCGACTACAAACTTTTTACTCGACTAGAAGCATTCCAGTCGACTGATCGAAGAGCAGAGATGCGTGTTTTAGCAAAAACGTTTGTTCCAGTCGGTTCCAGTCGACTGGCATAAGTCGATTGGTCGACTGGAACCAGTTCCAGTCGACTAGCATCTCTTTCAGTCGATTGCCGAGCCCTGTAAGGGGCGGTTTCCTCTTGAACCCTGCCCACTAACCGGCTAGCGGGACCGCCGTGTTCGTTACGCGTGTTTGTTCATTATGTGTTATATATTTTGGGTGATGTTACATGTGTTTGTTTATATTATTTGAATATTTATATTCATGTGTAAGTTACTATTCTATACTTCTAATATATATACTCAAGTATGTTGTAGTATAGGATTAGAAATAGCATAGTACAAACACCCTTACTAATAGGATTAGTAACCTTCATAATGTACTAAGAACGACCCTCATCATAATTTT
>JANKOE010000006.1:49399727-49411810 GCA_026284465.1 Erythroxylum citrifolium
TGTAGGAAGCGACATGAATATAAATAAATAACTTCTTGAATGGTTGATAATACAATGATTATATGTCTAACAGGAGTTTGACTGACAGTTTTACGAAGTGATCTGACTGAAAGTTTTACCAAGTGATCTGAAGTTTCTCAGATATTTCTTACACAGTGTTTACATGAAAACTTGATATGGAAGTATTAAAATATCGTATAAAACATGAACCTTTTAGTCTGAACAACGACTTGATTGACGATTGTTGATCCACTTTTGACGATTCTTCCTGTATCTCCATGCTATCTGAATTCGTGTAGCCGCAATAGTTCTCCAGTAGGGAGATTGGTACCTGTTAATGGAGCAAAAGTGCTTCTGCTTAGAAAACCTCTAAGGTAGCAAAAGTGCTTTTGCTTAGAAAACCTCTAAGGTAGCAAAAGTGCTTTTGCTTAGAAAACCTCTAAAGTAAAACAACTGATGTGGAGTTTAGTGACGTCAGATATGAAAAACTGAAATTAAAGATACCATGCAATAGATAATACGGTAAAATGACAATTACATTAAAGCAATGTGTGGCAATCCCGTGGCTGGGGAAATGATAAATTGTACTTGATGTCATGAACATCATATTACAATTTATGTGGAAGGTTTGATAAAGAAATAGATTATAATGTTCTTTGTATGAAGTACACACTAAGGACATGCCAAAAGCTGCAAAACGTACTAGTAGTTTATGCCTGTCAAATATGAATAGTCGCATATATTTTGTTTCTAATGCAACAAACGGTGACAGCTAATAGAAGATAAATAAATGTCCTCATCCTTAAAATCACGAGGTGGTGTGGCTAGAAAAGAAATATGTATTCAAGTTCACTCATCCATCAAATGCAGAGATTAAAGATTCAGGGGAGCACAGCACATGCTTACGTATTGGTTTGAAGCCAGATAGAATAATTATTTTAGTCCTTCTCTATGATTGAATATTATTGATAGGAAACTAAACTCCATGATATATCTACATCTGCAGACTGCAGGCTTTTCTCACACCATAGATGGTGTGAAGAATGTTATCCTTCATTGCAATGCAAACTTATGGATGCAACATAATAGTAAATATCAGTATGCAAGATGTAAAATTTGGCATATATCTAACCTTATGGCTCCTTGAATGTGTGGCTCTCGCAAGTTTCTAGCAAAAAGGCTAGTGACTTCTTCAAGGTCATCTGCTCGGAGTGAAAAAGCTTCAATATTTGATAAGCATCTTACAGTTCTACTGCTAAGCAATTGGTATCTGGAACTCTCGATTCTCTTTGAACCTGCAATGGTAACTAGAATTAATAATACCAAGGCTTCCTATGGCAAGCCATTAAAACTACCATTTTAGTTTCAGTGGAGATTAATTAAAGTTCTTGTGAGAACTTGTTTTATGAAATGGAGAGAAAAGAAAGTTTTGATTCAGGAAATAATAATAGACCTTTGGATGCAGCATACTTTTCAAGGCACCAAGTGAGAAGTTCCTCGCCGCAGCAACTCCCTTCAAATAAAGGGAATACAGTTCCGTCATGGTCAATACTTTCCAACTTTCCACGCACAATAAAATCAATCTTCTCAACTGGACCTCCGTCGCATAAAATTTCACTTCCTTCAATGTATCTTACTAGTCGTATCCTCTCACAAATGGCATCTACAACTTGATCACCCATCAGGGCAAATATCCAAACCTACAAAAGTATGAATTGAGTATTCACAAAATGAGTAACTTGATCCAGAGTTTATTATGAAATCATTACACGGGGATTGAAACATTATATCACTCCAGGGCCCCTGTCAAGTTTAATACTGTCGTTGCATCAATTTCTATAGATAAAGCCATCACTCGACTAAATCACCAAGGAAACAAATTGGAGCCACGGGCATAACTGACTTATAGAATGACAAAGTCCAGCTATAAACTTGACATTGCAGTAAGCTCAAGTACCTCTTTTTCTTTCCTGCAATAAGCTGAGGGCTACCTCAACAAAAATTTAAGGATTGCCACATGACCCAGTAACATGGAGGCCCATACCTATATTGTTTCAGGACAAACCCATCCAGCAACAAGAATATCTTTCCAGTTTTGAATCAGCTTTCCACATTCACTTATTCTTTTCTTCTCTCTAATTGTGCTAGACCAATGCTTGGTAGGGCAAAACATACACGATGTACAAACATTAGATAACTAAATACCCAATAGAATTTTCTTGCACGTGCTGAGATGCCACAGTGAATTTTAACTTCGTAAGTCATCATTTCAAAAGATTGGAACTGTGCACCGTGCACCGTGCAAAATAAAGTTGTGTTATAGATGATAGACAATATTCTGTTATGCTACCGACTATACTAACAAACTCACTTTCTTCACGAATTTGAAAAGGTGTCTTTTTATTTCCCTTCGCAAGTCCTCAGGTAGATTCTCCAACAGTTGCTCCTCATTTACTCCTCTTGTTGCAGCCCAAGCATACCGTTCAGCTTCAATCACTTTCCTACATAACAGCACTGATTGATCATGAAGCAACCAACTATAACCCAGTACAAAATTTATGGAAGTTTTTGTGATGACGCACATTTCTTCTACTAAATTACAGATATCCTTGTGAGAAACATGAGAGAGGTATCAATTACTTATGACCATCTATAATACGATGTCCACCATTAATGCATACAAAGTAAGTATCTATAACACCTCTTACTATATTGCAGCAACAATACAATGACTCAGAAACTGGCAGTTTATGGTTTCAAAATCTCATAGGTGGTAGAAATATTGATTGACCGTGAAATGTGAGCACATATGAATTTCACAAAAGGAGAAGCAATTAATAACTTTTTTAATTCCTTCAATATTTTCTTAGTAGTATTCCTTAGAGATCTATTGTTGTTATGTTATCTACATATGAATGTTTCTTACGTATCATATATTGGATATCATTTATTGCTTGAATTGCCCTACTAATATAAGTAGATAGTTGACCCTTTAGTTCTCAGAATGTATTAGGTTGTCTCTGTTGCTTTTCTACATCATCTCATAACATTCTTTCATAGGTACCCTTGAGATGTGGTTCAGATCCAACCTTATCCCCTCTACAAATAAACAATTATATTTCCAAAATGTGCAACTACGATGGTCAATTTTTTGGGTACTGTCTGATTACTTTCACAAGTTAACTCACAGAGAATGGATCAGGAACTTGTATTAGCAAGAGCAAAATTTTGGAAACTGTAGGCAGATAATCCTTGTTGGTTAAGTAAAACAATTTCCATAAGTTCCATGCCAAAACATTAGTGTCACATACTTCAAGGGCTACACATGATTCATAGATAGGAACAGAACAAAGGCCTAGAGAAACCAAAATTTCTTATGAATCAAGTACTATCCATCAATACAAGAAGCAGTTGACATGGGCCCCAATAAATTCTTGGAGGAATTTTTTTCATGGAGAAGGTGATAAAGTTTGTGAATTTGTATCTAAGCAACTTACTATGTATTGAAATTAGAGCAGCCCAATAAGTTTGGACACCTAGGACTTCAAAGGACTCCTAGCACAAGTTACATGGTCTTCCTAAGATTGTCACTAAATATAATTTATGATTAATAAAAGGATCCCAGTTAATTAGATGATAAAAGGCAGGGAAAAATATTCCATAACACATCATGAGAAAATAAAATGGTGCACCTTCTAAGTACTGGTGGCAAGCGTCGAAGACGCATCCACTGCTCCACATCTCGCCGCCTTAATGACATTTCCATTCTCCTGAGAGGAGAACAAAAGAAAGGCTAACGTCAAAAGATCGTTCTTTTATATTCTATTTGAATTTGATTAAAAATAACTCAGAAAAGGTTGATCCATGAGAAGGCACTCTGGTCCAGTTGTGTAGGAAGCAGAACATGACATTATATAATTTCTTCCAAGATGCATTTGTAATAGCCTCATAAATAATATGTAAATTACATCAGTTTATGGCAAAAGATAATGCTCTAACATCAGGTCCAGACAAACTATTTGAGTAAGCAAAGATGAATCCTGAATAATTCCAACAACTGCACTTTACATGTCAAACACAGAGAGATATTTCTGATGTAAGATCACATTTCCCCTCCATATATGTCTAAGACTTATGGCTGTATAGAATGTGGAGATAAAATTTATATAAAGATAGTCAGGACATTTCAAGTGTGCTTTCAAGCTTTTTCCCTTAAATAAACATAATCCACATGGTCTTAACTTGGGTTCAATTTGTTGCATATCAAAGTTTTTAGTTGTAGAAGCAGAGTTCAACGTTTTTCCCAAATTTACATTCAATCTGTAATGAATTATAGATTCTTATGTCAAAAGAAGGTGATTCATACACTTTGATTACAGAAAAATTTAGCAGTACTTATAAGCAATCTATCTATAATCGCTATTGGTTAGGAAATCATTCAGTATATTCTGATACAAACTAAAACTAACGAGTTACCAAGCTCAATTTATTCATCCAGTAGTCGTCCTTCCAGTAGTAACAGGACAGCTGAAAAATGCTTTCCCACCAAATTTGAGCACATAACTATGCATGAGACACATTGCTAGAGGAACCTTATTCTAAACATGTCAGCTATTGAATCATTTTTCTAATCTTTAGGCCAAGCATTCAGACATGGTGGAGCAATTGAAGTGTTCATTTTGCAACTTAACTAGAAAGCCCTGAGATTGAATGAAAAATATTGTTTAAATAGTCATTTTGGACAAAGATTTATGGGGAAGCAGTAATATTACCAACCATGACTTCATAACATAAATACAAAGAATTTTAAGGAGAATCTGATACATAAACCTGTATTTTCAACAACCCAAATTAAGCCAACTGGGTGTCTCGCATGTCAAGTAAGTGGCCTGTCCATAAGCATTAAGAGAAACAAAGTTTATGACTTTACCTCCGACCAAGAGCCTGGAGAAAGTTCTGCATATTTCCTATGAGAAAAGCGAAAAGCAGCAGCCCTAGACCAATGACGCCCATAGTGAAGAGGACTTCCCATATAAAATAGCTTGGTTCTTGGTTTCCTGCGAGTGTACTTATTTGCTACACAAATGGAACATATAAGCTCATTTCAACAGGAGATAAAAAGAGAAAGATGTAAAACATATATAGGTATATTTAATGAACACCTCTCTTTAGAATGAAAAGTTGGAAAGAAAAGCATCTTTCGCATCAAGCATATGGCAGAGAGTGAAACTCTAACACAGAAGCATCTAAATCAGAAAGTAAAACTTGGGTATGTTGAAAGTACTCACTAGGCATCAACCAACTACTCCACTAGGTAGGAAAGAAACAATGTTGAAAAAATGCATCCATATTGTGGAAGTAAATATTTCCATCTATACTACAATGAAAATTCTATTGTTAAAGGGCGTTGATGTGGGCATGATCCTGAATGAATCCGGCAATGTGGGTATAACATACAGCTTTTTCTTATAGAAACAAACTTAAACAGCAAGCTTCCATCAAATACTATAATGTTTCACCTGCCTAGAAAAAAAGAGTTCACATACATTATAAACAAAGAAATGGCGTAAATTCTGATTACCTGAAATCCCCAAAACAATGAGTATATGTATCTAGTCAAGAAGGGCTCGGATGTGAGGCCTACAGCTTGTTTATAGATTCCATATGAAAAGTTGTCGGTTGTAAAACAAGCACTAGCATTCTCATTTTGTCCCCAAACTTCCCTTTGTCCAGTGGGATCATGTACTTTGACATCATAACCATGTCCACAATCTATGAATTCCTTACATATAGACCTCATAGTAGAATTACTGCAGGCATCGCGAAGACACTGATTAACCCTCTGCTACGAGAAAAAAATCGAAGGTGAGGAAGGAACTCACGTGAACATTTTATGCAATCCTCATATATGTAGAGTTTTTTTTTCACTACTTTCCAATTAACAGGAGAATTGCAACAAACATACCGACCAAAATACTTGAGAAAAAGAAAATATATAGCATGGCCATGATGCTTCAACAAAACAGAGAAAATGAAGAAATACCAACCTAAGAATAAAATGCATTGACAACAATCTAACAGACAGTAAAATGGATTGACAAAATTGGGATATGTGAGTTACAAGAATGGAATAATTAAAGGGGAAGTATGAAGATGAAGAAAAATGTATTTTCGCACTATCATGGATCTAATAATAATTCAATCCCAGCATTAATATTAGTGAAAATATTCAAACATAAATTAAAATTACCAGTAAATATAGAACAACTGACATATTATGCAGTACGAAGTGGTTAAACAGAAATGACCTGATAAAACCATAGTACTCTAAAAATGAACTAGAGGAAAGTGATTGAAACATTTTCCTGAAATAGTTTGTTTGATGAACTAGAGGAGAGTGATTGGAACATTTTCCTGAAATAGTTTGTTTGATTAGTTGTCAATTTAAAGATCATTACAGAAAAATAGTCATGTATTACAAGGATGGCAAAAATGTTGAAGAAGAGAGTTCAACAAGCATAGTAAGAATTTAATGACTTCTGCACACCTGTAAGCCAAAAAGGTACCAGCATGAACCAACAACATGGCCAGACAACACAAAGGTGAGAAGATTTATGAAGAAATTAGCCCATGCTGTCTCAAATATGAAACCACTTGGAGACTGGCCAACAAGAACAGGTAAAAACCTATACAACCTTGGAACATACTGGACAAGAACTGCTGCCCTTAAGAGATTTTTTGCATTATTTGCTCCAGATGATCCCAAATGCTTACGCAGGACTACCAAGACGATGACCTAAATAATTTGGCATGAAAATGAATACTGGATAAGGCCATAAACTTCATAAGATATTTGAGAGGACATTCTGTACATGTAATGTTGACAAGAAGGGGCAACATATTATGGACGATAGTGAACTTCATTAAAGGAGTCATATGGAAAAATACCTTTCCAAAAATATATATATGGAAAAATGAAGTAAACAAACCTGAGGCAGTGGTAATACAACAAGTATATCAACCCAAAAGTATCCACGGAAGTAGTGCCAAGCAATTTTTGTAGGGTGGTCAACCAACTCTCCGGCACCCATAACTGTTGACTCGGGAGCTATATAAGCTAATCTGAACTGCACAAAATAATGAAGCAGAAGAAAGTAAGTAGCGTCTTTTAAAAGCAAGGGACTTAAAACATTTGGTGAATGATGGACTATAGAAGAGCCTCTTGCAAGATTATTCTAGACCCAATTTGGAGTGTCAGTCTTGTCA
Source organism: Erythroxylum citrifolium (assembly GCA_026284465.1). Classification (NCBI taxonomy): domain Eukaryota; kingdom Viridiplantae; phylum Streptophyta; class Magnoliopsida; order Malpighiales; family Erythroxylaceae; genus Erythroxylum; species Erythroxylum citrifolium. The sequence continues at coordinate 49,406,994 of JANKOE010000006.1, forward strand.
AGTTACTTGGTGTTCCCGGAGTCAATAAACAAGATCCAATTCCCTTGCTTTTTGGTTTGTACTATTGGTTCCAGTTCATGTTCAAAAGTTCCAAATTTAGATATATCTTGTATTTTATTAGTGATTTTTCTAGGATGAACTAAATGTACAACATGAATTCTTGTTAGAGTTACTCCTCATATTTGGCACAAATTCAAAAAAACTTTCTAACTTTGGTTCATATTCTTCATTGTGAGGTGTAATAATAATATATTTTATACAAGAAATTTAGTTAGCCTATGTTGGAATAGTTTCTATGTCTATATTGGAAGAATGGTGAACCTACAATTGTAAATATTATTAACAGGTGCCACTGATACTGAACAAATAAAATAGAGCAATAATATGAGCAGAGAGGACGGTATACCTGAAGAAATATGTTTAGTAAGTAGACAAGATCAGTCATGCTCCTAAAAACCACAAGTGTTGTGGTCAAGGGCCAACTGATGACTATACAATTATTCTCCTGCATTCAAATAGAGGGAAATTACAACTATTGTATCAGCACAAGTAGAGGTCTATCAGCACAAGTAGAGGTCTATCCCAAATCAGTAAGGGCGAATGATGAAAGTGATTTATGTTGTAGAAAGAACCTATAGCCCAATTTTTTAAGGTTGTAAGAGATGGTGTATTGCGTTGTTTACAAGCTCACTTAAAAGGAACTTAGAATCAATTAAATTAATTTGAGAAAGAAGTGCGCATCTTAAATCTTAATTAGAAGCAGATACTAGAGGCATTATTTTCCTAGAAAAACCATTTTGAGAAAGATTTAGCACCTTAAGTCCCAATTAGATGCAGATACTTGTAGCATTATTTAGTGTGTTTGGGGATCAATTCCAAACTGAGCTCGTCATGGAAATTTAATAGTGACTTTGTGAACTATGATGGAATGGGGTGTAATTCTTTGGGGGGTAATCATAATGTCCCATACTCTAAATAGGAGATTATGTTAAAATCATGTAATAAAAGGGCTATAAAATTGAAAAAGATTTTCAGCGTGTTTTTCTTTCTGCAATTTTATCTAGAGAATGAAATAAAAAAGAATTGACAAAGAGAAGTTTGAAAGGGAAAATGATGTAGGACAAAAAGAAGAATTATTAACTAGTAGCTAAAACTCATAAATTTAATACAATATGAATTTCAGCCTTTATCTTTGATATCAATCCAATTCTCAATCCTCATCCCACCAAATTAAAACTTGTGATTGATTAATCTTTCCTCTTTTATTTATTTTATAGACTTTAAGTTCTTTTGCATCAGAAAAGTTCGACATATGCCTAGTCCAAGGTTGTAATAAGAAATTTTACAAAACTACAAACGCTTTTCGTTTATAAAATTTGGTGTATGAAAAAACTTTTAGGACAAGACTAGAGCTTATACAACCATGTGGAAATAAAACTTACCTGTTGCGCCGACAGCAAGAAGAAAAATAAAGGGTCTATGAAAATTGCCAGCAAACAAGAAATCACAAAAAATTTGTTCCATTGCTGAACAACTTTAGCATGCGGATTCATAATGGGAATATGTTGATTCAGAAAAGAAATGATCCTCCTTGCCCACCCTTTAGCATCCCCATAAATAACAGTTTGGAGCTGAAAAAGGAAAAGAACAAATAGTTCCATTACGGCAAAGATCTAATACTATGATGACTTAAAAGTGAAGTTAAAGTACCAGGATCACATATGTTAGAATGTTATGAATTTATATGTTCAACAGGTTGATATTACTGAATTCAATGATTAAAGTAGAAAGAACAAACAATTTATATGTAATTAAAACTGGAAAGCAAGTAAATGCCAAAATTTTAAAAGAATGTATCATGCATTAGGACCGTCACAGGCACTGACAAACTGTTTGTAAAACATATTGATTTGAGTAATTCTCCCATGATAGGACTATGTTAATAATGCTCCAACTCAATGATTATGCTTAGAACAATTAAGAACAGAAGTAGAAGATTTCTCTGTCGAGATAGAAAAACCATGAAAACAGAAAGTAAAAATGAAACAGAACTATGGAAGTAGAAAATGAAATATTATCAATTGCAATCCACCCTAATGGATAAATATTATTCACTTATACTCATGATACTTGTTCCTTTAAGAACTTAAATCAAGAAAATAGAGCATCTTTTATCTTCCCAACAAAGGTAATTGCAAGGGAGCATCAGGATGACTTTGGAGCAAAGTCGAGAAGTAAAATATATGTATCATATTGCAATTTTCATAATTATGTGAAAATAGAAGAGATTTGAAGCGAATAATTGAGCTTGTATATAGCTTAGAAAGTAAACAAATGCAATGGTGTTCGTTAACATGTTTAGTACCACAAATAAACTTGATTAACTGATATAAACTCAACTGTGTTTTGTTTTGCTTTTTAAGGCAAAAGAAAGTCCAATAGAAATTAATGCCATCTAGAATAGCAGAAAGTTTTAATTAGAGAAATGACTCTAGACAATTAACTAAGACAACAATCAGGGAAAAATATGTCAATAATGTTATTGTTATAGTAACAGAATCAAGAAAGTTTCTGCTTTTTGAAATGCCGTTGACCACAAGTAGAATTCTCCCACTAAAATATAACATCAAATTTAACAAGGAGCAACTTGCTTACCTTGGGGTCAAATATCCTCAAAGCCTTTGAATGTTTGGGACCATTTGCTTGAGTACTGTAAATTGAAGGGCATGTTGTGCAGTAAGGATTATCACACTTTCCTAACGGTCCAGACTTCAGTAGATGTTCATTTTGACTAATAGGATTCTCATTGGTCTCCAATCCACTAAAAGAAGGGAATCGTTCTGCCTTTGGTTTCATTATTTTGGTTGAAAAATGGTTGGGCCCAAAAGGATGTTCAGCGTTACGGTTAATAAACAATGGACCACTCATTTGAATCAATGGAGTTCTTCTTTCACTACGCAATGGACCAGTGTAACCAACAAGGTTGTGTTCACTTTCAGAAGACTCCACAGACTTCATAGGAATAGATGATGTATTTTTTTTCCCGGAACTGAATTCCTGAAATCGAGAATCTACATTTTCATCCATTGAATAAGGATGCATGTCTGATAGCATTGGTACATCATCCTTGTGCTTGCCGCCCATTTCTAATTAAAAATGGAAGCAAGGAAAAGATAAGAACCTAGGAGGAGAAGAAATGTAAAAATAAATTTGATGTCCTCAAATAGAAACAAAAGAAATATTAAATCATTAAAAAACTCTTAAGTGAAAAAAGCCTCATAAGTTTGAAGAAGCCTACAGAAAAGCAGAAGAGGTGTTATGAAGTTCAAAAGTTGGCAATATCCTATAATCATTCACAATCAACCTGTTAATGCTAACAAAAAACGCAATAATCAAGGAAAGATAGTGGTACAGCATAGAACACTAGTTTAACGATTGTGCTAGTAGATCAAGTCAACGGACAGGAGCCCAAAAATCACATTAATTGCATAATAATAGTAATTTATAACCAATGCTACTTCATAGCTAGTAAAAACATTTAGCATGTCTACCAAAAATAACCGAATTACTGATGAAATCATGGGAACCTCTTTTCTTTCATAGCATTCTCCTGCTGTCAAATTAGTACGTTAGGTTACACATTCTAGACACATGTCCCGAGTGCATTACTGTAGCTGTGCTTCTGTGGACTATCAGGAAAGTTTCTAACTGATGTTAGTTGTATAGCTTATTTGGTTACATTAATGCAAGTATTAGGATATGTTTGAACACAAAGTAAGGTATGCTCATCAATTATTCTGCATCAATAATGTATATCTGATGTATGGTACATGAAGCATAATTGTATTGTTCAAGTGTTGTGGGATTAATAATTTATTACACAAAGCATGGAATGCTAGCTCAATTGCTATGTTACCCTGCCACTTAATTACTGGTATAGATAATTCAATGTAGATAAAGGAGACAGTGGTAAGATGCATACTAATCACCTATAAGAGGAGCTAAAGAGAATAGGATCTTGAAAGATGAATGGGTTTGTTCATATGGGATGTTTGCTAATTTTCTCAAGATAAAGAAGTAGTCAAGTTCACTGTGACAAAGCTGAGGACCAGCCTGTAATCTAGACTAGACAAGTCTATAAAACGTGTACTGAAGCCAAATGGTAAGAAAGGAAGCCAAAATGAAGCCGCACATGATAGATTACGAATTACTACAAAATCCAATCAGAAAAAACCGTAACATATTTTTGTCCATAAGGGCAATTTTGTCAATGTCTTATAAGGTTGGACTAACATTAATTGCAATTTTGGTTTTAAATAAATTATCGGTTAAGCTACCTCATTTGATCCAGATAAAGATAATTAAGTGGCCCAACAAATGATCTAAATCAATGGGTCAAAGTTCGGGTAAAAAATGGGTCCCGATTAGTGTGGACCGGGTCTATATCGGCCTTGTGATGGGGAAGCCCGATATAAAAGCTATATAAAGGTAAGGTCTCCTGCAGTTACTCAAGAAGAGGATTCTCGAGCATAAGGTTCTTGACCCCTTAAGGAAGCTCGGGATTTGAGGAAACTGTAGAAAGGCCTTGCCCGTGAGCCGGTGAGCACTTTCCACTAAAGGACCAGGGAGATTCGGAGACATTTGGAGCTCGAAATCAGCATCGGAATATGAGATGGAACCGAATCTAGGTATTCCGTATTACCTTCATTTTTAATCCCTTCACGGGACCCTGGGGTACGTAATAAGGTCCCCTCTACGTACTAACATGTGGTATCAGAGCGGTTACGTGATCGGATTGCCGGAAACGAAGGTTTTTC
>JANKOE010000006.1:49411910-49427376 GCA_026284465.1 Erythroxylum citrifolium
ATGATACAATTTAGATCATAAAGGTATCATCGTAGTTTGCCACACTCCATTTTCCCATTCATGTTAGTGGGGTATTAAGTATTCGTAATTGTATTGGATCTGTGTTAAATAGGACACATGTATTTGATGCTTTTCAGTACCGAAAGCCTTGCGGGACAGAATGATGGACTTTTGTATCTTTGGATCAAATGTTTTGTTTTTAAAACTTAGTCGACTATACAGTAGCGTGACTTAACCAAGTTTTAAAGTTATTTTTAAACTAGAGTCTACTGTAATTAATGATAGTCCAAAGGGGAGATTGTAAGACATTTTTGCCCCTAAGGGTAATTTTGTCAATGTCTCATAAGGTTGGACTAACATTAATTGCAATTTTGGTTTTAAATAAATTATCGGTTAAGCTACGCCATTTGATCCAGATAAAGATAATTAAGTGGTCCAACAAATGATCTAAATCAATGGGTCAAAGTTCGGGTGGAAAATGGGTCCCGATTAGTGTGGACCGAATCCATATCAGCCTTGTGATGGGAAAGCCCGATATGAAAACTATATAAAGGTAAGGGCTCCTGCAGTTACTCAAAAAAAGGATTCTCAAACATAAGGTTCCTGACCCGTTAAGGAAGTTCGGGATTTGAGCAAACTGTAGAAAGGCCTTGCCCGTGAGCCGGTGAGCACTTTCCACTAAAGGACCCGGGAGATTCGGAGACGTTTGGAGCTCGGAATCGACATCGGAATCTGAGATAGAACCGAATCCAGGTATTCCGCATTACCTTCGTTTTTAATCCTTTCACGAGACCCTGGGGTACGTAATAAGGTTCTCTCTACGTACTAACAAAAACTAGATGGAAAATAGTTGGCATTTTGTACTAACTGGTATTCTTCAAAGCCTATCGGACATGTATATAGTTAACGACTAACATAGTCATATGTTACCAAGGGCAGCCTGCAATATTGAAGCAACCAACAAGAACATATCACCAAACTATCTGTAGAACAGAAACCTAAAATCTTATAATGGACAAAACCAGTATAGAGAGTGTTGTCCAATTCTAAGACACCGAGCCCTCAAGAGTCATAAGACTTCAAACTAAAACAAAGTGTTTAGGTAGGTCCTCTTCAACATAGAGAAACCTTCGTTCAGAGCATAATTAAACCGAACTAATTGATGTTTCTGGTTACCAACTGACACCAATCAAACTGGTGCATTTTAAAGGAAAAAACAACAACATCAATCTATGCCCACGCATGAAACAATATTAAAAAGAACAGAAACCTGTGTAAGCTGAAACTCCCCTACTTCATCACACAAAAAAAGCAATCTAAACATGCAGGTACTCACCAGAGCATAAAAATGACTACTTCAAACCGTTAACCAGAAGCTAGCGAGAGAGAGAGAGAGCAGCAGCAGCAGACTTTGAAAAGTCTAAGTCCGCTGTGTTGTTTAATGGGGATTAATAAATCAAATAAATAAGGTGTGCCCGTGTCTAAATATCCTATAATTTATTTAATATTAATCACGTTTTATTGTTTGTTGTCGTCAGTTACCAGCTGTCTTCAACGTACGTATAGCCTGCCCCACAAAAAGCTGGTTCTTTTCCTTTTGCTTTTTATTATGCTCTTCTATTCTTTAATTATATATATCATAAAGCACAAATAAATAAACATTTATACATTTTATATAAAAATAAATGTCAAATAAAATAATTTATAAAAATAACCATTATTCAATTTTTATTTGATTATTTTAGTATTATTTAAATAATAGTTCAAATTTTATACAATAAAAAGAGTATTTTACATATGTAAGATCTATATCTAAAATAATTGCAAGATGGATGAAGTTCTAGTTCATCATATCAGATTATGATGGCTTAAGTAGAGAAATGTATCATAAGATTTATGTAATAAAAAGATACTATTCAAGTTGAAAGGTAAACTTTATCGTTTAACGATTAGGTCGGCCATGCTTTTATGAAATAGAGTATTGGTCTATCAAACAGATGCATAGTAATACGTTAATAGTGGCGGAGATGAGATTGCTTTATTGAATGTGTAACCTTATTGTAAGAGATAAGGTCGTAGATGTAATGGTTGGAGCAAGGACATAGAGTAGAAGTGACTAGTATTTTTGAAAAATTAAAAGAGACAGGGCCTAGGTAGTTTGAACATGTTAAGAGGAGATACTCTAATACTTTAGTGAGAATATGTGAAAAGATTATACTTATAGACTCTAAGAGAAAAAAAGGTAGGTCTAAGAAGAATTGAGGGTAAATAATCAACAATGATATGATTCTAATTTACCAAAGACATGACCCTCAATTAAAAAAAACTTTAGATAATACAAATAAAAGATCTTATGTAGAGAAATCCTTCTCATTGATGCAAGTCTTCGAATTATTTTCTTTAGGGTCTTATGTCTTATATTTAACGTAAACATTTAATATGTAATACTTCCTTCTTAGTTATTTAGCATAAAATATTTACTTTCTTAGCCCAAATATCTTCTTTCAAAGACTTAATTGATTTATTTATTTACTTGTCTTCTTTTTTATTTGTATATTGATTTACTTATTTTATCTTTAATTTTTATTCTTTTCCTTGTCTATATTTATTTTATTAGTTATATTAATATTAACACTTTTATTTATATTTATTTGTATTTTATTTTGATTATTATTATTTTAATTTTTTCTTTTTTTTTACGTAGATCTTTCGAAAATAGTTTCTCTACTAGTTACAGAACTAAGAGATGGCAGTGGGTCAGGCCAAGCCTAAGCTTGCCTATGTCCAAGCCTAGCTTGACCCTGCTATTGGGGCCTAGGCCAGTCTGGGCTCGATTCTATCCTAAGTCCTACTCAGCTTGGCACAATTTTTTTACAAAAAAATTAAAACTTCAAAACGAAGTCAATTTTAACAAAAAGACATCTTTTTGCTTGTAAAAGTTGGGGCGGAATCATCTGTCCAATATTATGGTGTCTTATTCTGTCCTATGAATCTCAATCATTCATTTATGCGGATCCCGCGTTCATTTATGCGGAACCTACACAAAACTCACATAAATAAATGGCTGAGATTTATGGAATAAAATAAGACACCATAATATTAGACAGAGGACCTAGACTCGTAAAAGTCAAGTGTCAGCTCTAGTCCGGCTTAGGTAGCCCTAGTCCTAATTTAGTCTTAGGCCTAATCAACCTAACTCTAGCCTAGGCCTAATTATCGTCCCTAATTGAACCTCGTCAAATTCTACATACCAACGAGAATTTTATTGAATTATTGGTATCGTTGAAACCAGATCTTCTATCCAGTTTTACTCTGTCTTATTCTGTCTCATGGAATCTCAGCCATTTATTTTGTGGGACCTACGCAGGTTTCATGCGGATCCTATATAAATAAATGGTTGAAATTTATTAGACACAATAAAACACCATAATATTAAACAGAGGATCAGAACTCAGTATCGTTGTTGTTATAAGCCTTAACAATCACATTGCAAGTTATCTATTTTCTCTCTCATCTAGTATATTTCCAAAAATACAGCCTAACCGATAGAAACATACATCAACTATGGCCTTTTCTGCGTAATTATTCTATATTGTCATGTTATGCTTGCCTATACTTTTGACGTGGGTAGGACCTGTTTTAGACTTTTGGTTTCCCTTCATTTCGCAATTCACATTATGTATCAGTATCAGATGTCACATCATTGCTCTTAAAGACGATTTCAACTTCAGCACCTAAAGCCAAATGACCCGAAAACTTTAGGAGTCTTTGCTGTCTAGTCAATTATTTGCTTGCTTTGTGATTTTGTGAACACTCTGGTTTATAATAGTTGGTTGTGTTCTATTATTATACCTTCATTCATCTTTATTAATTCAATTTCAATTTCAAAAAATAATAAAATAGCATCATCCTGGGATTGGTTTGGTGGTGGTCCAAGGACTAAAGACTTGCGAGAAGAGCATGTCCGTCCCATTAATTTTCTCTCATCTGATCAACTAACTTTCAGTACTCTTTAACATTGATAGGTAAAATTGGACCTTGTGTGGTCATATCTTTGCCTTCTTAAGTAAATCAGAATATTGTTTTTATAGCTTATCATGGACAGCCGAAAGAAAACTCTGTTGGGATGCTCAACTTGAAAAAAGTAAAATTTCATACTTCAAACCATCTTTCCTGCTATGTTAATATTTTGATCTTCTGTTTCTAATAACCCGAGTAAGTATCATCCGTTTATACTTCTTTTAGCTTGGCTTTCGGGTTAGCGGTATATATTTCCAGTGCTCCTTATATCCTTCAAACTTATTTATATTCAATCTTTTTACTCTAGTAATTTTACTTTTCTACATTTCACATTTCAAATACCTATTCAAAGTCTTTGGAGCATGTAAACTGGATATTACAATGTGAAAGAGAATGGTGTATATATATTTAAGGATTCTAGTTTGACCAGCAAAATTTGTCAAGCAGACCATTTCAATCATACAACTGTATGTTTTATGGTCGTTATCTCATTAACATTTCATGCTTAAATATAACTATTCAAAATAAAAATATATATATAACATTTCATGCTTAAATATAACTATTCAAAATAAGAAAATATACCAAAATTCTCGTCAATCATCTCTCGTAATCAATTAGATCAATTACTCATGATTAAATCCTAAACTATTCGTTAATAAAAATAATATTTTACAATCTACTAAAACAAAGAAATTGTCTATTTATAAATGACAATATTCATCTAAAGTGGAGTACACACTTTTATCTCATCCTATGTTCCAACAAACCATTCTCATTGTTATACTTCACATTTATATACATCCATTACCTTTTTAGGATCTCAAATCACATAAACAACAAAATTCAATTATTCAATACACCCAACTAAAAATTTATCCCCAATATAATTTCAAAATAGTTGTCCCAATTCAAAAAGGCACGTGCCTATTTAATTTTATATATCCAAATCACTCTCAATTTACATAAACTCAATCCTTGAAGACTTTCAACTTGACTCACATAAACTCAATCCTTGAAGACTTTCAACTTGACGAAAACCTAATTCTACCAAACCCCTTTAAGATATTACACCAATCTACCTGAAATTGAAACATTATATAAGAAAGTTATGAACTACCACCCAAATAAATATCAAATATGCATAAACAAACAAACAATTAACTAGAAAGCTCTAATTGACATATACTACTAACCTTTGTTTAAAAAAATACTTTTAATCTCCTTTTGAAGCAAATACATGCTAAGCACTCCTCGCAATGCTTAAAAGTTAAAAAAAAGATCCCTTTAAAATGTTGTATCTCCCATTAAAGTAATCCCTCTCATTGCCTTGTGTCTCTCCTTTACATTTTTGAAAGTTTTCTCTTTCAATTTTTTTAATGATTTAAGTACTTTTAAAAATTCATTTTCTAAATATTCAATTAGTTTATCATTTTGTTTGGTTAGCCAGACTTCACTCTATGCAAAATCATGTTATTATAGACTAGCCAATAGTAAAGATTTGGCTAGCTAATATCAACTTTAGATACCCTCTAAAAGTTGTAAAAGTTCTCTTAGTTTTTTGTAAACTCTTGAATCATTTCAATATGATATTCCTATCAAAAGTTACAATCAAAATATCAAACAATGATTGATGATAAACAAAATGAACTCAAACCCCTCTTTTATCAAATTATCCTATTTAAGTTTGACAAAAACTACTAATGTTTTCTTACAAAATGTAGATATTCATGTTAAATTTTTATTACTTCTTAAATAACCTTCACTCAATTATTTCATTAAAAGATATACTTAAAATACCAAATATTATTCACTTTTAACAACATATTAGACTAATATGCCTTTTATTACACTCTCCTATTTGGGTTCAATTTAATCACATCTTACAATATCCCAACAATTATATAAACTCAATAATATAATAAATCCCATGAAACACAACATTTCAATCATAAACTAAAATAAATTATAAAAAATTAAGAAACACACAAACAAACAAAAAATTCAGGGTCTTGCACAATGCAACTTATATCACACATTTAAACAAAATGGAATCATTCCCTAATTGTGCCTTTATGAACGTCGTGCATGTAATAAGCTCTATTGTTAAGTCAAATTCATATTGATCTAGCACTAGAGGTAAGATAGTTGTTGAAAAGAGGATGTCAAAGTCGAAAAATGATGAAGTCGCCTATTATTGGTGGCTACTTATGTATGAGAAAAGGAGTGAAGTCGGCTAAAGATACCTTATCTATATGTTTGCAATCGTTTGCTTACAAACTACTTATTTTTTTCTATGACGAAGGCATCTTTAATGTATATGTTGGTATGAAGTAATTAATCATAAGAATAAGAGATATTAAGGAGTTCTAAGGTTGCAATAATATGGTTTACAAATTGTTAGTTTATACCCTTATAACTGATTAGTTGATTATAGTTTATATATGATATTATCTATTTACTCAATAAAACATTCTTTATTTTTATGTAATTTATTATATTTAATTCTTAATACTAAATCTAAAATTACGAAATATTCATGGTGATATCAAAATTATGATATGATCATAATTATAAGATTCAAATTATATTTAAGTGTTATTCCTAAATTGTTCTTAGTTATAGTTTCACCAAAACGATATATTGATTGAGTGACAATACTAGCATATGTTATGTTTCTTCTTTTACAAAGAAAGTAGTTGATCTCATGAACTAAATTATAAGAACATCTAAATAAATATATTATTGCTTATCTGAGAATATGTTCATTGAATTCAACTATTAGTAAGGATCTTGAATGGAACATTATTTTTGTATTTATGGATTTTCTCATTGTGATGGATTTTCTCATTTTTATTAGATTTCTTATTAAATTGGCTTGTTAATAACGAGCTTAAATGGACAAGTACTTTCAAATTTGAATGGAACATTCTTATCTTTCCTTGAGCAAGGTCTCCTACATAAGCATAACTCAGATTGTGTCTATCTTCAAAAGTTAAAGATAGATCTACAGTTTACACCCACTCGCATGTTCCAAACCGTATCTAACATCTTAAATATACAAAAGGATCCATAATCACTAAACTTTGGGAGTGATTGAGCCCAAGTTTACATTTTTAATTGGCTGCATTTTTAATAATTGTTTAAGTACTTTTTGACTCCTAATTGCTGATTTTTGTGCTTAAATTGATTCCCTGTGATTAGCTTATATGAATTGCAAATTGTCAGTAAAATTGTTACAAGTTGATACTAATTGCATTATAATTTTTTCAAGAACAATTGATGCTGCAAATTGTGATTTAATTGTAGGAACACAAAGGAGTCAACCATGCCAAGAAGTCAATAGGTCGTGAGTTTTCCACACATCGCGACGCATCCAACAGAACAGGTCAAGCACGTCGCGACGTATGCCAAATTCCAAGTCGCGGCGCCTCAACAGACAACCTCACGTCGCGACGTCAAACAATTCCTACGTCGTGACGAGTGAGCAAAGTAGCACGTCGCAACGAGAATTAATTCGCACGTCGCGACGTGCAGACAAAAACCTGGGCTCCAAATGAAAATTTCCCTCACTGTTCTGACCCGGCCCGTCTCGGTTCTTTAAATACTTACCAAATTAGGTCATTAGAATGGGGGGGCTTACTACGTACAAGGCGGCCGGCTACACACCGTATGCACCGAATATAGGGAGAGCATATTATACACATCTTCAGCAGCCTCCAAGCGACTGACGTTTTCTCTTCACCGCACCACCTTCATCACTTCCTCTCCAATCATCACCATTCATCTACGCCTCGTCTACCGTCAGTCTCTGGAGCCATGGTTAACGTCGAGACTTCAGCAGTGATGGAGATCGCCAGAATCATGCGCGGCTAAAGTTTTCGATCCTCTTGAGGATGTAGCATCGGGCTTGAGTTCATGGGCTTCAAAGGGGAGTATCATTCATCGTCTAAAATTTAGTTATAATGTTGTATAACACTGAGTTAGAGTTTTCGGTATTATGACTAGAGTAGCCTGATTATGGTTTAATTGGGTGTTGAACGATGCTTTTTGTTATGGATATTGTTTATGTTGAATCTTTCGCTTGAATATATGAGGTCTCATATATGTCTTGGGTGATTGCATTAATCCTGATTATCTGCATGGTTGTGTTTGATATGAATGATTATGTTTGATCCGATGACTAATTGCATGAACATGTCCATTTCGCACACTAAGGTTTTTAACAAGGCTTTAATTAATGGGTTATTTAATTAAATCATTGGACTTAAAGGATCCTTTAAGGTTGATTTTTCGGAAACTTAGTGGATTCTATCCCCGCAAATCTATTTTGAACTGTGATAGCCTAACTCATTTTCAAGAGGACTTTATCCAATTTGATTATATTTTGAACTTTTGTTAATCTCAAATTTCCCAAAAATCCAAAAAGATACTTTTACTATTTTCTTTAGTCGTTTTCTTTAGTTTTGATCAATACATAAAAACCCTTTTTTTTATCAGCTTTAATTGCATGTTTTTGACTTTAGGCTAGCTTTAAACTTTTTTCGTCGGTTCCAAGAAGTGAGACGACCCGAGGTTGCATCTTATAATACAATCTTTGGAATTAAATATTTTTGACCGGTTTTCAAGAATCGATTTTAGGATCGAGCGACGAGCCGCGATCAGGGAGTGTCCTAAATTATGCCTTAATTGTGTTAAAGATTTCATAGTCAACTTAGTCTGGCTCAACACAATTAAAACCCTAGTTTTTTTTTGTTTGGTATTTAGGGAATATTTCTTTTAGTTAGAACAACTTGGAGATATTTGTTGTTTAAGAGCCTTTAGAGCTTCTTATACTTGTTCTTCATTAATCTTCAAGCTTATCAAAGAATTCTTTCTTTATAACATTATAATATTTTGTGAATTTTGTTCTTAATTTTTTTGGATTTTATTAAAACTTGATTGTAGGTTCTCTATTTTGTAATCCTAGGTGGGTTTATTTGTTGGTATCACAACTTGGCTCTAAATCAAGTACGGTTACTCTATCATTTTCATATCATTCAAATTCTATTATATTCTTTTATTAAAAAAGAAAATTATGTTTTTTATGATTCTTTTTCATTTTAATACATCATATTTTTGTTTTTAAAGTGACAAAAAAACTCAAATTTCTTCATCTTCTTATTTTTAGGGTTTGAGTATCTCTCTTATTATGTTAGGATTTTTTCTTTGTTAATTCATTATTTTGTGTCTTTCATATATGATCCTTTCAAGTCCTCTTGTCTACATTTTTGTTATGAAAAATTATTTTGTTATAGAAAGAAAAGGAAAAGAAGAAACGAAAGGAAAGGGAAAAAAATAAAGTAGTGTAGAAATGGTTACATCAAGAAATCATTCCTAAATATATTTTCAAATTATTGCTAGCCATCCTTATTTTATTCAATTTTCTGTATTTCTTGCTTAATATGTGAGTTAATTTCTTATCGTGATCAACAGTTCATAAGTTTTTAGATTTTCAAGGTTAAATACTTGTTTAAGTTTGCCTAATTCTTTGAAGAACTTATGAAGGAGTAGAATATGAGTGGTTTGTCATCTTTGAGAGCAAACACATGAGAGGTTGCATAAGAAATTTTTCTTTACTAAATTATCTAGATGCTTTCAAATATGTCTACTAAATGTGCTTTGCCACTAAAGGAAGAGAAATACAACTTGTATTTTATATAGGTCATGCAACTATAGTTTGAGAGGAAGAATACAATATTTTGAGAGATTAGTGAACAATTGGAGTAGAAAGATAATGACATAGCCAATTTGAGAAAGGGACAATCTTCACAAGTTCCTAATGAACATTAGCAATAAAAGGGAGTTCTCCAAGATGATTTTGATAATGATGATGATCTAGCATTTAAGGTTGAAGATGACATATATACACTTAAAGGAGGAGTTTGACATGATTAGGAGAAAAGAAGGGGCTCAAAGTTTGAGAAGGTGTGGATGGTAATCTTAAAAGAATTAAGATGAACATATCTTCCTTTAAGTATAGGAATGACCTTGAAGCTTATTTCGAGTGGAAGAAAAAGATAAAATTGATTTTTTGACTATCATAATTACTTTAAGGAGAAGAAGATAAAGTTGGTTATAGTATAGTTAACTGATTATGTCATAATTTTATGACATTAGAAGGTTACTAATAGGAGAATAAATTGTCAGTAACTTGTAAAGATTTGAAATACAATGAAGGCTCTTATAAGGAAGCTATTTATATCAAGCTATTATTATAGGGATTTATATCAGAGGTTACAAATTCTTATCTAAAGATCAAAGAATGTGAAAGAATATCATAAGATGATGGAAGTTGTCATAATTTAAGTCAATGTAAAAGAGAGCAGAGAAGGCACTATGGCAAGGTTTTTAAAAAGATAAAATAAAGATATAACCAATATAATAAAGTTACAACACTTTATAAAATTGGAAGAGACGGTTCATATGGCTATGAAGACAGAGAGAAAGTTAAGAAATCTTTAAGTAATCTGCAAAGCCACTGAGAAATATTGGTGTTGTTCTTAATGCTAGTTAGATACAAGCATAAACACCAATACTAAGGATTGAATAAGGTATTAAGAATAGACCTACATGATGCTTATGGCATTAAGATGAACATTTATGGGATTTTATAAACATCAAGGCATTTTTAGATATGTTATTCAAATAA
Source organism: Erythroxylum citrifolium (assembly GCA_026284465.1). Classification (NCBI taxonomy): domain Eukaryota; kingdom Viridiplantae; phylum Streptophyta; class Magnoliopsida; order Malpighiales; family Erythroxylaceae; genus Erythroxylum; species Erythroxylum citrifolium. The sequence continues at coordinate 49,422,622 of JANKOE010000006.1, forward strand.
AAACATCAATTAATCATTATATTTAAAATTTTCAACGATCTAATTATAGAATCTTGAAATAACTTAATCAAAGGTATATGATGATCCTAAAGGAAATATATTTTATTATTAGTTGATTCTTCTTACTAATAACTCATTCAAGTGGTAATTCAACCTATTTAGTTTAATTTAATTTTAGTTTGAATTTAATCAATCAATTACTTTTATTTGGTGACTAGATAATAATAGGAATTTTAGACGTAGTAATTATAAATTTTCTTATGGGATTGATATATGCTTATCACATTATTATTACAAAACGATCAATTCACTTTTCTATATACTTATGCTAGAATAGTAGAGAAAACATTAAGCATTAACTAAAAACACTAAAGAAGGATAATTAAGGGTGTATTTGCCCTAAATAAGATGTGTAATATATGTTTAGTTTATGTATGCAAGCTAGTCAATGCCTTAGTGAATACACAAAACACCATTGGGGTGTGCACTTTACGTACTAGATAGTCCTCCATTATTTTTATTGGTGCTTATGACACCCAAAAGCTAGGAATGCAATTTGATAACTATCAATATATGATAATATAAAGAGATTATTCAATATAAATTAATCACACAAATTATAAAGGACTTAAAGAGTGTAAGGAAAGAGAAAGACAAACTAACATAAGTAGTTCAGTAAACAACTCTTGCCTACGTCCGCTCTATAATTTTTTTGGAATTTCCACTAAGTATCTTCTTACTACAAGGCGAAGAGAAACTTTTATAAAACAATTTTGTTTTCCACAAGTAATCCAACTCTTCTTACAATCTTTCTCCATAATAAAGAGTGAGCTTACTCATAAATGAATTTACAACTTAAAATATATCACTTGATTACTTTAATAAAGATAAACGACTCAGTCACTAATAAAAAAGAGACAATGAATAATCAAATGCTTGAAAAATTTTGGAAATATGTGTATAAAAACACATGAATGCTTTTTGTTGCAAAAACCAATGAGAAGATTTTTTTAAGGTTTTGGGACTCAAACTAGCTACTAGAGTTAAAAATTTGCTATCACAATGGCTAGTTACAAGATACTGGTAGACCAATGTGCATTGAATGCGTAAGATTCACTACCTATTGAGTATTAGTCGACTAACACATCATATCTCATGTTGGTGGACCAATATATCAACAAATGTAACTATAAACTCTCATTACATTAATTTTAGTAACTTTAACATATATTGGTCAATCACTATCACATATATGTTGATCAATCCCTCAAAATCATGTTCTAACAACTTTAAATGCTCAAGCCTTCTTTCTTAATGCAAAATTGTCGTAATACTTTTCAAAATGTTCCCCAAAGAATGACTTATAGTGTGAGAGGATTTTTTTTTTAGAATCATCAATCGCCCAAACCGTCTCGTATCTCAATCAATGGATCCACCAATTGATCAAATACTAATCCAAATTTATACCTGACCAATGGACTCACTGTGCGCACAGCCTGGTGACGTCAACCAAGTAGCTTATACCATAAAAATCCTCCACATCATCATATATCAAGATAAGTCTAACATTACATAACAAAAATATGTATACATGTGTGCATATGATAATGATGATAATTTCCATGATAAATATATGAATGATTTCTAATGCATGTTTATAACTATGAATATTAACTTATGGGTATAATGCACTTTTTCACGTCGAACCTAGTGTCTCGAATTGGAAGTCTGCTCTTGATTGATCTATAGAAAGAAAAGTAAAAATGACTATTAGGATTTAAAACCTAAGCCAATTTTAGATACAGTACCTCGAGAATAAGATCATGACTTAATACTAAAGAGCTCTATTTTCTATTTTAAAACAACGATGTAACATTTTACGAAGAGCCTACTGAAAATTCAACAGAGTTTCCTCTAAAAAACGGATATCCCCATTTTGAAAGAAGGGTCATTCCTACAATAAAAACACAATTTTATATCCACCAATAACCGCAGCTCAATTTGGGCCTCCAAACTATATGTCTATACCCAATTGAGTTTACACTTATATCGCAAAATCCATAATAATCCAATTCACATTTCAAGCATACAACTTCTAACCCATACACCCTCATTTATACTAAATACATCCAGATAATCTCAATTCTAATCAACAACTCAATTTAATCAATTTCATGCATTTATATAAGAATATAACCCTTTCTAAATTTTTCTCTCACAAACTATAAAGAATTTCAATAATTTGCTTTTATGAAAAGTGATTCATATAATATTTAGGAATTTTTAAAATTATTTTCAACTATTTTTGGGCTAGTCAGAAAATCACCATTGTCATCATAGTGTGGGGTACATGTGTTGGCCTCGAAGAGGCGATGACCTTCAACACCCATCCAATAATGACGAGCTCACCTCTAAGAATATCTAATAGTGCTATTCTTGCTTCGAAACTCATCCTGGTTTGCGAGAATCGAAGGATTAAAGTTCAAATGTGACATATTTCCGTTCACTAGTAAAATGGGTCGATTGATGTCGGATTTTCCTCCTTTTTTACATTTTTAGGGTTGTTAGACACGATAGTGGTGTTAGTTTCACCCAAAAATGAATAAAAATAGGAGATGAATCAAAATTTCCAGTCATGATTCCTCCAAATCTAGGTTATTTTTATGAATTAAGTTAAGGGGTTTTATATAACGTCCTGAGAGTTTTTCGTAGAGTCCTAAAGTGCCAGAAATGCTGGTCGGACGGTGAAGGTACAAGTGTAAGATGTTGAGAGTGAATAGTAAGCTATAGGGAAAAAAGTTTAAGAGAGAAATGAACTTAACCTTTCTTAAGCTCAACTTATACTTTTATAGGTTTTTCTCCTTATTGATCCATTATGAGTGATTTAACAAAAATTTAAATCATTATATTCTCCCTCTTATAAAAACATTCGTCCTGGAATTTTAAATATTACCTCATTATTGAAATAGATATAGGTATTGACTCTGCATATTCAGCTCCATCTCCCACATACAGTCATTCATCGTATGATTACACCATAACACTTTCACCACTGGTATCTCTCTTGAGCTCAGTTGACGAATCTGATAATCTACTATGGCAATAAGTTGTTCTTTATACGTCAATCACCATCAATCCCCACATTACATGGCTGAAGGTTATGAGAGGGATCCGAAATATATCAACATGTGAAATACAGGATAAACTCTGGACATGTTAGGCGGTAACACCAACTTATATGCTAGTTCACCCACTTTAGATTTAATCTCAAATGAACCGATATATCTTGGAGTTATTTTACCTTTCTTACTAAACCTCATCACTCCCTTCATTGGTGATATTCTCAAAAATACCTTTGAACAATATTGTGAATGTCAGAATCATTAAGAACCTTACTGAGTTGTTGTTGGCACTGGGCTTAAGTTCATTTCTCTCTTAAACTCTTTTCCTTATAGGTTACTATTCACTCCCAACTTTCGACACTCATGCCTTCACCGTCTGACCACCATTTTTAGCAATCTAGGACTCTACAAAAAGCTCTCGAGACGTTCTACAAAACTCTTCAACTTATTTCATAAAAAACAACTTAGATTTGGAGGAATCATGATAGAAAATTCCAGTTCATTTAGGTAAGTCACCAACCTCCTATTTTTAGTCATTTTTTGGGGAAACTAACACCACCATCTGGTCTAACGGCCCTAAAAACATAGGAAAGGAGGGAAACCTAACACCAATTGACCCATTTTACTAGGGAACAAAAATTGTCACCTTTGAGCTTTAATCCTTCGATTCTCACAAACTGGGAGGAGTTTTGGCGCAAACCAGTGCCATTGGATTCCTAGATCTCATCTCGTCATTTCTAGGTGGGTGGTGAAGATCATTGTCTCTTCGACGCCCGTGCACGTACCCAATGCTCTGGGGATAATGGTGATTTTCCGACTAGCCTAGAAATGGGTAGAAATAATTTTAAAAATTCTCAAATATTACGTGAATCAATTTTCATAAAAGCAGTGTATTGAAATTCTTCATATTTTGTGAGATAAAAGTTTAGAAAGGGATTTGTTCCTATAGAAATCCATGAAATTGATTTAATTGAGTTGTTGTTAATTAGAATTGAAAATATCTAGATGTATTGAGTATAAATAAGGGTGTATGGGTTAGAAATTGGTATACTTGAATTGTGAATTGGATTATTATGGATTTTGCGATGTAAATGTGGATTCAATTAGGTATAGACATATAGTTTGGAGGCCCAAATTGAGTGGTGGTTACTGGTAGATATAGAAGTGTATTTTTATTGCAAGAATGACCCTTCTTTTAGAAAGAGGATGTCCGTTTTATAGGGAAAATTCTATCGAATTTTTAGTAAGCTTCTTATAAAATGTGACATCGTCATTTTTAAATAGAAAATAAAGGTCTCTAGTACTAAGTTATGATTTTATTCTTGAGGTATCCAAAATTGGTTTAGGTTTTTAAAAAAAAATTCCTACTTTTCATTATATAGATTAATCAAAAGTAGAACCCTCAACTTTGAGACATCAGGTTCGACGTGAAGGAGTGCATTATACTTGTGAGTTAATAGTCATGGTTATGAACATGCATTAAAATTCATTCTCATATTTATCATAGAAATCATCATCGTTATCATATGCACATATGTATACATATTTTTGTTACGCTGTAACACCCAAATACCCCCTGGGAGGATACATGGATGCCACCCAAGACAGGACAAACAAAATCAAACATTACACA
>JANKOE010000006.1:49427476-49441205 GCA_026284465.1 Erythroxylum citrifolium
AGTATCCAAAAAATACTATAAATATAAAAAAATATCGTAATATTGTCCGAATCACTCCGAAGTTTCATTAGACCAAGATACCCGGAAAATGCAATGAATACATGCCAAAATACTTATGCACAAATAAGTACATAATCCAAGAATAAGCATAATTCTTATGCACAATGTAATACATATTCCAATAGTAAGCATATTTTTTACTAAATGTCATTAATATTCTAACCCCTACTTTGGGGCGTTACATACGCAATGTTAAGCTTGTCTTGCTATGTGATGATACGGAGGATTGTTGTGATATGAGCTACCTGGTGGTCGTCACCAAGCTATGCGCATAGTAAGTCAATTGGCCAAATATAAATTTGGGTTAATATTTGATCCATTGGTGGATCCATCGATTGAGATACCAAACGGTTGGGGCAGTTCGATCGAATTTACTATCGACCGATTGATGTATGGTACATGATAGGTGGCGTGATTGTTGCGGTTCAGTCGAGCTTGCTCTCCAATGGAAATCATGTCATAGTAAGGCTGTAGCGATTTGATTGAGTGTGGCTCTCGGACGACAGTCCACTACATTAGACCAAGTGACCCTTTGGAACAAGAGAGCTCTTATAGCTATAGTCTATAGGTAAGGGGGTATGTCATAGGGTCCTTGGTTAGTCCTCCACTATTATTTGTGATTATGATGATTATATGACATGATATTGATATGTGAAATGCATGAATGTTTTATGAACAAAATCATCATGTTATGAAATTGCATTTATGGATGTGATACATTATAAATATATACATATATGTAATTTTAAATCCTTAAGAATGCATAAGATAAGCACATTATTAATTCATTGGTAGAATGCACTCCTGCAGGACGAACCTAGTGTCTCGAAGTAGAGGGTTCTGCTCCTAATTGATTTATAGAAAAAAAAAGTAGGAATAACTATTAGGATTTAAAACCTAAACCAATTTTAGATACCTCGAGAATAAGACTATAACTCAATACCAAAGATTTCTATTTTTTATTTAAAAATAGCGATGTCATGTTTTATGAAGAGCCTACTGAAAATTCAGTAGAGTTTCCCCTATAAAAGAGACGTCCCTCTTCCCATAAAAGGGGTTATTCTTGCAATAAAAATACACTTCTATATTCACCAGTAACTGCAGCTCAATTTAAGTCTTCAAACTACATGCCTCTATACCTAATTGAGTCCACATTTACATCACAAAATCTATAATAATCCAATTCACAATTCAAGTATACCAATTTCTAACCCATACACCCTCATTTATAGTCAATTTAAGCAATATCATGCATTTATATAAGAACATGACCCTTTCTAAATTTTTATCTAACAAATTATGAAGAATTGCAATACACCGCTTTTATGAAAATTGATTCACATAATATTTAGGAATTTTTAAATTATTTCCAGTCATTTCTAGGCTTGTATGAAAATCACCACCCACCAAAAATGACGAGTTCACCTTCAGAAATCCCATAGCACTAGTTTTGCGTCGAAACTCCTCCTAGTTTGCAAGAATCAAATGATTAAAGCTTAAAGGTGATCCATTTCTATTTACTAATAAAATGGGTCGATTGATATCAGATTTCCTCCTTTCTTATATTTTTAGGGCCACTCGACATGTTGGTGGTGTTAGTTTTGCCCAAAAAGGTTAAAATAGGAGATCGGTGACTTACTTAAATAAACCTAAATTTTCAGTCATAATTTCTCCACATTTGTGTCATTTTTTTATGAAATAAGTTGAAGGGATTTTTAGAATATACTTAGAGCTTTCCATAGAGTCATAGATTGTCAGAAATGGTGCTCGGACGGTGAAGATATGAGTATCAAACATTGGAAGTGAATAGTAACTTATAGGGAAAAAAGTTTAAGAGAAAAATGAAATTAAGCTTTCTTAAATTTAGCTTATGCTTTTATAGGTTTCTTATTGGTCCATTATGAATAATTTAATAAAAATTTGAATGATTATAATGTATGACATTTTATGCACCAACTTGAGAGGAAATAATGGGAGATTTTTTTTCATAATTACCATGATTGTACAATTGCAGCATAATCTTAAGTTCCTAATTTAAAACTAATTAGATCTCTAACTTCTAGTTTATTTTACCATCTATATATATATATAGATATATATATATATATATATATAATTAGATCTCTCTCTTCTAGTTTATTTTACCATCTATATATATATATATATATATATATATATATACTGCCACTTTGAATATATAATATAATGAAATATTCTCTCTTTTCAATTCCTCTAAATATTACTAGACAAAACAATTGTTAAATTATGAGTTTGAATAATCTAATGACAAGGGACTTAATCTTAACTAATGGCAAAGCTATAAAAAGAAAATTAATTATGCAAGTTTAAGATTTCATATATCGAATATTGGTTATATGCATTGCTCATATTTTTCAAACTTACTCGTATTTGGATTAAAAGTAAATCAACTAATGCATAATCGCATTGACATTCAATTAATAATTATAGCACACGACTTCTCTATTCTGTCACACTAACCAGTAGTTTATGGATCCGAGCCTACCTCAAGTTTGCTGTTTGCTATTAAAGAGAAAGGTCCATAGTGGCCAACCCCTTCCGCGGTGGCCCATAATAGAAGTGAGATTGAGTTGAACATGGAATAGTAATGATATCACATCATGCAATTTTACGAGCTTAATGTTGTAATTTAAATAATACTAAATTAACATCCCTAAAAAAAATACTAAATTAACAAAGTAAGTTAAATTAAAAGTTTGTTGGAAACTTAAATTAAGAAAACAAAATTTTACTTTATTGGAACATTCAAATAAAAAATTTAATTTTTTATTGAATTTTAATTTATTTTTTCAATCATATGGAGACTAAAATAGATAAATAAAAACATAATCAATATAAAGATATAGCAAAATTTCACTTCTATAACCTAAAGGGTGTGGTTGAGTAGAAGGGACTTATCCATGCTTAACCAAAAGTTAGAGGTTCGATCTTTAGCTTTAGGTATGAAGCAGCCTTAAATCTTTGACCCAGCTGTCTCATCTTGTGAGGTGCCTACAAACTAGCGAGGGAATTAGTCATTGAATCTGTCGGTGGATACCCTTATTTAGACTGAAAAAAAAAATCCAATTCTCTCTTTAAACTTTTGACATATCTACACAAGTTTTGAGTGCGGTAAAAGTCATCGAGTGATGATAGAAATATTTCTTTAAATATTTTCGTACCTATTATTTGTTAAGCAAAATCGTTGACATTTCAAGAGATGGATTTTAAAACTACCATCTTACATTCCTTCAAAAAACTACCATCTTACAATCTGTCAAGGTAACATGGTTGCATCTGCCAAGGTACCGAATTGCTTTCCTTGATTTAATACAAATAAGAACCAGCCATGCCAGAACTCAGGGTCCTTCATCTAATATGGACAGCCATTGCACTTGTAATATATATATATATATATATATATATATGAAGTGTCCCAAATTATTGGGAGGAAATACAAAGCAAGGCTGTTAAAGTGTCCAGATCTTCTGTTCAATATTATAGTGTCTTATTGTGTCTAATAAATCTCAGCCATTTATTTATGTGGGCTCGTATGAGACCTATATAGGTCCCGCAAAATAAATGGCTGAGATTTCACAAGACAGAATAAAACAGAGTAAAACTGGACAGAGGACCTGATTTCAGCTAGTTAATTCTCGTATTGTTACAGCGAAATCAGATCCTTTGTCCAATTTTACTCTGCCTTATTTTATCCATTTTTTTCGCGAAACCTCAGATTTTAGAAGTACGAATCCTTCTTTTGTTTATAAAACCAAGACGCGCCAACGCTTTCATGATATGAGCTCGAGTTGGTTCGATTAAAAAACTGAGAGACTGGTGCAAGTTGGTGGGAGATTTTCAACGAGTGGCTTTAACAACGCAGAGATATACCATGTGAGCTACGTCTCGGTTTCTGAGCTTCCCATTCTTAGATTCTCTGTTTAAGTCTCACAATCTTGTGAATGAGAAGAAAGGTACGACGATCATCACATTCATGCATCCTGGAAGCTGCACTTCTCTCTTCTCTCTCCTCTCTGAGCTCAGTTGAGTCATTTTCACTTCCAAGATCTCTTTTTTTCGTTCCTGTTCATTATATATATATATGTATGTACATAGCTGTTTTCATTGTTAATTGTTCTAAATCGTTATTGCTTTATTAACCCATTACTCCATCAAAGCTTCTGTATCTAGCATTGCATTTGTACTTGACGATTCCAGCTGTCTTTGCTCTTAGCACTTTAGTTGTTACCTTCCCTATTAGTTCCTATTTCTGCTTGTTGCCACAACCCATGATTCTTCCTATCTTGATTCTTTGTTTTTAATGTAGATGAGGTCAAGAGAGTTGCTTAGTTGACAGATTAGCGTGGGAAGTTATGTAGGAGAGAAATTCCAAGAGCTAAAAATGGGGTGTACTGCTTCTTCATTTGCTGTTGGGAGGAGAAAGGCAAAGCCAATTGTTCCGGAAGTGGTGGTGTATGCTCCTTCAATGAGAATACCATGCCAAACAGATCTTCAAAGGACACTTAGAGGACTAGTTCCTCGAGATCTTATTGATAGATTGGCTTGCCTTCGCAATCAGATTGTAATGGTGGCAGAGGATACGGGTTTGATCTCATAACCCAAATTTTCTGTTTATTTTCTCCTTGCTACTTTCAATCTTATGTATGCTTACTGAGTACATTGACTAATCTAACTATGGATGGGAGTGTTGAGAATATGCACATGTTTTGTTGATTAAAACTTCAGGCATGTTTATGTTGTTTGCCTAGTTGGTAATCAAAATTTTCAAACTTTAAGAACCAAAATTGAAACACACAATCTGCGAATTGCAGGAGGAACTGCTGCAACTGAATTAACACGGGCATCGGAGCAGTACTTGTCCCTTCTTATTGGGCTTACCAAGAAAGGTGTTGCAATTTAACTTAATTGAATTATCTGGTTTCCCTGTCAATGTCTTCTCCTCTGTTTTACATTTGTTTTGTGTGAATCCTCATCCTGCACAGAAATTGGAATTGAGGGCTTGGTGGAGTTCAAGTGGAAAAATCTAGGAGATGCACGGTCGGTAAGAGTTCTAAGAAATCATCTCTTGGTTATTTTTGCACCACATTTGGAAGTTCGTCCAATAACGACTTGGAATTTGTTGTGATCAAGAAGGAAACCTCTGTGGCAAACATCTGGTTTGAAGTGTTCTCCGTTATTCACATGATGGCAATATTGACTTTGTTTGAGGCTAACGCATTGCTTATTCCAAAGGATCACTCTGGTTCTGGCGTAAGGATTCTATCTTCAGGTTTGTACGCTTCACATGGTTAATCTCAAAATTTCGACTATTTTTAGATGGTCACTCGTGATAGTAAGCAAATTATCCTTCCAGATTGTAAGAGAGATGCTGTTGATTTGCTGCTCAAGGCATCGGGGTACTTGGAGTTCTGTATCCGCCAAGTTTTAGTTCGCATACCCTCAAATATCAAGTATGTAAACCAAGATTTAGGACCTATGGGATTTTTCTTGATACAGTTAAATAAGTGTCATTTAACTTTTTTGCAACTGCTCAGGGAAAGGTTTCCAAAAGATTTGCAGGAAGGTGCACTGGAGGCTATATTAATCCAAGCACTGGGTCAGGTACTTAATGTTAAGAGAGCATTATTAGCATTGTACCGAAGTAAGTTTTAAGTTTCTCTTTATCCGGCAGCTATGGGCATTCCGAAGCAAAGGACAATGAGATAATAAAAAACCTCTGTGATCATCCCGTCCAATGAATTTCCTAAAATATCCATTTAAAGTGAGGGCGTCAACCAAGCAACTGCCTCCTTCTTTAGCATGTGACAACTTGAGCACCTATAAGTAAACACTAAAGGAAAAAAAAACTTTCTGCTGTCCATAAGAGCTAAACAATGCCTTTTTCTTACCAAAGCACCCTGGAGTCTCAATTGGGTATTTAATCCAATGATCTAGGTGATCCAATGTGCATTGAGATGCAATCCTTGTCCTTGAGTGTCACTCTTAATGACATAGTAAAAGGCCGTACTAGTTAGTAGTGGATTTGTGGTCCTGCGATTTTCTATCCCTGATACTGTATAAAGAAACAAAGAATAGGCCACCTACACATCATTGTTTCTGATTTATGATAACTAGTAGAATTATCAATGAATGCAGGGAACTGAAATTCAACTGGGTTTGGCTGTTGAAAGTCAAAACGCTACTTTATCAGTGAAGAGAAGGTTGGCTTGTGAACAAATGATTTACTTCAGTCAGGTTTGTGGTCATTTCCGGAACTTTTATCACTCACACTTGAAAATGTTTAAGCCTTTGTTTGCAAACTTCTATCTGTTTTACCTGATAAGCTCTGAGGCCTATTTATGTACGTTTTGTGCTAGCAAAAAATTAGACATTTGTGATCATATCTTCAACTATTAAATTAAAACTTGCGTGCTTCATGCCACTAACACATTATGTTGCCCGCACATCATTACTTAGGCACTGCTCAACCTATCTTGTTCTTTTCCTATGTTTTTTCAGGCTTATCACTGCTTGTCAGGATATGAAGGAAACCACGAGTGTGGGAAGAAGCATCTCTGGTTCACTAAGCGGAAGTTCCTTGAAGCAAAGGTTTCCAATGCAGTCATCTAAATGCTCATTAGTATGTAGCTTCCTATTAATTGTAATAGTTGAGAACTCTTTCGTTGTGTCATAAGGCTGCAGCTTACTACTACCATGGTCTGATTCTGGACAAGGGCAGTGAACCGGCATCTCATGTCAGTGCTGTGTGTTGTTTCCTTGCTGCAGAAGAACTTCTGTCCGAGAGCAAGAAGGCGGGCTTAAGCTTTTGTCTTGCAGCTCCTGTGACCAGGTTGGTGTTGAAATTGTTTGATATGTCATTGAATCTTCTCTTATTCCATAAATTTTGTTGATAAGGTCTCCTCCACCATGGGGTGCTATGAAGCAACTGCATCAGAAAATTCCTGAAGTTGCATCAAGGAAATCTCAGATGTATGGCTACCTCTTAGAAGAAGAGAAGTAAGCACTATTGCACTAAAAAAATTTGCCAGTTAAGCAAATACAAGCTGATATTTCAAAGTTCCATTGAGCAAAACTAATTATGCAAATGAATTGACATTGTTGTTATGGTCATGCGGCAGGGCTCTACAAGCATTGCCTGACCTTCCAGAGTTCCAATTGTCTTTAAGACCGGATGACTATGTGTTTCCTGAGATAGATCCAGCATGGAATAGTGAGAAATGGGAAATTCAAAGTCAATCCTTGAAGGAGCACCTGATAGATAGCGAAGAAGAGACAGAAGCACAATGATGAACCATATTCACTATTCTTCTGTGTAGCTGGATTAACTCATATACCTCTTACAGGCTTCTCTTTTGCTTTTTTGAGAAAAAAAATAACCATCCCCTTGCTGTTCTTCTTCACAAAACCGTAATTGTTAATATCTAAATACCAGATACTTTTGATGCTATAACCTAGTTTTGCGTGATTATAACTTCTAAGCTCAACTGTTATGTGACAATTAGTCTATGAAGGGTGTGCTGAATTACCACAGCGCATTGAATATCACACGAGCAAAACATAGTTGCATGCCTTTTCTTTTAGGAAAATCAAAGTTGAAAACATCACCATCTCTTTGGTGAAAGAAAAGTTATGAGAAGTTAAACTGTGATCATTAAGTCACAACCTTACTCCTTTTTTTTTTTTCCTTACACCAAGGTGTTGGTTATCAAATTCACACCATGTTAGGAGATTCTCCCAAATCCCACCTCCTCATCAGCGATCCTGTGTCGCTGTATTTTCTGCACCGCTAGATGGTACAAGTTTGATGCTTAGCCAAATTTGTTTTAACCGGTGAAAATTATAATATTTGGGAACCTGATATATGCAATGATTTGAAGGCCAAAAATAAACTGAATTTTACTGAAGGAAAATTTTCTAAACCTGACGAGGAATCAAAGGATTATTTAGCTTGGGAAGTAATGAACTCCATGTTAGTTGATTGGATTAAAAATACTCCAGATTCTGTTGTATAGGCTAGTGTTGGTCGAATTGATAATGCAAAGAGCCGGAGTGTCGGGAGACTTAGGGTGACTAGACAATACCATTTATTGTCTAGTCACGAAGATGACTAGACAATACCATTTATTGTCAGATCTTTCCGCCAGGCAAAAAGGTATGTTGATCATGACATATTACGTAAAGCTTTTAGCCATATGAGAAGAAATTTCAATTCATGCTCTTACTGATGAACCAAAGTTCAACGCTTGGTTTGAGCAACTTAAAAGCCTGTTAGTTTCTCATGAGGCTCGATTATGACACTGCTCGTTCTAAAATACAACCTATAATACGGATCCGCGTTCTCCTCTCTTCCGCATTTACTTTGATCTTCCAAGAAGAATGTCACCTTGCATTTAGTTCTTATAATGAAGCTGTAGGATTTATTTCCCAAGGAGTTCCTCGACGCAGGGGAGTGGGTCTTCAAATTCTTTATCACAAAACTCATCTAACCACAGCGCTAATGGCAGCCAGCGATACTATGGCAATTATTATAATTGATATGGACACGTTTATGAAACCTGCTTTGAATGAAACGGTGATTATCCTCTAGGTTGGAGGGTTCGTGACCGCAGACGGGCTTGTGACAGTTCCCGGACAGGGTACATAATTAAGCACCCTACTCAATAATCAGAAATGATTGGCAGCACTGGTTTGTGGCATCACTGTCGTAATAAATGCAGCATTAAATCATATTCGACAATCACATTATTTTATTTTTTGTAAATAAATAATTAAAAAATTAAAAATTAAAATTAAAACTGTGGGTCAAGTCGGGCACGGGGTCGGGCACGCAAGGGTCGGGCGCGTGTGACTCGCGCACAGACCAGGCGCGGGACAATGCTATATGCGTCATCCCTAACCTCCAGCTAGGTTGGCGGTCTGTAACTCTCTCCTCCGACCTCCTTTTCTGACAATTTTTTAGACGTTTTTTTTTTCTATTTTTCACAATCTATGGATTTCTCATATCCATTTCAACCGAAGGTGCTCCAAAAAATGAAAGCATCAAATCCATTTTGGTCATGAAAAAAATAGAAAAAACTTATCCAAAAATTATGGTTCTTTTTCCAAAACAGAGGTAAAACACAATAACAACAGCCAAGAATCTTTTCTGAACCAATAACTCATCCATTCGAAGTTGTTTAGACAAAAAACGATTTCAATCGAAAAACGTTTTAAACAACTGAAAATGGAGCCCTAAAATCAAATGATTTGATGCTCTGATACTATTTGTTATAATAAATGCAGCATTAAACCACATTCAACAACCAAGATCACATTTTATTTAGAGCATAGCTAGAATATGAAAACATACCTCCAACACTTGGCATTTGGACTTGCACCCTCTTCATGCTTCACCGAAACCTATCATAGAGAGAAAAATATAAACCTTGTGCAAGAGAGATTGATCGTAAAAGACCCTTGTTCTTTCACACTCAACACACACACAATGTATGTCTCTAACTCAACAATCTCACCTTATGTCATTTATTATGACATGTTCTACCCTAAGGAGTAGAATAGGCTAATTGTCTCATTATTAATGGATAATATGGACTATATTTTAATGGGCTAACATATAGTAATTAGGGTACTACCATGTGCCTCAAATGCAATTAGCAAATTAACCATCCCATTATGGTTATTAAATATACATTAGGTAACTTAGGTATATGGAATTAATGTTGTGATTATATTAGTTCACCAACATATATTTCTAACAATCTCTTCTACACTCGAGTCCTCCAATGCCTCTACTTCAGCTCCTGTCATTCTTTGCTTATCACATGAGGATATCTAGATATTGATTAACATGTTGCATCCTCCATCCAACTATGAGAAACTCTTTGCTAAGCAAATTAATAATAGTCTCTGACTCATAGAAAGTGGCAATTCCCATCGTAAGAGAAGAGTTTTATCTTTTCTCACTCATATTCATGATATCAACCATTCACCTATTGGTCTCCCAGATGGAGCTCAAATTCATGCCATTAAGGAAGGAACTATTGTTTTCTCTTTAAGTCTTACTTTGACCATGTTTTTTATATCCCAAATATTTATTTCAATTTAAACTTTGTAGGTTGCCTTGTATTTGATTCCAATTACATTGTAATATTCTTTAGTCACTTAAGTGGCTTATATGAATGCATCTCGAGGAGGCCAATTGGAGCGGGTGAGTTATGTAATAGGTCTGTTACTAAGTTGATGACACTTACTACTACTTCAACAACAAATGCACAAGGTTTATCAAAATTATGGCATCAACATCTAGAGCACCATTTAAATTAACTACAACCCTTTTTTTTTCCTGGAATTAGTATCAGTTCTTGATAAGGCATTTGAATTGCCGGACAGATTAGGATATTAACTAACATGTGATCTTGTTATCTAACTTTCCTATCAGTATTTCTTTTTCTTTAGAATGAGATATTGACTAACACATGATCTCACCTTAACTAACATCCCTGTGCTAGATTTTGAACAATTTCCTATTTTGTTTTATTTATTTCTTATTTCTTATTTTACTTAATCTGTTTGATTCCTTTACTATCTTGTTAACAACTCTTCCTAAGATTTATGAGAAGTTTTGCATTTTATCTAGAACTCTTCCTAAGATGAAGTAGAGTTCCTATTTTGTCCAAAACTCTTCTAAATGAATTAAGGTCTATGTAAACCTATTTAAGTAACTTTTGAGAGAGATTAACATCTCTCTATCAATAAAGTTTATTTTCTCTTTAAGAAATTTTATACTATAATTCTTATATTGGAATTGTGCTTATTTTTCTTTTCTGCTACGTTAGATGATAATAGAGTTTTGAATCTCACAAAGTTTTTCTTTCTAACAATGGCAAATAATCTTAATAACAAAGTTTAAGGATTACCCAATATTTAGAGACGAATCAAAGAATACAGGATAACTAATCACAATATTAAACACTTGTTGGTTACAATCACGAGACAATTGTAAACATTAATGTGAGGTGACAATAACCAAAGATTTGTAAAAATAACTAACAGGGAAGTTACCCACTCTCATTCCCAAAGTCTAACATCTTTCATGAGAACTGATAATTCCAATGATGATGAGAAAACCATCTTGAGAGATCTTCATATAATGAACAGAGAAGATCATAAATACCCCAAGGGAAAAGAAGATAGCTTTGTTAGAGTTATTAGGAGCTTAATGATTTCTAAAAAGGAGCATAAAGTTTAACAACAATATAATTGTTTCATACTAGAAGCATGGTACTAGAAAATCCTTGTATGTTGATCATTGATGGTGGTAGCCAAGAGAATAACATTAGTAAATTAATGGTCAAAAAGTTGAATTTGCCAACCAAGCCTTACCCAAAATCCTATAGTATCACATAGATTATAGCCATTAGCGATATATGTATCATAGAAAAGTAAGTTGTCATTTTTTATTAGTAAATACTCATGAAAATTATTGTGATGTTATTAATATGAATGTATGTCAAATTTTTTGGGGTAGATTATGACAATATGATGTTGATGCATATCATTTAGATAAGGAGAATATCTATAGATTTGTGAAGAATGTTGTAAATAAGTTGGCACCTATAGGTGAAAAAAGAGTAATGAAACTTAATGGGACAAAAAAGCCATTGTTAGAATTTAAAAATAATAAGGGATTTTTTCAGTGAAATGAAATATGGGAAGAGAGAATATGAGAATCATTTAAAAGCGTAACCAATGTTAGAATAATATGGGAATGTAACACCCAATAAGTTGTCTAATGGATTACCTCCCACGAGAGATATTTAACACCATATTGATTTGTGCGCTAGTTTACCTAACTTACCTCACTACCATAAGAGTCCAAATAAGAATTAGATCTTGAGGGAGAAACTAGAATGTGATGCTAGTGTAGTTAGGATTAGAGCTATGCCATTTCACAAGAAAAAGCTAATAATCTTCTATAGTGAAAAGTTATCTGATGTTAACAAAAAATGGACTACGTATGACAAAATGATTTTATGTTATTTTAAGAGCCTTAAAGTCGCGGAAATATTATTAATTGGAAAATAGTTTATTTTTTACATTTTGTCTTCTTTTTATCATACAGTTGGTGATCAACCTTTCTATTCAACCATTGATAGTGAACCTTCTACCGATTAACTTTTTATTCATCAATCTAGTAGTTAACTACCACAAAATCGATATACTGATTTTAATGTAGATCATGTTGATGCAACTCATTCCTCTTTCCAACTAGAAGAAATTCTTCATACAACATCAACAGTTGACGCATCTAATATCCCATATCATAATTTAGATAGTCCAACTGTATCTTCCTCTTCAATTCAACCTAGCTTAACGATATATGTTGAAGATCAAGGTATAAATCTTTTTACTTGTATTTTTTCCATTTTTTATATTATAACTGCACAAAGTGATCAACCTTTTTGTAAATTTTTCAAGGGATAAATTGTCATCGTTCTTCGTCAAAGTTAGCATCCCTATAGAATATATATGTTTAGCCCCTACAGCTTTGTCTTGTTCCAAACTATGAACATTGTGATGCAAAGAGATTTTATCTAGAAACCCCAGCATTCTGTTTTTCATCAAGAGAGATTTGCATTGTTGCTCCTTAAATACCATGTGCTTTGAAACAATTATTTATTGGTAATGATTAAGAATCTGAACACTTTAGGAAGAACTTTCGTACATATAATAACAATGTGGCTTTTAATTAATATGGAGCTAGGTATGATCGAGAAACAACAAAAAATAAGAAAGGAGTTTATACATTTCGTATTCAAGGTCAACTTTATCATTTCCTTGATAGTTTAGTTTCAACAACTAATAAGGTATCTAGTATCCAACTCTATTTCTTTGATACTGATGAGGAACTGAAAAGAAGGACAAAGTGTCTGTTTGGTTCAGCTTTTGGAGGGTCCAAAAGCACTTTTGTCTATTGCAAAAGCTATTTTAAAGAAAAAGTGGGTGTTTGGCTGTAAATTTCAAAAGTACTTTTAAAGTAGAAATAACTTTTTTAAAAGCTCAAATACAACTTTTTCAAAAGGTAAAATATAGAGCTTTTAAAAAAAGGCCAAATTTTAGCTTTTTCGGGAAGCTATTTTTTCTGTCACTTATGTAAACAAAACCTCAAATGTTGGGACCCGATCTCGGGACCGGACCGCAACCGGAAAAAACAAAAAACGGAATAACGCAAACGAATCGACGGAAAGCGAAAACGAACGAAATCAAATTCGAAAGAACGGAACATGAGACGAAGGTCAAAGCGAAAACAAAATGGCGAATAGAAATCGGAATGATCAAAGCGAAACAAATCCGAGATCTAATACAAAGAATCAGAAACTAAAGAACAGATAACAAAGCGAAAATGAATCAAACGGAAACAAATTTCCGACATCCGCGAACAAATATCTTATAAAAGCGTCGTCGCGTTGGAAACCTTATAGACACTATCAATCCGAAAATCCGGTATAAATTTTTTTTCCATTCTAATCACTCTTATTCAAACTATCTTCAATCTCATACCAATCCAAACAATATAATTTTCCCCCTTTGGAAAAATTCATTCTCAATCAAAACTCAATTCATACAATTT
>JANKOE010000006.1:49478474-49489165 GCA_026284465.1 Erythroxylum citrifolium
GATGTGTATGAATGTATGGTTGAGTGAGATAAGTATGCTTCCGCAGTTTATCTCCTTCGTTTGTTCCGACGGGTTACTCGGGTTTAACCTTGGGGGTCGGAACTCGGGCCCAATGGTCTTCGTTTTCGACTCTGTTTTTTTTAAGTAGTTGGGTCTCGAAAACGGGATTCCAACAGCAATAGCTTTGAAGCTATAGCTATACTTGTAGAAGAAACAGTGAATGAGTTGCCGCTTTTAGTATGGAAGACTAATTCTCTAGATGAACTACTAACAGGAACATATTTACCTAAAACATAATCAGTTAAGAAGTTTTGAAACTGTGATATTGGAAAACCCTTAAACCAATAAAAAATGGATATTAATGCATACGTGATTGTCCAGACGACATTTGAGAAATTAACGAGTTTTCGACAAGCTGATGTCCCTAATCCTTTATAGGTCGTTGTGACATCGCTCTCACCTCTATCGGCATATATGTCATCTTCGAGTTTAAAGGCAGCTTAAACATGTAGGATAGACAATCAAATGAGAATATGTATAATAACTTCAATAAAGGAAATGAGATGTACATAATAAGGAAAGAGACGTTGTGCAGATCATACTAAACACCTTCAAGAAACAGATCGACCATGGAAGGCAAACGATTCTTAGTGTATGATGCAGCGATATTTCCAGCAGTTTTGATTCCTTAGGTTCGGACAATTTTGTCGTATTCCTCCCAATGGAAAGAATTATTACCATCCGGAACCAAACGTCATGTCGACATTCCTTGAATAAGAATTTCAATGAAAGACTTTACATAATATATTAAAATGCAAATAATGTTATTTTTTGATTAAAACATTCAATTACAAACACAAATTAATCGCTATCAAAACTTAATTATAAATTACAATCATCTTCTTCATTGGAAGAATAAGAATCAAACTCCGGCTCCTCTTTAGATCTCTGACCCTCGTCATCCTCTCTGGAAGAAATATCGACATATTCGTTAGATGGATCGTTCAAAGGTTCATTATTGTCATACGTGACAGATGCATTGATTAAAGTGACATCTTCCTGAAACGCCTCACTTTCAGGACTATGCTCTCCTTTTTTATGTGATTCAAAAACACCTCTAGGTTTTACTTTGCAAACTGCCATCCAATTTGTCTTATCTTGTCGTAAGCTTAGAAAAGGGACATAACAAACCTGTTTCGCTTGCATAGCCAAGACGAAAGCTGCAAATTATCTCAATCTTCTTTGATAGTTGATTTCAACTAGATTGTATCGACTATACACTTTTGTTCCAACATTTGGTGTCGGGTCATACCAGTCACATTTAAATATCACACATCGCTTCACTGGCAAAGCAGGGTACTCAACTTCTAATATTTCAATAATTTTACCATAGCAATCCATCAATTCTTCCTGTATCAAAACACAACTGTTTATTATTGACATGCTATGTCTATGAGATTCTGTATGATATTTGCATCCATTTACAAAATACATCGGATATAATTTAACAGTTCACATAGGTCCCTTCGCAAGATCACAAATAAACTTGTTCTCTATTGAATTTTCTAAGGCCTACATAAATTAATATATCATAGCAAAAAGTATAATTTCATGAGAACACTTAAATATGATTTTGAACTATAATTAAGAATATTTGTATGTGAAAACTTACAAATCTCTCGAACCATCGAAGAAAGTGTTTTCCAACTTCTTTATTTATATCATCCTGTGTGATGGCCGGCATTATCTCGCGTAACAATGTCTCGTATAATCTAAATACATAATGACAACAAACAACAAGTTTCATATCGTGCAAGCCATATCAATAAAAGATGCAGGAAGTTCAGATGGAAAGTTTATACCACAAGCAAATAAATCAAGAGCAAAAAACTATAACAAAAACATAATCACTGACCTCAATTGAAACGTAGAAAGATGTTCCTGAAGTACATGAAGGTAGATGATGATGATAGAGCTAGAATGAAAACCAACAACAAAATCGTTCTTAGTATAATTAGAAAGCGGGATATATGAAAACAGTTGCCATGAAATATTATACTCAATGAAGGTCATTAACTATACTCAAATAATTCAACCATCAGGTGTTATCCTTAATAATTTATATAATTATAAGTCTCCTCCATAATAAGATCATAAGTTAAAACTAAGGAGCTCTTATGGTAATTACAAAATCATATTTTACAAGAATCCTATTGAAATTTCGGCAGCATTTTCCCTATAAAATGGACGTCCCCCTTTTGAAATAAGGTTCCCTCTGCAATAAAAATACACTTCTATATCAACCAGTAACCACAACGTAAATTGGGTCTCCATATTACATGTCCACGTGAACATTCACAATGCTTGTTATCAATGAGGATTACATAGGATTTGAATATGTGAATATTTGACTTTTTGTTAAGTTTCATTTCTAGAATGATTTTTGGAATGTGTATTTAACAATCAATTCTAGATAAAAGATTTTGTTATATGGATATAAGAAATCTTCCTACATAGGTAATCAACTTTTTTACTTTATACGAATGAAAGTGAGACAAGTTTTAAATAATTTATCTTGGTAATAAATGAGAGCTCAAGGTTGAAAATATTAATGGTGATGTAAAGTATATTAAAAGGTAAAAGAGGTGAGTAGTATGACATAACTTGAAGAAATGATGTGTTCACTCAATTTGTCTTGACATATCATATGCTAGTTTTAAAGGATGAATTGATTAAGTAAACTTAAGTTAGGTATTTAATGTTCCTGCATTATCATCTATATTGTATTATAAGATAAGATAATTTTCTTAGTTAAGTATATGTTAACATTTTAACCTGTAACTAGAAATAAATATCAGTATTATAATTAAATCCATGTACTAAGATAACTAAGTTAAACTATGTTTTGAGTTTTTTTGGTGATATATCATTATTGTAACTGAATGCATATACAACGATCATACAATGAATTCAAATAAGTTCAATTATATCTATAAGTTCAATTTTATACATGAATATATAAACCATGAAATTTATGTTGGTAAATTCATTGTATGTATACAATGATGCTATCATCATATATTGATATTATAATAATGTATTATGTTTTTAATATTTCTAGTTTGATATCTAAAATTAATTAAAAGATGATACCTAAGTTTCCATATTCATTTTTATGATATCAACTAATTATGCAAATTCCATAAAATTTGAAGAAATTATAAAAGTATAGAACACCACCAAAAAAGACAATTAGCAATTAAATATGTTTATTATTAATAGTTCATACAACACCCCTAAAACAAGACAAATGAAAGTATATAGCCATTTTCTTAGATCATAATTTACAAGTTGACCCATAACAATGATGAGAACTTCTATAGTAATATTTACTATTATTTGGTAGCTAATGTTTAACTCTTTAGTCTATTTCAACAATAAAGCAATTTCAACCTTCATGTTCTTTACTTTTCTTTTAAATGTCCTTTGTTTTCCTTAAAATACTAATTTCTAAATTGTATTATGCTTAAGTTAATATTTTACTTACCTTTGTATCAACCTTATTTTATACAACATGTATTTATTATTTAATTTGTAAATTATGTTAATAGTCCTTTGAAGAAACTTCTCCTAATACCTTATAAATCAATTGTATTTCATAACTTATAAAAAATGAACTTATACCAATTAATGACATAAACAACTTCGACTCTTATCTAAAATTTCAATAAATAACCACTTGATTAAGTATATAATTTAGGATAACCCAAAATCTCTTTCTTAGGTTATGATCACTTTATGGAATCCTCACTTAAGTATTTACCTATACTAATAAATGAAACTTTATGCAATTTTGGTAGATACATGGCTAAATGAAAAGGTAGAATCCATATATAAATTTTTTCAACTCATAACATAAATATAAACATTATAGAAATATGAACATCTTTTAACTAATAAAATAAGGGCATATTTCTAATAGCTTAATATGTAGCGACGTTTAAAGAAAAAATGTAATATTAGCATCAAACAATTTTATAAAAGAGATAAGCAACGAAAAAAATAGCAAATATTATTTAGCTATGTTTGATTTTATCATGATTATACATTATTTGCTATGTTTTGATAATTTTATAAGTATGCATTTTTAACTACAAATGGGTGAATATGTAGCCAAAATTGTTTGCAATATTTTACTTAGTATGTAATAATAAGCATTTTGCATCATTTTTATAAAACATCTAATGATTTTTTCTTGTTGATTTTAAAAAATTAAGTTAAAATTGTTATTATCTTCTATTTTGGTTTTTGGTTGTTATTATTATTGTTATTTAGATAAGTCATATTTTAATGCTCATCGTGCATTTTATTCAATAATCTTATTAAGTTGAGGGCCAATAAAGCAAATAAAAAGTAAGTTAGTACAAAGTTAAAAATAATTCAAAGATGCGTCAAATTTATGGTAATCCATCGAATGAAAAATATAGCACATATTGTTGATACTTTATCTATTCCTTATAGTTTGTAAATAAACAATTAAAATACCACAAAACAAGTTCATCACATATAACAAAGCATTCCATCGAATACCTTGAGTGCACAAAATTTTCAACCCTATCTAAACACAAATTAATTAAATCTTCCCATTATTTATATGAAAAACCCTAACACAAGAACAATCAAACCCAAATAAACAAACCACTGCAATTAAATGAGTCCATAAAAACAAAACTAGTATTTCAACCCACGGCTTACCTTCGGAAGAGGCAAAGGAGATGACGACCTTACCTCACCGCCAGAGAAGATGAGTAGGAAGGCCGGCCGGAAACACTGCATGTGGTCGGAGGATGGACGACAATGGACGTCAGAGGAGGAAGCTGGAGGAGAGGACCGAGCTACGACCGAAGGAAGAGGAGGGTAGCTGCGCGCGCGAGGAGAGCCAGGGGAGGGAAGAGCTGTGTTTTTAACTTAACCAAAATGACGTCGTTTTGGTTAAGTTAAAAACGTAGCTTAACTTAATAGAAACGACATCGTTTTAATTATGTTAAACAACGTTCTTACTTCACTGAAACAACATTGTTTTGATTAAGGCGAAACGATGTCGTTTTGGTTAAAGGAAAACAACGTTCTTAACTTAACGAAAACGACGTCGTTTCGGTGAAGTTAAATAGCGTTCTTAATGACAAGAATACCAACGGAATCTTTCCATCGCCAAATATTTCCTTATCCACGACAACTTTATCGACCGATTAAGAAATTTCGTGGCAATTTACTGACGAAAATACATGCATCGGTATAATTCCGTCGCTAATTTTAGCCGCGAATTTTTCGCTCTAAATATGGCAACGGACATCTGTTCTGTTGCTAATAGCGACAACATTGGTATTTCCGTCGCCATTTTCAAACGGTTACCATTCTGTCGGTAAGTTTTCGTCGCTATTGGGCGGTTTTCTTGTAGTGCATTGTATTAAGGCGATTGGAAAATAAAGAAATAGTTAATGTATTTAAAATAATTACGTATTTACAAAATACGGTCTCAATTCATCCTATACATTTTTAGATAAATTTATAAATTTTTAGATATATTAGATATATTTTTTAGATAAATAATAATAAAAATAGAAATAATATCACCAGTTTCCACCTGTGCTTTATAAAGTCCTCCAGCACAAAATAAGAAACGGTCTCTCCAATGCATAAATGGTTGGGAGTTCACACAGTTAGGGAATCGGTTCAATTCTATCTCTATTCGTTTTGTTTGAAAAAAGGAAGGATCTCAAAGAATCGATATTTCTTTTAGTTTTAGTTGAAGAATTGAAGAATTACAGATAAATATAAAAAAAGAACTTAATTGGATGATTCGCGTGAACAATCAAATATAAAAATAATCAAATACAAAAATGTCAGAGATTTTGATACAATCCATCTCATTATTCTCTGTATTTATTTAAAAAAAGGGAAAAGAAACTGTTTTGTTTATAAACATGTAACCTATACCCTGATCAACTTAAATTAAATATGTTAACAAATTAGATTGAATTGAGTGGAAAAGAATAGAGTGGGATCAATTTGTCATTCCTATACCACATGCTCCTAAAGAAACGGTATCTTCGTACACCCAAAAAGCACCAGCTCTCTCTCCGCAGATACAAACAAAAGCTGCCTTAAACCCCAATATAAACCCTCCTTGCCTCTCACACACACAGTTATACTACACTCCCTGTGAGCAAAACCCAAGACAAAAATGGCAGACCCTTCAATCTACAACTTCCTCAACCACCACCAACAGCAGCAACCCACTACCACTAACCCCAAAAAGAACCCACCACCCCCGCCGCCACCGCATTCCTCCACCAATACTTCTTCACGCTTCTTTCAGTGCCTCTACTGTCCCAGGAAGTTCTACACCTCCCAAGCACTGGGTGGCCACCAGAACGCTCACAAGCGAGAAAGAGCCGCCGCTCGCCGTAACATGTCTGTGGCCGTGGACCCCATGATGGCATCGCCCGCTGGTGGTGGTGGTCTTCAACACCATCATCTTCACAATCATCGGTTCCCCGCTGCTGGAAATGGTGGTGGAGGAGAGTCATATGTTGTGGACATGAGTAGTACTAATAGCGGTGGGCACGGTCCTTATTTTGTCGAGCAATGGCTGGAACCCGTGCAGTACCAGTTCGCAGCAACTCCTTCTGGTACCTCGCTTACGCAACTTTCTCTGCCTCCTCCTCCTCCCCATCATCGTCATCATCATCATTATGGCCACGCTCATGGTGGTGAGTTTTATGGTGGCTCATCAGCTTCCACTATTACTACTACTACGAGTCTTGATGATGTCGTTCTTTCACCACCAGCTGATCCTAATGATACTAACGGAAGCCTTGATCTCAACCTTCGGCTTTGAATCAATCCCCACTACTTCCTCAGTTTGTTATTTTTAATCTATATTGTCAAAGGTCTCTTTTCTTTTTGTTAGGGTAGGGTTTATGATGAGACAGCCATTTTCTATGTTGAAGCAAATGCAAGTTACGTTTATGTGGTTTAGAAATGATTAATGTATGGATTTTTAGTTTTGATAAGATTTAAGTAGTAAATGTGATGAAGAAGTTGGGGTTTGAACACTTTAAATGCATAAACTTGATTGACTCAATGCAAGTGTCGTCGGGGATTGACATGATCATCGATCACAATCAGCCATGCCCATATATATATGACGACTAAATTAAAAAGGATTAGGCTGATGAGACCTCTTCCAAATGCATAGATATGGTAAAATGTGCGAGTCGTACAGTGCAGCTGTACAAGCAAAGCAGCCCGGCAGAGGAGTTTCTCTCTCATTTCTGTTACTCTCTCTGTGACTGTGAGTGTGTGCGCTAAGAACATGAGGTGCAGATGAGTACTACGTATAGGCAAAAGCCACGCGTATCGTAGATAAAGGAATAATCCGCAACTTTACTTCTCATCAGTTAGCCAAGTTTGTATACGTAATCTGGTCGGGTACCAAGAGATTCCCTACGGCCTATCGTCTACATGAACAGAAGAAAAATAAAAGAAATGGGAATCGTATGAAAAGCTTCTTAATTCCTTCATATATATATATATATATTTCTTGGGTATTGGCTAGCTATTGATTTGAAGGTGTTTCAGGACTAGACGTCCTTTCTCTTCTGGTGCAATGCAACTATTAGTAACTATGAACGAATGTGGCTAATGATTTTATTAGCTAGGCTTCCTCTTTAAAAGTGTCGTTCTAGGTTCCCTTTTACTGCTCTTTTTGGCTTCTGCTTGTGTACTTAGTACTTACTGTTTCAGTCTCAGATACATATGAAGTGAGCTTGTCCTTAGTAAGTTTGTTTTATATCAATCAGTCTTCTTTTTCTATCGTCTCTGCAGCCTTTCTTATTCCATTATTTCCCCTACTATGTCTATACATATGTGCCTCTCTAGCTTAGCTTCTTAATTTGTTAACCCCAATCACCTGCACTTGCATGTTATTGTTAGCTAGCTAAGTCCATTCCTATTAACTACTTCTGTTGTTAATTACTTAATTTGCAAGAAAGACTTGGGAGTGAGACAATATTATAAATAATTACTTTAATTATTATGACATTTTTTGTTAATTAAAATTCTTAAAATCAACAAACCCTAATTATTCTAAAACTCTAAAATCCATGCCATCCCATCCCTTCCCGGCCCCTCCCCTCTCTTTCGCATCTGTCTGGACAAAGCTCTGTTAGTCTGAAACTGAAGCTAATCCACTTTGGCTTTCCTGGTGTCGTTGAAGTTCCTCTTTGAATGTCAAGTCATTAGCTGTCGTTGCATCATCCTTGTAAATTATTCTATAAGTTCCCCCAAAATATTCGTTAAACGAGGTTAAGTTTTTAATAAAAATATCACCACAATAACATATATGCCTTAATTTGCTGTCAAAAGTAGCTAGGTGACACAATCAATGGAAAAAACTTAATTTTGCATGACTCAGTGCCTTCTCATGTAACTGACTTCTCAAATGTGCATGCATATATGCCTCTTGCCTTATCATATCTGCAGCTTTAAACTGAGCATGCAATTCTGTTAGTTGGTTATGTTCGCCTACATCTTTCTTAACTTTGAAAAGGTTCTCTCAGAAGGTGGTGCGAGAGAGAGGGGAGGAGGGTGGCGTGGATTCAATTTGGAATTTGGTCCTAATTTGAAGTTTCTCAATTAGGATTTGTTAATTAATAACTTAACTAAATAATTAAAGTAATTACAAAATATTCATAATTTTAGGTTTTTCTAGAATAACTTATTATACCACGTTGTGTACATGTGATATTACTCACAAACATATTTTAAAAATAACAAAAATATCATATTGGAGATGATGTGATACTTAATCGACATAAATTTATCCTTGTTAAATTTTCTATTTACTTATTATCTATTTTTAATATTTTAAAAATACCAAGATTGAAATTAAATACTCTAAAACATGAGAGTTCAAGTTATATTATAATGAAACAACAAGTAGGCATTTTACCTAGTCCAACAAACATGACAGCGTGTTCATTCGTAAAAAAAAAAAAAAAACTTGATAGATCGCTTGTTAACTCAGCCTGGCTAAATTTCTCCCCCGATCTTATGTTCATTTTGGTGAGAATATATTCTCTAATCATTCATATATGCTTATACAAAATCTAGAAGAACTAAGGAAAGGTAGAACTCCATACAAAATTTTAATGGAGTCATGCCAATGAAGGGATTCTTTGAACAAATTTGTAGATGTTGGAATTAGGATATGCAAGGTCACAAATCTTATTAGTTAATGCAGAAGCTAAAGCTCACTAGGGCAACACCGAAGAATTTGAGCAAAGACAAAACAAAGAGCCTCACAATTACTAAAAAAAAATTGATACAAACTTAGGAGGCTTGCTAAACATCTCCTGATAACATTGATTTCAAGTTAGTCGAAATGCAAAGATTAAAGGAGTATCGGGAGGCCTTAACACATCATAATTCAACCCTTAGATAGAAAAACCAAAATTAATTGGCTTAGACCAAGGGGATTCCAATTCTAAATTTTTTCATTCTTCTCAACTCTCTAGAAGAAACCTAAATAATATTGCAAAATTAGTTGACAACATGAGTATCACTCACTCTGAATAGACTGGTTTACAAGAACTAATCAGGAATTTCTTCATTGAACTAATGAGATATGATGTATCTCCTCAGCCTAGCAACAACATCAAAAATTTATTTGATTGCTTTATCAATCAGGAGCTCAAAGAAGCCTTAGATTCTCCTTTCCTAGTTCATGATGTTCAAAAAGTGTTGTTCAGTCTACACCCATCAAAAGCATATAGACTTGATGGTTTTCCAGCCTGGTTCTTTCAAAAAACATAGGAGGTTATTGGTAAACTCTTTACATAATTTGTATTGGAAATTTTCACATCATCCAATATGATGAGAGAGATGAATCAAACCTACATTTGTCTAGTCCCAAAGAAGCAAAATCCCTAGACTATAGCTAATTTCATATTCATTTCATGTTGTAATAAAATCAACAAAGTGATTGACAAACTTCTAGTTATAAAGTTGAAAATTGTTCTAACTGAAACCATAAACTCTGCACAAGGGGCCTTTCATCCTGAAAGAAACATAGGTGATAATATCTTCCTCTTGTAAGAGCTGCCAAACGAGTATAGTTCAGCCAAAAGAATCAAAAGTTGTTTGCTGAAAATTGATTTTTACAAAGCATATGATACAGTCAATTAGAGTTTTACAAAGCTTTGTCTTGAAGCAATGTACCTTCCTGAGACTTTGGTGAACTGGATCATGATTTGTATCCAAAACTCCTCTCTCAGTGTGTTGATCAATGGAATCCCATCTAAATCTTTCAACAATACTAAAGGAATTAGAAAAAGGGGATTCCCTATCTTTTCACTCTAGTGATGGAAGGATTTTATTAACTACTTAAAATTTATTGCTTGTAATGGAAGATTTCAATTCCACTACAAATGTAAAGAAATTAGCTTAACACACTTGATCTATATAGATGACTTAATGATCCTCAATGGTGTAGATCCTCACTACAAGAAATAAGCTGATCACCGACCGAATTATCCGTCGGTAAAACACTGATTTCGGTCGGTAAACACAAATACCGACCGAATTTGGTGCCCCAAGCATTCGGTCGGTAATTGTGCCGTAGGTAA
>JANKOE010000006.1:49507762-49520569 GCA_026284465.1 Erythroxylum citrifolium
TAACCATAAGCACCAAATTATCATTAAATAAAATACATGTACAATTAAACATTTCAAATTATCAAACTCAATCTCAAATTCAATTGCTCAAACTCAAATTCAATCTCATTCATCAATAATTCAACAATTCAATATTAATACCATAATAAATCACAAGCCAATTTCCACCATTCAATAATCAATAAATCACCATTTCAAATTTAATTTCCAATCCACTTTCCAATTCCAAAATGCAAAATGTCAAAATCCAATTCCAAAATCTAATCCCAAATTCCCAATTTCGGTTGAATTTCATAACTCACAAATGACAAATGACAAAATACAATCAACCGAAATCCACTTCCATTCCATTCGGATTTTCCAAATTTCCATTCCATTCGGATTTCTCATTTTCATCCGAAATCTACTTCCAAATTTTTCCCCAAATCTAACACAATAACACTAATTTTTAACTCCAAATCAAACCATAATCCAACAACCAACACAATCACAGAAGCAATCATCTTCAAAATGCATGAAAAATGAAACAAAAATAAAAAACATACACCCCAAAAATAATCGGGTCTTCGGTGCCAATCCGAGTTGACATCGGGTCGTGTGTTCCGACTAAGCTGAGGTGGTCGTGTCGTCGTGTGGTACGTCAAAGGCTCGAGGAGGACGAAGGAGAAGGCTGAAGCCGGCGTGGACGACCGACGACGCGAGGGAGAAGACTCGACAGACGGATGGACGAGAAGAGGAAGACTCGAAGAGACTACCAGAGTCCAGATTCAGACCAAGGAGGGGCGGCGACGCGACGTGAGAGAGACAAACCGCAAGGATCAGGCAGCGGAGAGCGGCGGAGACGGACGGACGATAGAGAGAAGAGAGTGAGGCAAGAGGACGAAGGTCCCAGGGGGGGGTAGATTTTTAAGGTAATTTTTTTTTATTTGCAAATAGGCCATAGGAATTTTAGAATTAACGGAATTACCCGGAATTTTCCGGTATCTGTGGTACCGACCGATACCGGCCGGAATTTTTGACCAGTACTTTTGTACCCGTACTGGTACCGATTTTCGGCCAGTACAGTACGAAATTCATACCACTGGAGAGACACGGTTAGATGATGATGTTGGAATTCTGTGATTTCTTTTAGAAATCCTTTCTCCTTCGTTCTCATCTCTAATTCATATCCCAATGTCACGTATAGCAGGAAATAGGAAAAAACTGTTAACATACTTGTCATAAGAAGTTAGTACAATATTACAGAGTCTGAACGTCTAGCAGACAGCATTCTGGACTAGCAACACAAATGCACATGGACTCTACGGTAGCCTGGGTCGCCACTAACATCACTCTTCCGTTTCGGTGGAAAAAAATTAATAAACTTGAAGGTATTCATTGGTGTAGGGTAAGAATGCAATCACTGCTGCAAACACGATGTGCGCATCAAGTGCAACTGAAGTAGAACCAATTTAGTCAACAAACACGAAAGATTAGGGTCCAGCAGGATAGTTTTTCATAAATTTGTGTACGAATGCAAAGCTCTACCTTGATTGGTGATTCTTTGGGGAGGATAAACATGATCTGCAGTAAACCATAGTTCACTCCAAATTAGCCCAGACTAAAAATTACGGATGTGAAACTAATCAATTTGTTGTACTTCCTATTTACGACAACATTTTGTATGAGGATTACACCAAAGACTTGTGCAAACCAGAACCTAAAATAATCACAGCTTCCACATCCACGAAAGTTATCAGCTTCCACCTGTATCAAGTACACAAATTTTATGCTCAGCACTGAAATTGAACTCTATAGTCACAGTATCTCTAGCATTCTTGAAAATTCCAACACAACCTCAAAGATATTCATCATGGGCACAAGATATCTTCCTCTTTTTGATGAAGATTAGTTAGAGAATTGAGTTGCATTTTAAAATATGGTAGCTATGCTAAACATGCATGTTAAAGATTCTTGAATGTATCAAATCATTTGTCAAAGTCCAACTGCCATCTGTTATAACTAAGGATGTGTTATAATTGTCAGGCCTTCAACTTCAGTAGTCAAAGGGTTAGGGAAAAAGAATGCAGATTATAAGTACAAAAATGTGAGACCTTTCTGTGTAATTTCGTCAGCCCCTAGACAGACACTCTCAAGCCATTTCTTTCAGTCAAGATACATAGAAACAGGAGGAAGATTAATTAGAAAAAGAAAAATTGCAACTCAAAGTGAACCAGTATTCACATTTTCCTTCTATTCAGAATCTCAATAAGCATTTAATGCATCTCAAGAAACATTAAAAAAAAAATCAAAATTTAATAACTTAAGCTCTTGGGATAAGTTTAATATTGGGAACAAATATAGTGTCGTATGAATTTTAAGTGAATAAGGTAGCTTCCCTCATACTACCCACCTTGCCATATGAGTTGAGGGGAGTTGGGAAGGTCATGAAACTTCAAGACAAAGGCCTTTGATGGGGAGGGAGATAGAATGAATGCAAATGATGTCCTGTGTAACTAAGTGAAGATTATCATCATTTATACTTTTCCATGCTATCAATCCCATAAGTTGCAATAATGATATCACTACAACTACCACCTCATCACTTTATCACTGAAACCACAGCAAAAACCATTTTGTACACATAATGCCTGTTACTAGTCCACCAGCAAAACATTTATAGTTCTAGTGATGATAGCAAATCCACTATTGTTACACTGACATTACAAGAAATATACAAGAATGGGAAACGATAAGTAATTTTTTTTCAAATATTATAGAAAGTGTTTAAGAAGAACATTTTAAAATCAAACCACTGGTGTATTATCTCAGCCAAGATTCAATATTTCCACCAAATAGAGTACAAGGAAGATTCTTCCATCCTCTTTATTATTATTTATTAATATTATTACTATTTTTTATCATCATTATTACCGGTGTTCTTATCAGTGTTGATCATAGTATTGCTGTTTCTTAAGGACGTTTGAACTAAAATTATTAGACCTGTACCATTTCCAGGTATAGCATTCTACTCCCATTCATTTCATACAAAGGAGGGACAGTAGGGAATGATTGCCTGGCTTTTTATATTTCTCAGAAAAACAATAAATGAAAAGCCAGTTACCTCCAACTTGATCAGAGTGAGAAATCAATTCAGGATTGGTTGATGCTGGCTTCATCTTGGCAAGGAAGATAGGTGTCAAAGGTGGAGATTCAACTTCCTCTGCTTTGCTTAAAGCTTTTGGGGACTCCAAAAGCTTAGAAGCATGTGTAGTCATCGTTCTCTGACTGCTTGATCGTACTGAAAAACTCTGAGAGACTAACAAAGGTGGAGGGGGAAGACGAGATGCCAAGTTTGTTGTAGATGACGGAATCTTATTTGTTCTAAAAGGCTCAGGATTTCTAATCAAGGGAGCAGACTGAGAAATTGATGCCTTTGATTTTGTTGTTTTGATAGCTAGATCTCCTGGTGGCCTAGGCAGCTCATGAAGCTCACTTGTCCTTGGAGAAGAAGCAAAGGGAGGAGAAGTACTTGGGGATGCTTCTGGAGGTGCAGTAGGCTGAGAAACTGGGCTACAAGAAAAAATTCCAGAAATATGTTTGAAATGTTCACTTGAGGGAATGGGACCACTGGCAGATAAAGCAGGTTTTGTTGTATATGCTTTACCAATTCTTGGACCAGGAAAAGAGTGTTGCTTCGTTTTTTTACTGTCAGATGTATTACATGCATCAAGTTGAGAAACAAGAACCCCCTCATGTAATGGAGTAGGCATTTGGGTTGAGCCACAGCCGCTATTGCTCTCTCTTTCTGCTGCAGGTGCCTTAAATACCACAAACCCTGCTAGGTGGCTATCACCAGAATCCTTTTCAGGCTTTTTCTGTTCCAAAGGTGAAGAATGCCAGAAACTATGGCTGCTTCCACTTAGGTCCTTTAGCCTTGGGAGGGAGAATGAATTGCTTGGTCTTGAAGATGGAGTAATTCTGACATCAATAGGTGTTGGAAGTGCATATGTGTTGGACTTCCATGGTGCGGATTCCTGCATCTGTCTAAATCTTTCAGCCGAGTTGGGCTTTCTATCAGGAATAATTGGGGCAGAATGACTACCACCTTTAGGTTCCCTATCTGAGACCAGGAGACCCTTTTCATTTGTCTCTGGATTCGACTGCAAAAAGATGCAGAATTTCAACTTGAAGTAACTGAACTTCTGGGTGGTAAGTACAGAATCATCAGAGCAAGTAATTGGAAAAAAAATTTGTCAACATAATAATGATCATCTACACTGAAACCTCACATGAAAGGTGTTTCAATGGCATCTCTAAGAATCGGCAGAATGTTAAACATATAAATCAGTATTGTCCTAGATTGATAGAAATAATAACAAAAAGCATT
This sequence comes from Erythroxylum citrifolium, assembly GCA_026284465.1. Lineage (NCBI taxonomy): Eukaryota > Viridiplantae > Streptophyta > Magnoliopsida > Malpighiales > Erythroxylaceae > Erythroxylum > Erythroxylum citrifolium. Next base: position 49,512,132 of record JANKOE010000006.1, read on the forward strand.
CACACACCAGCATAAGGCAATGCAAGAATCTACCTCCAAACTTTCCGCTGTTGAAGTTTGAGGTAAAGAAACATCCACTTCATCCACTTGGATATTAGAGATGGATGATTATTAGCACAAATGACAGCCAAACAATTATAATTGTCCTACTAAGTGTGCTTTACTGTCTTAGGCTTCTAGATAAGTTGCAAATAAGAACATGCCAAGAAAGTCATTTTGATTATCCCCATTAAAGACATTCTTTTGTGTCCTGTTCAATGTTCTTCAGTCAAAAGGTTAAAATGCAGCCAAACAGTTACATTGAGGCAATTCTTCAAGACAATCCAAAGTAAACTACTCAATCATCATGGAGCTTAATCTACGACTCAAAGGTTCTGGAAGCAATCTTAATGTTCCTCATAACTGATAAAATAAACCATGAACTGATATATCCTCTTTACCTCATAAATATGCATAAAAATCAATAATTTAAAACAGAAACCTTCTAGAAGAAACAAAGATATTTTTTTCAGACAGCTGTCAATATTTGGAAAAAGAAGGTCGTTACAACTGCACGCTCATTCTACACCATTTATTAAACACATCATATATAACAAAGCAAATGCTTAGTACAACCAACACATATATGTCAATTTTGATAAAATGATCAACATTTAACAGAGAAATTTCGTATGTATTTTAAAGAAATGGAATTTGATTATTCCCCATGCAAATTTAGCACAGTACATAGCACATAGTAAGCCAATTGTTCAATTCTTCTAAACCTAGAAAATTTTCTTACAGCATTTCATCCTCACCTCCATTGAATCCCTTGACATGGAAATAACATCATGGTCCAATTTATTTTGTCTATAATGAAAACTCAAATCCCTGCTTTCATTTGCATTATATTCAGAACCACTCTTATGTTCACCATCATTGGCAAGTTGGCTGAACTGGTAGTCAATATGTTGCTGTTCTGTAACTAGTTTTACTTGAGGCTCTACTGCCTCAAGTGATCTGAGTCCCTTTCGGAAGAAATTCAACTACATTTAAAGGTGGAAAAAAGGCATATAACCATCAAGTAGGTGAAAGATTTATAGGTCTAAGCATTAATTTTATAAAATATATGAAAAGGAAACCTGAGCAGTATGGTGTCGTGCAGCCTGTGTTAGGAGACTTCTCAACTGTCCTTGCTTCAGAGATTTCATCCGGAAAATGCACATGGTTGCCTCTTCATCAAACTCATTGTAAGCAGTTTGCAGCTGTTCCTGTGTAAAAGATTTACCTTTCCCATTCTTTGACCTACCTTTTTCTTTCTGTTGTGCCAGCATGTACTCATATATGCTTCTGAAAATCATTTAATTAATCAGAAGAAATTTAACACCAAGAAATCAAAGAAAAGATAAACAAAAGGTGTACCTTTTTCCATCACAGTGCCGTTTCATATCCTGCAGCAAAGAGCAAGTTGAAAATAAGCAAAATCAGATTAAGGGAGCATTTTAAACATGCCATGACATTAGTAAAGCGGTATAATAATAAAGCAAATAGTTGAAAATATAAGTGCCAGCATGAGGGAGCACGTTGCGGGAACTAGGAAAAGCTCCTGGGCATGCGGTTCATGTATGCATCTAGGAATGTACTGTTGAATGGCCAATCATGATAAGCTCATTTTCCATTCCTTAAACACACAGGGATAAAAACATGATACTGCTAGTTTCTGGAGTTTTCCAACAAACTTTTATTGTTTAATGATTAATGCCAGTGATGAAAAGTAGGACTAGATCTTTTGTCCAGAAAAACAACATGGGATGATAAATTTGCCCAAAAGTTATGGGCAGGTTGTGTGAATATACAAACTATTACAAATAGAAACACATAATACAAAACAAACTTCTGCTGAACAAAACAGCAGCCTCATTATTTCTTAAACTTTATTCAAGATCTTTCTAGTTCCTAATTTTCTGTTTATTGTTGCACAAACAAACCAATACCATGTTGTCTATATACAGTGATTAGATCTCTCTTTATATTAGAGCTACTCTATACCAGATTACTTTAAGCCTAGATCTTTCTCTACTTTAAACATATCAAGCATAAAGGTACAATCATGATTACTTCACTATGACATTAATAATCATAACAAAGGGAAGATTTGAATGGTGCCAGACAGCTACGTATTTCGTTGCATTGCCACCATAATAAAGGAGATTTGTGCAGATAGCAACAATAGAGGTAGATAAACAAACCTCCAGTGTCCTGAGTTCACTGAGAAGAGATTCGGTTGGATTTGTTATTGTGAGGAATACATGAGACCGCTGAAGTATGATTAGCAGAAGATTAAAAACAGGTTATTTAGAGGAACCGTCAATAATATTAAATATTAGCCATAAATGAGAACGGAACAAGACGCGCTTACATAAGTATCAACAATTTTCTGAAGTTCAAGTTGCGAATTCCCCAGAAACAACAAAATTTTGCCTGCAGACAATTTTAGTACAATCACAACAGATCATAGTTGTAGGGTCAAAAGTATGGTAATCATGATGCATATTTGACTGCAGAAACATGGACTTAACAGTTCCTGCTGTCTCTTTCTCTCTTTTTATTTATTTTTATTTTGCCTTTTCATCATTTTTGGTGGCCCAGAAGGAAATCATGGAGAATATGATCTTTATATATTGCTAGATATAATTCTGTAAAAAGATCAATCCCCTAAAAATCCATGAAGTTGGAATGCATCCACCAGACTGCAAGGAAAGATGTGTAAAGTTTCAGTTGAAGCACTCAGAAGGTGAACATACAAGCTGAAGCACATTCTCACTGGAAAATTTCATACTCGTCTCCCTCTGCTAAGTGACATCCGGGTACACTACTGAAATTAAAACACAGATTTAACACTTCTGGTCACATATTTTAAAGGATAAAAGATAGAAACTTCTTTTGTAATTTACTCATTTAAACAACCCCTGATGGTCTAAAATTAATCCAAAAAAAACTTTGTAGCGTTAAAATAATTAAAAAAACCTTTTACTGAGTTCCTTTCTTGCTCTTTTAATACAAGGTCAGAGCAGTCATTGAAGCTGTCACGTATTTAACAATCATAGCAGTCGTTCAAGCTGTCTCGTATTTAACAATCAGTCACATAACGATTTATGTTAAAATAATTTGATAGAAACTTCGTAAAAGGTTTTGCTTTAGTATTTCTAATATCACAAGGTAATTTTTAATTAATTTTAAACAATAAATGTATTCTTAAAAATACGTGAAACCACAGGGCAGTCTACTTCTTTTCCCCTATCTCAAATAAGGAAGATGTCTTATTCTTTACACTACAATGCACCTATCTTCATGTGTCAACAAGATATTAACTTAAAAGAGAGATAATAGTATAATACTACAGTCTAGTTTTACGGACAAGTTACACTTGAATGAAGGAAGTCCACAGTTGAGACCCAATATAAGTCTAAGAGAGCACCGACACAGTCATTTTTTTTTCAAGTATATTAATAAAACAGGTAGACAATTCGCCTACCAGTTTCGTTATTTTCGTGAAATGCAGTTTTCTTCAAGAGAAAAGAACCCATTTCCTGCAGGGATTCTGAGAATTCTGGAAAGAAACAAATTGATAATCAACTGCTCCAAGCTTTAAGAATTTGGAAAAAAATATCATACAAGCACGTTCAATAAACATCAGACTATTTACCATATGCACTGTTTGCTGTTGCTGCTGCCGCCGAAAGCAAGCTATCGTAGCAATCTCTCATGTCCTGCATGTCCTGTGAGAAATCCACAAAATAAAAGAAACGTCGTTTTTGAATTAGTAACCCATTAACTGATAAGCGAAAGAGAGAAGAGTGTACCTGGGAAGCTTGAGCGAGTTCATCCAACATAGCAGAAGGGAAAGTGTCTCTTTTGTCCTTAGCATCATTCTTCTGAAGCTTAAACCCTCTAAGCTTACCCAGTGATGATTTCATTTCTCTCACCAACTCTGACAAGGGAAGGGGCAAGTGAAACTTCGGTCTATTGAAGCAAGGGGCGGTCGGAGGAAGACGAAGATGTTAGAATAATTTTGGAGTAACAGCTTCTATCCTTCATCCTTCCTACGTGCGAAAAGTGCAGCTAAACGAACGAAAATTTGGATGGTTGACGTGGCAGATAACGGTGGTGATGCGTCAAGCAACTACACGTCAGCAGTAACTTTGGTCAAAGTCAGAGATAGCTGAGAAGAAAAAAGATATTCAAATTAGTATACTTTGACCGCACTATTGATGTTAGAATTTTCTTTCAGTCTTTTTTTCTGTTTATTAAATCATCCGGTATCCGACACCACACGAGCAATTGACTAATTCGGATTCGAGCTAGGTAGGACTATATAGGCGGCAAAGCTCTCCCTCACAAGTGCGACTCCATTCTCAAGATTTAAAATCGAGACATTGATTAAGAGAGGAGGAGTCCCAGCCACTCCACCACAGCACTTGTTTATTATTTATTGTTTATGAAGAATTACATTTTGTATTTTAGATTATACTTTAATTCTTCATTATTTTATTTAATAATTGATTGAAATTCTGTAATTTCCTTCTATTTTTGATAAATATATCTAGAAATATAATTAACAATGTAAACAAGTTTTGCTAAAAGTTCCCATTGTTTCGATGCTTTTTCGTTCTAATCACCAATATTGAAAATACCAAACGTATTTTGGACCGACACATTAATTAATTGTTAATAACATTTTTTGGTAATTGATCTTACTAATTAGGTTTCATAACGAATTTATTGCCTTAATAACCCTGTGTTATTTAAAAGTTGTTAAAAAAGTCATGACATATAAAAATTAGCAAAAAAAATCTTGAGTTGAAATTTTATTAACTCACAACCCCTTATTAATACACGGCTAAGAGTTTTTTTTGCAGCAAAATTGAAAACATAATGTTAATAGAGTAACATTTTATATCTCAGGGTTTAATTAGCTACTTTCGTATAACACAGGGGTCGCTACAGCAATTTTATCGTTTCATAACCAGTGCAAAATTAACCGGTCACTATATAGATGCGCCACATAAACCAATTGTTTTGATAAAAAATTGTGGGCATGATACTATTTAAGGTCATAATGTGTGAACAAAATTTGTGAATCACCAAGTATATACTTGGAATAAAAAAAGGAAGGATTCCTAATTTATAGTCTTCGTCTAGTTAACGGCTGTTCAACATTTTTTTTCGTTGATTGATTACATTTTGCTGTTTAAAGGTAAAAACGCTATTGAAGTTATTTGGTAATTAACTAATTAATTGTTTGATCAATGTAAATTTGCTCTATTAAATTTGCTTTTTCATTATGAGAAGTCCTGAAGTACCAGTCCAACTTCAACTTTTAAAGAATATATTTCTCTTTAATTTAAGTACTTCGCAAAGTTAATTTGAAAAGTAATTTGAAGAGTAAATTATTTTATTCCTCTTCACAAGCTTTTTTTTTATTAAAGAAAGCAGGACAATAATAGAGTTTAATTTTCAAGGAAAAAAATTATTAGTAAAAAAATAAAACTCATATATTTAAAATAACACAATATTTATTTATTTACATAAGAATAAGCAGATAATAATATGAAAATAAAAATAAAATATCCACAATTTCACTAAATTTGGACACTAACATTAAAAAGATAAATTATAAATTTATAACGAATTTGAATCAACTCTAAACGTATGTTTTTTTAATAAATATAAACTAAATTTAGAATAAGTTATACGTAAATTTATTTAAAATAGATTGATTTTTTAAATAACAAACTAATTTTACAACATTTATAACATATATTAACCGGTAAGAATAGTATTTTCTTCACTATAATATTTTGTACATGTACATTTTAGATAATAGTATATTAAAAATTAAATATATCTTGAAATTTTCACTTCTTAAACATACACATATGCAAATATATTAACTTACTTTGTATCCCTTTTCCCTATCAGTTATAATGAAATAAGATATTTTTTAATTCATGTCTTTATAAGACATTTTACACATAAACAATTAATATTAATCAGTTAATTTTACCAAAAATCTTTAATAAACAGCTGATATTATCAGCTAGTAAAATCAACCGATGTAATCCGTTGTCAGCTAACTGCTAATAGAATCAACTAACAGCTAATGCAATTCACTGATTGCCAAACACGACCGTAGGCTATTGATCTGACTCCCCTTAATTGGTGCATCATGGATATTAGATAGGACGATAGTTACATAATTTTAATTAGCTTCTTTAATTTGTTGTTCCGTATTAATTCCCCCTACTTTTTCTTTTTTTCTTTATTCTATGTTTGGTATACTAATTATAAAGACAAAATCTCCATCCTAAATAAACATATTCATAAGCCTATATAAACAAATTGGAACCATTGCTGACATCATTGGCATTCAATAAAGTCTTTAGTACATATAATAAGTTATCAATTACATATTTCGAAAGAATACTTAATAAATTAATAATTCAAATTAAACGAACCAAGAATAGACAATAAATAATGACTCTCTAAAGACATTATAAATATCAAGCTTATAAGCATTTAACCAAATCAAAGGCTAGCTAGTTAGTAACTCTAATATGAAAAATTCGTTAACTAATAAGTCCATGGGAGTATAATTCCTTGTTTATAGATTTACAAATTATGAGAGGGTATCTTATTCAATGTTATGAATACCATACCAATACTGGTATCGAATTTGGTTCTGGTGTGATACTATACCGTTATCAGTCAATAACGAGTACTGTTTAATTTTTAAAATTTATAAAATAATCCTTAAATTTTTTAAATTGCAAAATAGTCGTTAAATATATTGTACTGTATAATTTATAATTTTATATCAACCTTATTTCAAAAGTCATAATGATAGAAATTTAAAATAGCAACAATTTATTTATTTTTATTAATATTATTTTCACATATAAATAATATCCATAATTAATATGAAAAAAGATCATTTAATCATCATGCAAATATAAAATTAAAAACAATACAAATTATTTAAAATATTAAAATTTAATCATATAATAAATAATAATTACATCAAAATATCAAATAAAAAAATAATTTTTGACAGATATATTATTAACAATAGCTCGATATTGGAGTTTAATGATTTGAGTTTCATTATTTGCTGGATCCCGTTTCCAAAACCCAACTCTTACTGAAACACATGTGTTGGATCCTGCTTGATTTCGGAATCTAACGCTTCAGAATACCATAAATGTTAGATCCCGCTTGAGTCCGGTATCTAACTCTTCACAAAATCATGAAACGTGTTCATATTATCTTGTAGGGTTAATTCATTTAACCCTCATAAGCCTGAGCGGGTTTCCTTGTAGGGTTATTTTCAATGAAATCTCTTTAACCCTCTTCGCTTCATTCCCACTCTCATAACATCTCAAGCCACAAAGGCGAGCCCACACAACGAAATCACAATAATCACAATTGACTTCTTCAAAATGGTAGCTCTTAGCCTTTAGGTCATTTAGAAACAAGAACCACCTCATTCGGATCCCTATAACTCAAGATATGCTTAAAAATTCAAAGTATATTCATAGCCCGATCAAGCTCTCCAAACTGACCCCTCACTTCCTTTCCATCAAATTTTTTGAATTTAACTCCAAAAGCTATCAATTTTTATGGAGATGTAGAAAAACATGTTAGGAATCTAACGCCTTAAGAATCATCTCAATCGGAGGTCAGACGAAGGAGTTATGGCCAAACGAATACAACATGTTCATATCCTTACTCCGATTTAACATGCTTTGGCGTAAACACCATAACTCTCACTATAGGTGTCGGATTGATTTCGTTTTTGGACGGTTGGAAAGAAGTCATCTAGGGCTAAACTTTCATGAAGACCAAAAATTGAAATTTTATCATTTGGAAGGTCAAAATACACGGACCGTGTGATCCAACACGGTCAGGCCGTGTAACCTTCGGGTGTAACAGTGTTCATGAGCTAGCTGGGAATACACGGGCTGTATGATTTTACACGGTCAAACCGTGTAACCTTTGGGTGTAACCAATTTTTTACCCTCCAAGACCTCTCCAAAGGACCCTAAACCCATCCTAGCATCCCCTTTACTCATAATCTTGCTGAATTCAACTTTTTCTAGTTTGATATCACTTCATAAACTCCAATGGTTCGGGAATTATGTCCCCTATTACATCCTAACTTGTAATGATCATAACTTACAATTCCGATATCGAACAATTGCATACTTTATAGCGTTGGAAAGCTATAAAGACGAACTACAACTTTCATGAAGGTAACTGTGGCTAATTCTACGTAGATCGATATGGTTTTTCATTGGAAGTCAGAACATACAATTTTTCCTGATGAAAAACTTTGGAATTTTGCACTATACAAACTTGGATTATCATGAACATAACCATTCAACTACCAATTGGAATTC
>JANKOE010000006.1:49520669-49536144 GCA_026284465.1 Erythroxylum citrifolium
ATTTCAAATTCAAGAATTATCCTTTGTTTTTACACATGAATAATCGCCAACAATTTCTCATTTAACAGAAGGGTTCGGGGTCCAACATTATTGGATAAAAGTTTATCACATACTCGATAGGTGAAATTGGACTTAAGATCTAACACTAATTATTCAAATTATTTATTAAAATCTAAATTATTTTATTTTGTGACTTAATTTACAGAATAAATAAGTTGGTTAATTTATATATGTTTAGTCAATATAATTTCAAAAATAAATAGAAATAAAATAAATTACCTTAACTTTTGTGTATAAACTTTATTAATCTAATTGGTTGGTAACATCAATCACAATTGATCGCTTTATGTTTACATGTTGTATGATAATCCTTTACTGTTGGGTTAACAAGTTTAACATTCGATATTACCTAATATAATTTTGAACAACTTTAATTGTAGGTATTCTATCTTTGATACATTTAAACTGGTGATAAAAATTTGGGAAATACTTACTACTCATTCAAAATAATTTTGGATTAGTATTTATTTAAAATAATTTTGGATTAAGTCAATATATATTACTGGGTAAATTATAATTTAAAATTAGAACTTTATCTAATTTTATAATGCTAGATATAATTATAAACTATGTCAATCAAATATTTAAAGTTTCAATTTATTGCAAAAGTATTTATTATTTTATCATTATTAATGTCCTAATAAAATTGTCCATTATATAAGGAAAATATCTAATTAGTTATGCTAATACTCTTCTCAAATAAGTTTAATTTATAACAATCATTTCATTTCAATATCATAAACTCTCAATGCTAATAATTTTACTATCATAACACGAATTTTGACTAAAAATTATGCTACAAGTATTCCCTAAACCAATTTAGATATCATTATGAATGTAATTTATCCATATTTTAAATCATTCCAATGAGTGCAACACTTTCCAATACCTAGCTATTTTGTCTTCAATATACTTATAGTACTTTTACCCTTAAAGAAACTATATTTTTGTTGTTAAAAGAGTTTCAATTATAACATTAATACTTACTAAATTTTGTTTTATTTTCTTTTTTGTTCATTTAAAAATGCAAAAGGCTTTATTAACCTTATTAGAGGAGGATAATTTTAGGATATATTACATTTTAAATTCAAAATTTTGTCTAATTTTATAATATTAATTAGAAGTATAAAAAATATCCATAACGTTGTTGACATAAATTACCATATAAATGGACTACATTTGCATAATTAAAATAATTAAATAAATAACTAGATGTCTTATTTTTTAATAAACAACAGTAACATGGCTTTTGGAAAGAGAGGTTATTGCTTTAGCTTTTGTTCTCTCTCTTGCCTTCCACCAACTTTCTAGTTTCTTCAATTCACCTTTTTCTCTATCTTTTTTTTTCTTTTTTGTGCTTTTTTGTCTCAGTCTTCATTCTCTTAGTTCAAGGTCAGTTTCAAAGAAGAAGGTTGATTTTGGGTATGAAGTTTAGATTACAGAAACAGGAACAAGTGGTGGTTGTGGAGGCTTGTGCGATTGGCTTGCGCATTGGCCACGCAGACAATGTGAGGAAGAGATGATTGTGGAGTAGTGGCTAGCAACAATGTGAAGCTGTGAGGGAGAGACGGTGGTGGTTGGGAGCTGTGAGACATCAAAGAAAGAGAGGGGGAGAGAGAGAGAAACAAAAAATGTGAGAGTGAGAGAGACAGGTTACAAACACTGGGCTAGAGGGAAGAGAGGTAATTTTTTGCGCGTAAAAAAATCCTTTAATTTTTTTAAGTTTATGATATCAGTTAATACCAAAAAACTAAGTTTCGTACCGTTTTCTGGCCAATACGGTACCTACAAAATTTTTAACACCGATCATATCTCGATTCTAAGTTATGTGTTTTGAGGTATTAAATAATGTTTTTAACATGATGCAATATAATACATATGAAAATATCTCAAAAGGTCAAAGTAAAAAAAATAGGCTTATTAAATTAAGATTTTTAAAAGATTATGTAAAATGAAAATAAATATTACAATTTCATGTACTTATATATTGTTATACAAGTGATCACTATTCTTTAAAATAAAACCACTTTCAAATTACTCACTTATCTCATTAAAATATTATATTTCATCGATCTAACTCTTACTTGATTACTAAAGGCCAAACAAAAAAGATCTCTTAACATTTAGTTTTGAAGGTTTATTAAAAGAATATATCAAGTTTGTTATCAAACACATGAGCCTAAACTTATAACTAGATAATTCAAATACTTCGAATATTTTTCTTATCATTTGGCCCTTATTGTAGATCCACATTTTGTTAATTTTGACAAGCGTATTATTAGGAATCATAGACTTATGTCTCATTATCTTAACAACAAATTTTATCAACAATACCTCCTTTTTCATAACTATCCTTAGTCCCCACCATCTTCCTTAGTACAGATGCCTTCCCCTTTTGACTATGCAAGCCTTCTAGCAATAATCAAGGGTATTCAATAATAAGTATCGATCATAATTATAACTCTTCAGTCTAAGCCCACACTTACATAAATATAAGAGATCAAGTTTGAACCTCCTCGTGGTACCCAATAGAAAAACTGATAGCACATGAGACATATTACAACTTAAGTAGAAAAAGGTGTACAAATCAAAATAATTTCACAACCACACTCACAGCACATCATTATAGACACGATTGACTCGATGTATCATGAAAACAAAATCAAGAGGATGAGAAGAAGTGAAACTACTTTACATTATATATGGTATGATTACTATACATGATAATATTGTATTAGGTCTTAGCTTAAAAAAGTTTTCTTGTCAGGGAAAGCGAGATCATATAAGATAACTAAAAAAAACAAGGTTGGAGCATGAGAAGAATTTAAACTACTTTGCATCATACTAATACATGAATGACATTCTAAATTTCATAAAAGAGTGAGTTCTAGTAGATTTCCATAACCTATGACACAAGGGAGGCAATCACCGGAGAACTACCACATATTCCACCAAGACTATGGACACGATAACAAATTTCATAAAAACCTTAAGAGAAACATTGGTGAGCCCCTATAATAGGGGACAATTAGAGCAATGTCTTAGAAAAAATGAAGATAAATGCTTGCAAAGACATCAATTACAAGGTTGAGAATAAGTACCATTAAAGAACAGGTCTATAAGACTATAATAAAAGGATAGTAAATACAATATATCGTAGCTAAAAAGGTCCACTTAATATAACTAGGTGAACACTATATCTAATATGCAAAAATCAAAAGATATCGAATAAGAAGACATATCATATTTAAGGAAGAATAAATATCTAGCCAATGTAACCCTCATAAAGACTTAATGGTCATCATAATAATCATTATGAATTTTGAGGAAAAATAAATCATTATAGGTAATGGAAGCTATATTGACATTCTTCTTTAAGAAGAAATCATGATCGATAATGGAAGCTTTGTTGGCATTCTTTTTACGAAGAAATCATGATAGATAAAGAAAGTTCTGTTGACATTCTTCATTACAAAGTCTAAGGCAATGGGACTTGATTTACTGTAGATTCACTTGACATGTTTTCCTTTAACTTATTTTAAAGAGGGTGAAGTCTTCTTTAAAGGAAAAAATATTAATTATGCCTATTACAATATATGAGTGTATCAAGTAGAACACTTAAATATTTAAGCTTCACATCATACGTAGGGGAGTAATATATAACATTAGACATTTGATTTACAAAATAGGGGTCATCTTATCACCATATCAACTTATTAGAATTTTCTCAACTAAGAAAGGCATGAGAGAAGTCTCAAGTGATTAGCAAATATCGAGACAGTGCCTGTTGAAAAAGAAGAATCTACCACTAGAAGTTTGTGTTGAATAAATGGACCTAAAGCTCATAGAGAATCAAAATATGGTTGAAATACTCAAAGAAATTCAAGAAATACAAATTAGGGATGCAAAACACAACAAAGTATTGCAAGTCAAAATTGACATAGATGAAGTGCAACATACTAAGATGGAACAACTAGATTTCTTTATGTGGTCCCCGTTAAACATGGAAGGAATGTAGACATAAATAATAATTGATAGGTTGAATATGAGACCAAATGTCAAACTTATAAAATAAAAGAAAAGAGTCTGTTGAAAATAGGGACAATAAGTAGTGCAAGAAAAGGCAAACAAACTCTTAAGTGCAAGGTTTATTAAATAAACCTTTTATCCAAATTACCAGCATAGTAATGGTAAATAAGTGCAATGAAAAATGATGCATGCTTGGTGACTTTACAAACCTAAACAAAGTCTATCCTAAGGATAGTTATTCCCTTATAAAGATAAATCTACTTGTACATGTAACAATAGGTCACAATTAGTTGAGTGTCATAGATATGTACTCGAGATATAACTAAATTTGAATGTGTAAAGGAGATAAGAAAAAAAAATCAACAGTCGTTATAAAAAAATAGTATTACAAGATGATCCATTTTGAATTAAGAATACAAGAGAGACCTATCATAGGCTTTTCAATTCAATGTTTTACAAGCAAATCAACTGAAGTATGGAGGTTTACATTGGCGATATGATTGTCAAGAAAAAGCAAAGATTAAATCACTTAACATATCTGTGAGAATGTTTCAACACACTAAAAAATTTTAACATGAAGTTAAAATTTAAGAAGTGGATATTTGGAACTTATAACAAAAGTTCTTAGGCTATATGCTGAGTCAAAGGGGTATTGAAACAAAACCCCAAAAGATGAAGGCAATTATTTATATGAAGTCAGCACAAACCCTAAAGGAGGCACTTAACTTAATAGGTAAACTTATAATTTTGTCTTGTTTCCTTTCTATATCCACATAAAAAATCTCAACAACAACAATAACATCATCATCTTCATCATCAACAACAACAATATCCCGGTAGAAGTCCTACTAAGACGTGGGGTCTGGAGAGGTTCAAAAGTATGTAACCTTACCCCTAATTGGTAGAGAGTTATTTTCGATAGACCTACAGGAAAAATAAAAGAAAATATCAAGACTAAAAAAATAAAAACAAAGAAAAAATTAAAAAACATAAATCATATATAATATACAAATACAAATACAAATACAAATACAAATATAAATACAAATACAAATAAAGAATAATAAAGATACATATTAAAATAATAAAATTAATAATAAAAAATAGACATAAAAATATCTCATGATCTTTAAAGTGCTTAAACAAAATACAATATTCAAATGGAATAGTGAGTTTTAACAAGCATTTAAAGATTTGAAGAGTTATTTTCAAAACCTGCCTTTCCTTTCCATCCCATCCTCACACATACAAACACAATGGTAAAATTCTATATTTGTATGCCTTGGTGGCAGCATAAATCAATCATATGCTAGTTTAAAAGAAGGAAATCAAAGGTTGATATATTATGTCAGAATCATCTAAAAACCATAAACCATATAGATTGAATGTTGTTCTCAAATTGGCTGGAAAATTACAACCATACTTTTAAGCTCATCCTATTATCATTAAATAAGATCAATTGTTGCAAAAAATTTTATATAAGCTAAAAATGTTAGGAAGGAAGGTGAAATGATCAGTAGAGCTTGGAGAATTTAAAGTTTAGATTCGTGCTTCAAACATCAACTAAATCCTAGATACTAGCATACTTTGTGGTTGAATGCACTATATCCATTGGTGTAATAGATTCAAATGAAGTTGCTTTGGAAGCTTCGCTTGCTTAGACCATAAATATTAACAATGCATCAAATAAGGATGGAAGCATGGTTAACATTGTTGTTCAAGGCCTATATGAGATAAAGTCAGCATAATGGATAATAATACTTGTATGCTTACATTACCATCTACCATAAACAAGCAACTTTAAAAATGATCCTATATTCAACACTACTTAAAATGTGTTGTGTCATCTTAAATAGCAGAAATCTCAAAGGAATTTCATGAAGGTTCTTGCAGATCGTGCTCGAGATATTCAACTTTATCATTTAAAATATAGTGACAAGGATATTTTTGGACATCACGTTGGTGTGAAGTGCCAGAATATGTCAAAACAATATGATATGTGCTATAAGACACTACCATCCTATAACTGAATATTACCTAATATTATCTCTAATACTATTCACATGATGGGTAGAAGTACAATTTTACCCATTCATATCAAGAAAGATCATAGAGCAATTTTTGATGAGCCACTTCACATGTTCCTTATGCATAGTAACAAACAATGATCCATAATCCATTCACTCAAACTTAAAAATGTTTTTAAGGCCAAAAGCATCAAAGAAAACTTTACATATATCGTGAACCCACAAATTAATGTGTCACGAAGGTCACTAATAAAACCATTTATAGAGTTTAAAATAAAAAATAATATAGTTAAAGGTATGTGTGCATACATGTTATATAAAATTCTTTAGGGTTATCAGACTACTCTAATGATATTAATAAAAGAAACTATATCCAACTTGATATAAGAAGTATAAGCACTAATCTTAACATATCTTTAAAATGCTTTTAACTGTGTCAAAAACCTTTGGCCTACAGACAAATGAAACAATATTGCAAGCTAAACTTGACCTAATTGATGAAAGAAGCAAACAAATAGATATGAAGAATTCAACATACTAATAATAGGAAAAACTATTAAACAATAACAGAGTTAGATAACATATCATAGCGAATGATCAAGTTGTATTCATAATAACTGACACCATTAACACATTGGAAGCCAATGGAAAATAAGCTTTAAACTAGACAGACACATATAAATTATAAGATATCATCAAACTTGATACATAAAAACTCGAAAGATTGGACAACTTAGACATTCTTAGGACTTGAAATGGTCAACATTTTATACCTTACTATTCTTAAAACTGTAAATCATTTTTTTCTGCCAATAAAGTTTGATTTCAAATATGCGCAATTTACATTTCAAAATATTTGAAGTTATAACAAATCAAACTTAAAATTTACAAAATAATATACTCATAAAGTCTCAAAATGTCAAACTAAAGGGGTCACAAAACTTTCAAGATGTCATATTTATATAGGATAAAAACGTCGTACTAGCTCATAAAAATTTCAAAATAACAAGTTTAGATAGTCTCAAAATGTTATACTGAAGGATTCACAAAATGTTAGGCTCATAAAATTTACAAAACGACAAACTTATAAAGTCTCAAAAAATCTAACTAAATAAGTCGTAAAACATTATATTTAAAATCTATAAAATGATGATAGATTCATGGACTCTCAAAATATAAGACTTATAAGGTCTCTAAATATTACTTAGAAAACATAAAATGATAGACTCAAGGAGTCTTAAAACTTCATATTCATAAGATGCAAAACATCACTCAAGGAGCTTTAAAAAGTCATATTATAGAACATTACATTCATGAAATGTAAAATCTCATAAGGTAATATTACAAAAAGTTAAATTCAAAGATTTTTAAAGGCTAGAATTGAGGATTTCATAAAACAGAAGATTTGAGTAGTCTAAAAAATTACTAAAATTATGCAAAAATTAGTCCTCAAAAGTTAGTTTTGCACAGATACTTAGGTTAAAATCAATTGATAAATCTATAAAATTTAGTCACAGTAAACCATATAGATGAATAAACAAGACATCCAAATGCATATGGCCTTACCAAAAAGTAAAAGGACACAATAATTAAGCCTTGTAAAAGAATTAAAAGGCTACAAAAAAATCTAATATCATTTTATAGGTTTGGATGTAACTTCATCATCACCACCACCACCATCTACAGTCCCTTCGAAAGTTGATTGATTGTCTTTAAATAGGTTTGCAAAATTATTTACACTCCCTATAAGTTGAAGATCAAGGTGCTCTGTGTTAAACCACTTAAATTAATGATGAAACTAGCAACTTAGAATGTTAAGGAGTGTGAGTCCCTCAAATAGACAGAGGTCCAGTAAGAAATTTGACATTATTATTACTACTTTACTTAAAATAAGAGTTAAGAAAGACAAAACATAGAAATATCACTAAAAAGTATTATAGTTGGCATGTTCACCTTAACTATGACTATATATGTTAGCAATTGTGAAAAGTAAGATTTTTAGTAAAGATGGAGTTGATGTAAAATTCTTGTTTATCTCAAATCATTGGTTGCTAAGTAAGACTTCTCTTTAGTGGTTTCTCACTTTTCTATAACTTTTGTTTGTATGTCCCAACATTTTTGCAATAAGAAAGGGTTTAACTTAAAATTAAACTACTTAAACTATGTTTAATTTTTAATATTTCTTTTCAATTTTTTTGTATAGATAATATTACATCATCTATACATAACTCTAAAATAATGTCATAATGAAATATAAGAATTTTAATACCACGTCATCATTGCCAAATATAATTGAGAGTTATATCATCGCTAAATAATATCATAAGAGAGAAAATTATTTTTTTCAAAACATGATATTTGAAATGAAAAATATCAAAGTAATTAAATATTATAAGCTTAGTATCTAAAAATAATTAAAGAGAGGTATCTTAAATTCAAATTTTCATAAAATATTTAACATTAAAGTTGATTGATTGTTAATTGAGACTAAGCCTTTCCCTTTTATTTGAAATGCTCAACTAAATTATTTTTGTTCTATCATGCTATTTTATATTTTATATTATTCCATTATTTGTACTGCAATTCTATAGATTTGTGTTCTTATTTTCTAAAAAGTGATCATTGATATTTTCTCTTTTATATGTCTATATGTAAATTGTGTTGAAGAAGTTCAAAGAAAAATTATTACAAAATTCAAATGAGATTATGAAGAATTAAAGATATTATATTTTGTACTCTTTGTTAGTATAAAATAATTTCTCTCACAAAAAACTTCATTCATATGGATTAAAAATAATCCAAATTTATTGAGTTACTTTATTAAATTCAAATATATAATCTTTATTGGTTAGATTTGGCAACATAACTTAATATTAATACTAGATTATCGGGAGATAAAGAAGGAAACTAAATAGCAAGCAAATGATTTCATTTGTGAGTTTTAACCAAAATTCATGATGAAGTTTATGTTCACTCATGTCATCTCTTTCTTTAGTAAGGTATTATTATTAAAGTTGAAGGGTTTTGAGGATACTTGGGGAGAAATTTGACCAAATATAAGTAAGCTTATATATAACTACGATATTATATCTCAACTTAAAACTTTAAGGCAATATGTTATGAATCTTATCTTTGAATATAACTCACTTCATCTTTATATCTCTTTCCGTTGTGGTATTATTCTACTTGTGAATTTCTAGCAGTAATTGAATATAAATTTTGTTGACAATGAATAAAGATTCAAAGGGTAAATTTTGATGTTGTCTTGATGTTGCCCTATGTTTATATATCTCAGCCAATCTGCCGACTTTCAAATATGATTTATGTATGGCTCTAATTGTAATAACCAAACTTAGATACGAATATAATGATGAAAGAGAGGGATTGTCATGAATCTATGATATTCAATGTATACTAACTAATTTGTTTTTAGCAAATCCCGTAATACTCGTTAGGCCCCTCCTTCAATTTTATTTTTTGATAAACATTACATAGCTCTCAAAACCAGGGGACATCCGAGTACTAAAATATTCCTCCTCCATCGCATGTGATTTCTTCAGCTCTCATTCCTAATTCTCTCTTTTTCCTTTTTCCAGGCCTTTTGTCGTCCTCCACCACCTTCATGGGCTGCGGCAGTTCTAGAATGGTGTTGGAGGAGACAGGGCCAACCGTGGAAGCTAAGCCCTTCTATCGAAGACACATTGCGCTTGATAAAGATGGGATAGAGGAAGACATTGATTATTCTACCCATAATGGTCGAAAAAGTGTTTCTTCACCAATAGCTGAAAAAGCATTCCCAAGGGTTTTTGTTTCTAATGATTCGGAAAAAGAGTTGCATATGCAAAGGGAAATAAGACCCCATGATAATCAGCAATTATTTAATGATGGGGTTGGAGACAACGAGGATGAATTGCAAAATAGGGAAGGAAAAGGAAATGTAAGACAAGATAGCTTATTAGCATCTCCTGGATCTCCTAGCTTCAGGGAATATTGTGTTCCCAATACCTCAATGAGAAGTAGCCATGATGCAGGTGAGGTTCATGTTTCTTCCTGCCATTAAATATAACAATGTAACTGGATCCAAGTGTGTTTCTTCTTTTGTTCACTTGATATGCATGCATGAAACATATATAAATGTAACTGGATCCAAGCGTGTTTCTTCTTTGTTCACTTGATATGCATGCATGAAACATATATAATATTAGAATATTTTCTTCAATTTTCACCATCTTTATACGTACAAAACTGTATTTGAGATAGAACAACCAGCATTGACTTAATAGAGTCGTGGCAGATTCAAAACTTCCAGCATAATCCAGGGTCCTTTTTGCTTTCTAATAACTCATTTCCATACAAACAGGTAGCAATATTGATGACGAGAAAGAGGACAAACAACCCAAGAGAGGAGAGAAGGTAGATGATCGATACTTATCATTTTGTGATCAACACATATTAAATACATTCTCATGATATGAGTGCAGATAGGTTATGTGAGGCAGTGTAATAAGATTTATGTGGATAACTGACCAGGAATTGGAGATTGAACCGGTGAAGAAAGGGAAAAGATCGAGAGTATTTAAGAGTGTCCTTCTCAGGGGCGGTCCACCAAAAACAAAAGTTTCCCAGAATCAGCTGCCCAAGCACAATTAATCAATTCCTCATACTACCAGTAGTTCGTTAAGTCATTTTATTTTGGAAACCAAACAAAAGAAAAGAGAAGGAAAAAATTCAGTACGTAGTTTGTTTCCTTCTGTCAAATAATTCAACTTATCTATGTATTTGCCCTACTCTCTCTCTTTTTTTTCTTCTTTTCTTCTAATTAGATAGTGATATGAAACTTGTAAATGCGTGCGAAATGCATTATATTATAGGCTTCAAGAGCTCATAATATAATGTTGTTATTATCTTCAGTTCTTTTTTTTTTTTCAAAACCTAAAGTATGTATGTTAGATACTACTTAGAATTCTTCATAAATAAGTTCAAATATGAACTTTAATAGTGAATATTTGAATTTGACAAAGGCAAAAATTTACCAAATGTTAAATTTACTTATTTTCTTAAATAAATAATTATCAGCTTCTGAGTCAATAATATAATTATATATTATTCATCTTGATATTGATTGCATTATGAAAAATGACATAAATGCATTTTATGTTTCATTAGTTTATTTCTCAATGTAATAAAATAAGTAGAATTTAACATAACCTTTTCAAAATAGAAATCGATTTGATTTTGAGAGTTTACACAATGTTGGTTTGACTTTGAAATTTTAGGATAAGCTAGCTCTTAAATTAAATCACCTAAAATTTATAAAAAAGAAAACCTCCTCTTAGTAAATCGTGCTTTTTTCAACAATACTGTTCTTCTCGTAATTACAATCACATTATAATCTCATTTATAAGGTATGCTTATTCTCAAATTTTTCTATTCAAATTAATTTATAATAACAAAGATTAAATACCCTATTAAATTGTATTGGAAAATCGAGGAAGGCGGATTTGATCATAGATACAATGGAATAAACACAGAACTTTTGTTTTTATTTCTTGAAAGTTAAGATCACTAAAATTCTATAAAATAATTAACACATAAATCATAATAAAGCATGAATCTTAGTTTGTACCTTCTTCTAAAGCTTGATCATTTTCTTCTCATTTTCTTTGAATCATTTTTGAAATTGACTTATCTCAACCACTATGGTCACACAAATGTCTGACCTCTAATGATATCTGTAGAACATGTTGAGAGAACTATGTAACGATTGTAGATAGGGCTAGTCAAGTATTGCTAGCTCCCTTGAAATTTAGCCTATTTATAATATATTCTGGATATTTTAATAATTTAATTAAAATTAAAATTTAATTTTAATTAAACTTTAGTTAGAATTATAATTAATTCTAGTTAAATACTAATTATGCGCAAATAAGACCTAATATCTCATTTACATATTTCATATTTATTCATAAAGTTTCTCAAATTTTACAATTAAGTCCAACTTGATTAAAATACTTTTCTCTCTTTAACTAGTTCTTTGTGTGTGACCCTTTAGATTCTCAAATATATTGGTAATGGATATAAATTATAATCCTCAGTTATATTTAGGGTTGAATATATTAAACTTCTTTAATTTATCTTTAATTCTCTAATTAAACAATTTATATCCATAATATTAAGAATGGTGTTTTGAATAGCCTTTTTATGCATGCTTTTTTTTATATAATTCTATTCTTTCATCATGCAATGTTTTGATTAAACAAAGACCGTAGAATTAATGTGTACTCTTTAATGATATTAATTCTCCACCATTTGTAATTTATTCAATTGATGACATTTGAAAAACATTTTCATAGTGTTTTTTTACATTGGCTAAGGATTTTCAAAATTAATACTAATCGAGAACAATGAAACATTCTCCATAATTACTTTATGATACTCTTAACTAGAATAGATCATCAATAGTATCAAAACACAATAATCTCTATATAAGATAATTTTAAAGATCTCAAATCAAAGGACTACTTATATAATCTTGACAATGAAAATTTCCATAAATATACAAGTAATATTCTAGATGGAATTCTCATATGGGGTCAATTTAGTGAACTTAATATTTAATAAGAACCTTACGTTTGATTAAGTATCTTTATAATTTAGTATATGAAATTGAATACTTCTTTTATAAGAAAGAAACATAATGTGTTTTAGTCTTTTTATACTCTATTAATATCCAGTCTTAATAGAATAATAACTTGGAACAATTTAGAGATAATACATAAATGTAATATAAATCTCATTTATGATCTCATTATAATTTCATTTGCAATTTAGGTTTATCCTATTGACTTTATGATATATGTTCAGATGTATAAAACAAAAAACCGATTGGTTGTAGCGCATAAACCAATAATCTCCTACTTATACTAAGTCAATCATTTAAGTATCTTATATCATATCTCTATCTGACAATCATGCTCCTACTAGGATAGTGGTTTAGTGAAAGAATTCTACTAGATTCTCTATAGTGAGTACTAGCTTAAATCTTACAACTTTTATCTTAATTATTATCATCATAATTAAGAGAAACTACCAAAATATATACTTGGATATTTGATTACACTTTAGGGTCTTTTACATGTTCAATAGCTCTAATATTGCACAGTACATTACTATCTAAATAATGCAAGGAACTATATCAAGTTCATTAAAGAACTTTTTAATCCAACTAATCATTTCACTAATTTAGAAATGTATTATGGCTTGATTAGCAAGCAATGCTACATTGGAACCTTTCCAATCTCAAAATAGTATTATTCAAAGTGAAATATACCTTAATTATGACTTACTTCTAAAGTTAATATCCATATAAACTTAAACTCAAATATCAACTCATACATAGAATAACAAATATCTTTATTACTTCATAAATATTAGATATCTCAAATACTAAATACCTTTAGTACATTATCTACATATTTGAAGTAGAATAGTTAAAGAACTTGCAATCAATCTCTATAGATCTAATTCCTAGAATTAAGTTGATAACCTTTCATATATAACAAGAGTTGTTCTTAGACAATTATATTTTCAACAATTGAAAATATAAATTAATTCTCTCTATGAGTAACATGTCTCTACATACTCCCACTAAAGAAGATAACTATACTTCCACTAACCTTATAGTAGACAAGATAAATTAACAATCATCTTCAAAATAAACTCTTTGAATTTATCAAGAAAATGAATCTTTCAACATCTCATGGCCTTTCAACTATACAACAAATGTATCAATAAAGCTACTAGTTCCAATTGGATGCATTGTCAAGAGATTTAAACTTTTCAAATTTCATTATACTCATACTATTTCTCTTGAAAACCATTCTCCTATAAGTATACATTGAAACAAAAAAATTGTTCAAAAAGTTTATAAGTTTATATCTAGCCATATAAATATCTCATAACCTTTTATTATCCAATTTAGTTCTAAACTTATTGTATAATATATAATTCAATTAATATCACATCCTAAAATTATTAACTTTGACTCTTTCAAAGTCTTACCAATTCATATTTAATATGGAATCTTGCTAATTGACTTGATTGAAATATCAAAGGTAAGCTATAGTATAAGACATAACTATAAAATAAATAAATTTTGCATTATAGAATATCTCATATTTTATTTTCCTATTTAAGTAAATACATACTCTTATGGAATTTTGTTATGAAGGTATTCACCAAAGAAAATAATTCCCTATAAATAACCAAAAGATTTGAATCTCGCCATATTGATCTCATCAAAGTGCTTTAGTATCCTCAATACTTAATTTTTAATTAGATTTAAACATTTTAATCATTTCAAAATTTTAAATCAAAATTTTATTTAATATATATGAATATATCACATAAAGTCATTAGTACTTCTAATGAAATATAAGAATCATCCTTTTTATAAATTGTTATTACATCTAATACATCACATGTATAAATTTTTTTTACAATTCAATTCCATCATCATTATTTCACCAAAGATTGATTTGGTTTTTCTTCAACTTAGCAAATTTCAAAAGTTTCATACCACTTATAATCAAAAGGATACATTTATCTTTGACTGTATCATATGATTCTCATTATGTTGATTTGACCAATATGACATGAAAGAATAGTCTTGTTTATCCAACTTTATATTCTTGTCACTTATGTTAAGCATAAATCTCCTTTGATCCAATATATTCAAATTATATGCATAAACTTAGATCACCTACTTTTACTCGACAAATCTATTTCTTACCATGCCTTGAACATTATAGTAATGTTAAATCTGAATTCAGTATCAAATACCTTAAGAATGAACTAGAAATACATATAATATCTATCATATCTTGTACAAGAAAGAAAGGTTAGGCAATCAATTTTCTTCTAACAACAACTATTATCATTTTATAGAAAATTCCTTCGATTGTAATAGATGATTATGCTTTTAGTAAGCTAAGTTGAGTGGAACAATTTTATCAAGGTACTATACCTTTTGGTTCTACTTTATGCAACTTTTTACAATGTGCTATCTTGGTGTTATCATAATCTTACATGTTGTCATCAAAGTTTATAAGATGTTTGTTAACTTAAAATTTCATCACGTTTTATCATCTATATGATATTGATTGTAACATCCCATTACTTACGGGAGGGTTAGAATGATAAATGTGAGTGATTAATGAGAACTAGAGATGTATTTTCATGTTCATACATAATATGCTATACACTTATACATAATAGTTGCACATGAAAATAATTGTACATGCATTCATGAATAATTCTGGGTATAATTAGATGGAGTGGTGATTTTTAGAAATTCCGAG
>JANKOE010000006.1:49546698-49558505 GCA_026284465.1 Erythroxylum citrifolium
ACGACAACCATATATTTTTCACAAAAATTCCATTTAAGCACATATACCGGGAAATGTCATGAATGCATGTACAGTCATTCTCATGTGCAAATTTCATTATTTACGTGCAATGATATGCATAAATATGTCAACACAATCCTAAACACTCTCAGCCCTTTCTAAATTACTATTTTACCCTTTCCATTGGGGGTGAGATGTTACAGTCATGGATCTATCTATTTCTTTTATAGAAGAGATAAAGTCTTTGGCTTGCCCATGTCCCCAGGCCAGGAATCTTTTTATTTCTTTTGAAATTAATGCATGATTTCTACCACAATCGGGTCCCTATATTATGGATCATATTATTTCTCTTGTAATTAGTATATGATTTTTAGCACAATTATGGCTCAGGGCCTATTACATAATCAAATTTCTTCAATTTTACAACAATCTCTCTTCAGCCCCTATTCTAGGTCATGTCTCTTATTTTACTTAATCCACATACGATATGAGTTGGCACATAGGCATAGATAGGAACACATAGGCTAATCTATGTTCCTTTAAGAATTATAATTTTGTTCATATTTTTGCTTAAAATAGCCTTTAATTCTTAAATAATTTCATCCTATAGTTAATTTATTATAATTATATGAAAATAAATCTAAGTTAAGTAAAATAAGGTAATTTGACATGAAAATGAAACAAAATACTGTTAAAAATATGTCCATTTTCATGCACATTAAATATTCTCATGCTTACGCTTTTGCTCATCCTCAATTAAATCAATTTCAATCACTCTTAACTTAAATAGGTGGAAATTTAAGGAAACAAAACAAATATAATAGAGAAATCAAGGTTATCCATCATCTACGCAATTGCATTATTCACCAATTAGAAAGACATTCAAATACTTGCATTCAATTCTTAATTAATTTAATTTAATTTAATCTTACAAACCTTTCAAAGAATAACTTAATCCATATAATTCAGTCTCTAACTTAGAAAAGTCACCTTGTTTGAAAATGTATCATTCATTTGTCTATCTAAAAGGTTAGAGTTACTATTATTCTTCCCTCTAAAAGTTACTTTGTTATTTTAAATTGATGTTCTTGATTTTTGATAATTAAATTTGTTTCTGTAGGAAAATTTTAAGGTAACGGAATAAGCTTCCTAAGATTAAAAACTTCAGTTTCTTTGGCAAGTAAGGTTGTTTGGCTTTTCCTCTTTCTATTAGTCATAATGATTTTTATTAGATTATAATGCATATTTAGTTTACTAGTATTTATTCTTTGTTAATATTTCATAATATATATTAATTTTGTGTATTTTTTGAATTCAAGGTTCAATACATTTTATTCCTTTGTGTTTTCTCATATTGATCCTTTAATAACATGTACCACAAGTTTGTAATGTAATTAATTGACTAATGCTACTATCCTAGCCATTAAATGGTTAGTTTTTGTTTCTAATGAATGTTTTAGGTTATTTTAGGCATAAATAAATTACATATGAATTATGGGAGTGCTTGTATATTGACTGTCGCTAAATGTTCCGACAGATTTTCAATATTTTAATATTCTGTCGATAAAGTTACCAATGGAAGAAAAAAATTATTTGTCGGTAAATTACCGACGGAATATTTCTATTCCGTCGCTGAAGATTACTGACGGCAGTTTCTCTAACAACTCATGCAGTCGGTAATTTCCGTCAATAAATTCGCTTGCCGACAAAAAACGTTCACATTCTGTTGGTAATTTTCACCGCTAAATACCTATTTTCTTGTAGTATTATTATGCCATAGTTGTGGTTATACTCCTGTTAACAATTGAAATAATCACTTGCACGCTTTCTACGACTTTGCCAATGAAGAATCAAATTTGAGTACCATCTACCTTCAACTATTATATATTTTCTAACGAGTTGATCATTGTACATTCCATTACAGATGAATTCTCCGATAGGGATGAGAAATTTTTTTAAAAAAAAGAAGCTTTTAATTGATCACTATATCATTAATTACTGAAGTCAACTAAATCATAATTGGATGGATTGGTAACCACATGCACTTTCTCCCTTTGTTAGATTGAATCTAGCAAGCCTTACATTGATACTGCCTTAATCAAGGATATTGAGCTCTTCTCATTTATAAAGGAACATCCAAACGGGATATGAAGGACTGCTTTGGTGTTAGCCTGTAACTTAATTCGGATTAATCATATAGCCAGCAAAGTCAAAATTTGAATCCCTAAATTCAAGAAAGTGAAAGCTTCTTACTTCTTCGAGAAGCCCCACACCTGTAGCTGTAGCTGTAGCTGTAGATGGATCACCCTTATGATAGATATTGCAAACAATAATTGCAACGACAGAGAAGACATCACACTACGTATCCATCTTCTTCTTTACTTCTAGAATTATAGTCCACATTGATAAAGCTATACAATCTAATCCAAATGATGTGGACAAATAATATAATAACAACAAAGAATCATGTAATTAAACGACGAAATAGCTAGGATTAGCAAAAGCGTTAAAGTTAACTGTGTAATTTTACACACGTTTTCTAGAGTCGTGGTTTCCAAGGAGTATACTTTTATTTATTGGACATGAACGCGTCATGTGATGCAAGGTTTTCTTTTATTCAATCTTTTGTGCAAGGTTTTCTCCTCTCTGACTGTCTTACAAGTGACGATTATCGTCGGCAACCACCAGACCAGACCCGCCTGCAGATTGATGAAAAGTTGGGAATGACCAAATGAAAGTCGGGAATGAATGTACGTACACTTGAAGACCTTTTTGATAGAGTGTTCATTGGTTTAAAATCTCTTCCACAGGGAGTGGTCGGCTCGGCTGTTTCCTACATCCGCCAATTCCAATCTCACCACACACTTTTCTTTCTTCATTTTCTTCTATTGCAGACATTAGTTGACTAACGATGTTGAATATGTTGGGACAAAAAGCATCACAAGTACCATCGATCCTATTATCAAAGAAGACACATACCCTAGCTAATACATCCTTAATATGGACACCATGAAATTAAACTCATATATATTAGGGTTACATGTGATCCATGCCCCTTTGATTTTGTTTTCATTCGGAGTACCTCAAAAGAAAAATGTCTTATTCAAAATTTGCCACGTGTTCTCATCTTAGATTTATTGACATTCAACATTCTAACATAAATTGTCGGCAAGTACTAGAGTTTGTTAGCAATTCATATATATATACTACTTGTGAATTTATTTATGGTTAAACGCATATTAATAATTCACTTTCATAAAAGAAAATAGAAAAGAAATAAAATAGGCAAATAATTAATTTAGGACAACTTAAATGTCTTCTTCTGGAAAAGTTGGCTTAAAATTACAGGCGATACTCATGAAGTTAACTGTCATCGACCCTAGTGGAGGAGAGGAGGTGTAATGTGTAATACGAGCATTAGTTACATGCATAGGGTCAAACGTGAAGGTGAACGAACGAAGAAAATACAAGAAATACCTATTTTGCTTTCCATAACTTCAAATAAGTTATTCGACGCTGAAACTTTTGGACTTTCTTGATAGCCTTTACGAAAGTTGATCAAGCGGATGTCATTTACATGTTTTTGTGACTTTTTTAATGCCTGAAATTCAGTGACAGACCCATAAATTTAAAATAAGGGGGTTTAAAAATTAATTTTTTAAAATTTTAGAGGGCCCAGTATACCATTGACCCTTAGATAAATCTATTTATATTTATATATATATATTAAAAATAAGTTTTTAAAAAAACTTGGGAGGCCCAGTGACCCCCCAAGTGTACATGTGTCTCCGTCACTGGTGAACCTCTTAATAATTTAAAAAATCTGAACGTTCACGACTTACTTAAAAATAAGCAAGACACTTAGCGTATATATGTAGTAACCATATTGGGCCCTCTACTATAAGCCTAATGCATGTCCGGCCCATACTGATTAAAGTTTTTTTCGCTATATTTTAGCTCATTAAAACAAGCGCTTTATTATGTTTTAATTGGATAAAATTTGATTTGCTTAATTGTTAATTTATGAAAATCATAAAATCTTAATTAATTGTTTTCCAATATTCCAAAAATTACTAACAGGGGGCCCTCCCTTTTGCGGAATAAATTATACACATTGTTTCACTCGAGTGTATATTTACTTGAGTGGTTTTGGTTGGTTTTCCTTTTCTTTGACAAGTATAAAGTAAAATATGATTAGATAATGTCTTCCTCTTCTTTCTTTGGCTCTTTTTGTCCCCAAAAATCATGTAGCCTTTTGACATTCAAAGCTTTACATATGCCTTTTAAGAGCTATATTTGATTCCAAACTCTTCACAGAGTTGAGCAGTAGTAACTAAATCATGGAAATCAATCATCAAGTTGCTACCACCTACCAGAAGAACATGGCAAATGGAAACAAAATTTTTGTTCATCTCGTTTCATAGCTGAATAGATAACTTAGGAGGAGGTTCCAAGCCATCAAGTCTTCCTCATACATGAACTAATTTCTTCATCATCTAACGCATTGGCAGAGACCTCAGTAATCTCACTAAAACAGGGCGAGGAGGGTCCAGGATGACCTGAAGATTCTAAACGCAACCTGTCTGAAGCATATTTAGAGATAATGTGTCCACGCTTTATCCATCTCTTTTTCCTTTGAAATACTCGGTACACAACCCAATTTTCCAAAGTAGACGATATCTGCAGAAGAAACCAGAAATTGTTACTGTTTTTACTTTTTTTATTTTAATCAATGTACATCTTTCTTATGCACACACCTTCGATATAGCTGGGGAGGCCATAAGGCGATACTCATGCATAACCCATTCGATTTTCGTCTCTTTAGACAGCTTTCCATGGCAGAAAACAAGGGCCTTCCTCATCCCAATAACTTGGTCGCTTCCAGAGGCAACAATTCGTTTGCCTTTCCCTACAGGCTTCCAGTAGCCACAACCATCAGCGGTCCTCTTACGTTTCCCTTGACCAATCTCGTTGTTTTGGTTGTAAAAGAAGTACTTCCTCTCCTTATCATCACCTAACACCAAAGTAACCAGGGATAATTTAATCCCATATTATTGGTATATACAGCAAAAGAGCAATGACTAATTAAGTACATAATTGATAATGCTTTCAGCGATTAACCTGGCATTGGCAAATTCCAAGGATCGGTTTGGAATACGTCAAGCTCATGAATAACAGAGGCCGGCAATGGAACGCCCAACACCTTACGTTTCAAGTAATGAACGAGAAGCTCTTCATCTGTTGGACGAAATCTGAAGCCAACTGGCAACTTGACGCCTCCATTCATA
Source organism: Erythroxylum citrifolium (assembly GCA_026284465.1). Taxonomy (NCBI): domain Eukaryota; kingdom Viridiplantae; phylum Streptophyta; class Magnoliopsida; order Malpighiales; family Erythroxylaceae; genus Erythroxylum; species Erythroxylum citrifolium. Next base: position 49,551,987 of record JANKOE010000006.1, read on the forward strand.
TAAAAGAGGTGTTTCGCCATGCTCAGAATCTCCTTCAAAAGTCTAGTTGCGGATGGCCAACGACACATGTATGTGCAACAAATTAAAAGATTAAGAGAGGGATCATATAGAAAGAAAGGGATGTATGTGTACTGAACCCTCCAAATTAGTTTTATGGGCTACTAAGACAAGGTAACTCAAGCCGAAGGATGTCTATATAGGAAGGAAGGGTTGAGAGATTCGGAAAATAGTTTCAAAGGTTGTTTAAGGAGATTCGTCAATAGTTTCCAGGGTTGTTTATATAGGATTGAGATTTGAGAGATTCAAAAATATTTCCAATTTATTGATTTACCGAAAAAAAAATATTTCCAATTTAAATTCTGATTAGGAAAATCATTGCTTCTTTTTTTTTCTTTATTTAAAAAGTCATTGTGAAAAACCGAAGGAATAATAGTTTCACAAACTTTCCAATTTTACGTAGACGTCTCTAGCACAAACGAGAACAAAAGTAATAAAAAATAAATAATTAAAAAAAACACCAGATTTACTTAACCAACAGTGTATATAAAAAGACCATAACCCTAAAAACCAATTAAACCACAGTGTTGTGCAAATACACCTTCCAAAAATCCTTCACACCTTATCTAAAATTCTAGCAGTACATGATGTATCACACCCTCTCTCAATATAGACTCCAATCTAAGATAAGGTTCTTTTTCAACTAGAAGATTTCCTATATAGCTTTTGAATTCAAATCATTATCTAATTAATATCTTATATGTCCAATTAATAAATAATGTCAAAACTAATTACTTAAATATATAACATATATCTTAACAATCTCTCCCTTTTTGGCATTGTTTGTCACAAATATGAAACTCTCTCTAAATAACATACTTGGAAATATAAGTATCAAATTCACAATTCATATGACAAATACTTCCCCTTAATCAAACGTCAAGTTCCAAAGAACATCAATTTTATCCAATCATCCAAAATTTTCCCCTTTAGGATAAAAAGATGCCAAAAAGTAAGACGAGTAGTCACATATATACCTTAAAATCTCCTCCTCAATGGAACATTCACCATAAACAATCTAATGTCTTCCCCTTGGGACAAAACATTGTCAAAACGAAGAATGCCTTCAACACAATCAATCTCAGCAAATAAAGATACATAAAAATCAGTAGTAGGTTCAGCGGAAGAATTATAAGTATGTTAATATGACAATTTACCACCAGTCAATACACATGCCAACATATCATTACTTCAATTCCATCTTTATAAGACTGATCAAATTCATAAACCTAAGCAAATAAAGATGAGAGTTGCTAGTGTAGTGAGAGAGCGAGATACCCGAGAGAGAGACCCACACTGATGAGAGAGCTGAAGAGTCTTTGGTGAAGCCAAATAGTAGTCACAATGCAAACTACTAAAAAGATGGAACGATAATGGCAACATAAAAACTAAAGAACTAAAGAAGACAAATCTTTTTTTTTACTTTTCATTTTTTTAAAACAACATAAAAAATACTTCAAAAATGTAAAGTACACAATCCCTATGCCCCTCGAAGAAATTCAAACCTGGCCTTATTCCTCGTCATATTATCTTTGTCATCGGTTTCTTCTTCTGAAGTAACTAATTTATCCTCTGTCTGAACAGTTTCTTCACAAGCAGTAACTAACTGTGAATCTAGACAATTTCTTGTTTTTCCTTCACAATGTCTTTGTGCCTGTAATTGACCCTTTCTAATCCAAGTGTGCTTCGGTACCATGGGCTGCTGTTGGAAATTTAACGGAGAGTGTCCAGATTTTCGATTTTGACCCCTTTGAAACATCATTTTGTAACATCTTGTAGCATCTCGACCTTATGTGCTCGATAACTCCACAAAAATGACATGTGGGTACAAACCTTCGATTCTTTCTCGAAGTTTCTTCTTGGATAGATCTGGATATGTCATCTTTCTCATCATTCACCTTGGAACATTCACCTTTGTAGCTAATGATTGAAGATCCCCTTTAATCTTATCGATTTTTATTAACTTTTCTAACTTTTTTGTAACTCCATTCAACATCCTCAATCCCTTTTTGGTACTTACTAGTTTCAGTCTAGCTTCACCAAGCTCATCTAAAGTTGACATCAATTTCTTCTCTAAATATTGAATAGTATTTTTCATAGAGAAGTTTTCTTCCTTCAACCTTTCATTCTTCCTACATGTTTTTACCTATTTTTTGTACATTAATTTGTAAGCCTTGTAAATGTTCTCCTTTTTATCACTTGAACCACTTTCATCACTGTCATAATCTAAGATCGAGCCTTGAGCTGATTGGTTTGCGTTTATCTTAAAAAATTTCAATTTACTTCCTTTTCGTCTTCAGTTACTTCCTTCTTAGTTGTTATCAAGCACGTAACTGGGATTTCGCTGTACAAAGTAACTAACGCAACACTATTCACAACTTCTTCTTCACCTCCATATTTACTTCCAGATTTGTTATCACTCCAAGTGCTCGTATAGGATTTTCCTTTTTCTCTTCTTCAAGATGATAGCACACTCCGCTTAAACATGTCCGAAGCCTGACACTCATAGCATTGAATTCTCTTTACCTTTCTTTCTTCCTTTTGAGTTTTGGCTTTTTGTTTGAAGTTGTTGTTCGATGAACTATCGTCATTTGACCTAAACTCGAGTCTGCCCTTTTTCAATCTCTTCAGCCACTTACTGAACTCTCGTGCTAATAGCTCCATATCCTCATTCTCAATTTTAATTAAAACGAAAAGTAATTTTAATTTTAACTATATTTTATTTTGTAATAAATTTATTTATGCATATAAATATTATTTAAAGTATATTAAACAATATGCAAAGCACAATATATTAATTATTATATAATTTTAAATCATATAAAATATAAATGAAAATATATCTAACCAAATCTTTTATATAGATTATAACGTAATATTAAAACATATAAAAAACCAAATAATATTATATAAATCTCAAAAAAATATCCAAGTTAAGTAAATAGTTAAATACATAATAAACGGGAGGTGAATTTGTGCTTAAATGTGAGAATTATGTGTAAAACATAAGGGTAAAAGAGAATAAAAAATAGGCTCATTAATTAATTTGAAAAATCTACTTGAAAAAAACCTTTTTTTTTAGTTTCAAATTTGAACTTCTTAAAAAGCTGGATTTTAGCTGCCAAAAAACCATATCTATTAAAGAAGTATTTTTTTATTTTACAGTTAAACACCGATTTTTCTTTAAAAAGGCTTTTGTGGTCGATAAAAGTGTTTATTGGCCTTCAAAAAGTTCATCCAAACAGGTACTTAATAAACAAGGTCAAATGATTTCATCTAGAATCAGTGCTCCCATAACAATAAATTAATAATGGATGATTACCATTAATTTAGATTGGTGGACTAAATTATGTAAAATTTTAAAAATTTATATGCCCAGATTATATTTTAGAAAAACTTTTTAATCTCAATTTGAATTGGTAAATATGTTAAATAACTTCCTTGAATCAATATTCATGTCGTCAAAGCAAGATGCGAATAATAAGAACATCATTTTATTCATAATTCTAGTACATCGTCAACTTGTATGGCTTCGAACAGTATTTATTTTTAAACAAGTTAAAGATGATACAATGTAGTACAAGAAAAAAAGATATATAGTGTTTGACCAAAATCTTGTTTCCCCCATTAAGCTATAGACAGCGTAAACTAGGGATTAAGCAGAGGTCATTTTTCCTATGGGCTGCTACGCCGCGAGCTTCCGACATGTCAAGAGTTTCCGAGCTTAATCCGTTAGGCAGCTTCCAATCAAAATGATACAGCAAATTTGCAAGTGCAAGCTCAACAATGGCTATGCCTGTTTGTATTCCAGGACAAATCCTCCTTCCAGCTCCAAAAGGGATAAACTCAAAATCTGTACCCTTGTAATCAATTGCACTATCAAGGAATCTCTCTGGACAAAACCTCTCTGCTTCAGTCCAATAATTGGGATCTCTTCCAATTGCATAGGCGTTGACGATAATCCTCGTTTTTGTAGGTATTTCGTGTCCATTAATCTCCACTTTTTTACTGTTTTCCCTTGGTACAAGTAAAGGAAGAGGAGGATGCAACCTTAATGTTTCTTTGATTACTGATTTTAAATACTTCAATTGATGAAGATTTGACTCGCCAACTTTTCCTACTTTGTCAAACACTTCCCTAATCTCTGCTTGTGCTCTTTCCATTGTTCTTGGATTTTTAAGCATTTCTGACATCGCCCATTGTAAGGCTACAGAAGAAGTATCAATTCCACCACCGAAAATGTCCTGAAATTAGACAATCTCATAAAGAAGCAAACAATATTGTATGTTTGAAAATGAAAAAAAAAGTGTTTTTCTCTGATTTCTGATTTTAGATTTACATTCCGTCGACTGAGTAGTGTCTAAACTATTAAGTTTTTATAAGCTTTTGTTACCTACAGTGATTGATAACTTGGTGGGAGCAATACATCGCTTGACTGTAATAAAGCTTAAAACATGAATTAATACATCGCTTGAGTTAACAATAGAAAGTTAGAAACTCGTTATGAAATAGAATTAAAATTAGTCACACTAAACTGTAATTTTGTAAAGAAACATTGGACCGACCAAACTTATAAATACTTTTATTTCAGGTTATCTTTCAGTTTTTCTAACTCTTAAAATAAAGACTCTGAGCTAAAAATAATGTTAGAAATTTATAATTTCTTAAAATCTTTTTCTAGCTTGTGAGGTACTCTAAATTAAAGTTCCTATTCTTTTTTCTATAAACTCTACAAAGTTCCATTAATAATTCCAAAAAAATTACTCCCAAGTGACAATAGTGCATATTTAAACTATTGCTGTAATTCAAATTCTTCTAAATATGTTAATTAAAAATACTAAGTATCTTTTTTACTAAATGAAATAGTTGCAAAGTGTCTTTCTTATAGGCTAAATTAACAATACGGTAAGCTATTATGAATTTTTACCAATCACAAAGCATAACTTTTTCTTTGTTAAAATATTAACCATATATTCGAAATGATCAGCTCTCTATGTATGAATTCAATATGAAAGACCATGTCTTCCTTTGCTATAAAAATACATTTTTTATCTTTGTTATCTCCAGTTTTCATTTCATTTTAGAACTATTTCTATGTTTTATGATCTTATTTCCCAAAATTATGTTTGCAAATAAAAATAAAGAACATATTCTCTATCAAAAAATTTGTCAACCCTATAAATTATTAGAATTTTTAATATCGGTAAAGTGTAGAGTGAGTCTATTAACAAAAACTGAGCTTAGGTCAACCATTGTTAAAATGACTAGAACTAATTATTTGGATAATTGATCCTTATTACTTACAAACCTTTTAATATTTTCATGTTTAGTCAATACGGAATACTCTAACATAAATACATATTTCTTGGATGGAAAACAACTAACTGCTTGCTCTCCTTCCCTGTAAAACTTATTTAAATTATCAGATTACATTAATGATTGAACACTTTTAGATCTAGAAAACGAATAAATATTCAGAGATATAGACTTCCCAATTTACCTTTGAGGAACATTAATTAAGGACTTCTTTAAGACAAATTTCTGTTTTTGATTAATAAACTACATCTCCAATAAGGACCTCTTGACACTGTTCTTCTATAATTCGACACTTCAAAAGAAAATTATAGTGCATATAAAACTAAAATAGATTAATAAAATTCAGTTGAAATATAAAATTAATTGTTTAAGAAACTCATTTTATGAGATAATAAAATAGAGTCGTTTCAACAGCTTCTAATTTTGAAATGTTACTTAACCTTAGTAATTTTGTTCTTTCTTTTTATGCTGCAAGAGTTTTCTGTTTTGTCTAGCTTAACATGAAAATATCCACTTTGTACGTTTTTAATAATTAACCTAATACTTTCAGTGTGCGTTAATCACTAACCAAACGACAAAAAAATAAATAAATAAAAGCATGGAAAAGAGAAACAAATTAAACTAAACAGGATAAAGTGTATGGTTCATTTACCACCATAATTGCTTTAATGTGGTCTTCTGCAAAGGGTGTGATCATGCCTTGCTCTTCAACCTTGAAAAGAGCTTCGATAATGCAGTCTCTATCAGCTTCCGTGGACGAGCCCTTTCTTATTCTACATTCATTAATGATTTTTTCAAATGTAGTGTCTATTTGTCGCTGTACTCTTAGGAGTTTAGATCTCTGTCTAGTAATTAAATGCAGAGGCTTAGCCGAAGGAAAAACGTCGAGAAAATTGAACCCTTCTGTCATCTCCACAAGGCCTTCAAGAATCCTTACGATTGCTTGTCTGTCCCTTATCTTACCAAAGGCTGTTCTTGAGGTGATATTAAGTGTCATATCAGTTGCCATCTCAGTCAGGTTAATAATCGACGACGACTCTGCTCTGGACAAAATGGCCTTGACGAAGTTTGATGTCTCTTCTTCTCTCACCGAACGGAACAACTGAACACGTCTTCCACTTAGTAACTCCAAAATGAAAAGCTTCT
>JANKOE010000006.1:49580728-49592474 GCA_026284465.1 Erythroxylum citrifolium
GGTAAGAAGAAGTAGAAAGGGTGAGACGAAAGTGTACTGATAAACTGAAATGAACTCGTGAAACGGTTATGATCATGGGCGCATAAGCTTGAGACTGAAAAGAGTTTGGAAATTAGTACAATAAGATAGTAAGGGAAAAAGACAGACTGACAGTTTCTACTGATAGTGTATCGGAAAATTCTGGATTGGTTGAATATATTTATATGGACACAGAAATGGTAAATGGATGGATAAATAGAGAGAGAGATAGTGTATTTGTATCAACGATTTTGTCGTGTTTTAGGGATACATCCCCGAATGTACTATCAACGTGAATACCCTATCGTGGACTATTTGAAGAAAATAAAGAAAGACGTAGCAATAATGAGATGACAGTGTACAAGCCAAGGGGATATGACCTTAAAAGGTCAAGCTTACACATTAATGATATGGGAATAACAATATGTGTAATGGAACGTATGTGAAATATACATGGAACTAATAACCGAAATGATTGGTGAATGAGTAAATAAGTGCTACTATGAGTTTCTATAAGTGTAAAGTTTATCATGGGTTAAAGTAAGACATAAGAGGACTGAGCGTACCTATATGAGAGGAAATGAAAAATGATTATGGCATAAGTCCTCTATTCGAGGATTGGCATAAACGGAAAGGAGTTATGTGGTTTTCTGAATCGTATAGGTTACTAAGTGGCCTCCGGATAAGCTGAAATGATTTCTGGTGGTGCTGTGTATAGTGTCAAAGAAACTGTTTCATAAAATTGTATTCCAAAATTTCTATAAAAGAACACTCTGTATTTATAGTGAGTCCCATTTGGCTATGACTTTTGTCCACTAAATGGCTTTTGTAATTTATTGTTGAGTGATTGGAATAACAGAAAATGTTTATTTCTGTAACTGAAATTGTTTATTTCTGTATGTGGGCTCAGATTATTACTGGCTATTCCGCGCGAATGAATGGTTTTTTAAAAAAAATATTGATACCGAGTTTTGACTGACTGATATAGCACGCCACCCTTACGGGGCACAGACTCGGACATCACCAACGATGTTGGGTTCGGGCACGCGGGAGTGGGGTGTTACACAAACAGCTAAGTTTTTGGAATACCATGTCTATGATGATGGTGGCCTTATTGACCCTTCTGATGATAGCAGGGCAGATACTATAGTTATCATCTACCCACTACTCATACAGTTATATTAATAGATCTAGGTCTTTGTGTCGTTCCTGTATAGGAACAAGAACTCATACCTATACACACAGAGGTTCCTGAGGGTACAAGATCTAATACAGTTAAGTAAATCCACTAAAGTGAGACGATCTGTTATCCCATCTGATTACATAGTCTATCAGGTATACAAGACTATGATATTAGACATGTTATGGATCCAGTTACTTTTATAGAAGCTATTTCTGGTCCCAATGCGGATGTGTGGTGGGATGCGATGAATGATGAGATGCAAGCATGAAGTATAGTAAGGTTTGAGAGCCAGCTGATTTGCATCAGTACGGCAAAATCGTTAGTTATAAATGAAGTTTTAATACCTGAAGGATTTCGAGATAAAGTTAAGCAGTTTATGGGCTTGCTCAGTTGGCTAATGGTTCACTCAGAGAGAAAGGTTGACTTTATGTTACCTTTTTTCTCATATCCTCGTAGGATACATTTTGAGTGATTAATGCAATTGTAGCTTATGATGATATAGAGTTACATAAGATGACTGTGAAAACCACTTTCCCGAATAAAGACCTTTATAAAGTGGTCTATATGGTACAATCTGAAAGATTTTAGGATCCAGATGGAACTACCATGGTTTGCATGTTATGAAGAGCAATATGTAATTTATATATCAAACCTCATAAAAGTGATACCTTACAATTGATAAGGTTTGGCCTCTTTCGACTTCATGGAAAATAAAGTTAAAAAGATGCTTGTACTATGAGATCAAGGGGAGCAAATTTATCTTCCTAATACTGCATGTGGATGATATATTACTCATGTCAATCTACTTGACCATGTTGTATAAGGATAAGCAACTTTTGGTCAAGAACTTTGATATGACTGACCTTGTTGTAGCATCTTCTGTCCTAAGTATTCAGATTCACCAGGACAGATCTCAACACTCATCAGACCTCTCATGGAATCCATACATTGAGTATGTGTTACAAAGGTTTAATACGATTAACATTAAATATGTCGTAGCACCTGTCTCTCATAGTGGGAGATAATCTTTAATACAGTATCCAAATAATAAAGTAAAGAGAGAGGTTATGAAAAATGTTCCATATTCTAGTACGGTTGATAACCTAATGTATGCTCGGCTATATACTAGACAGGACATTGCATTCACCGTTTGATTGTTTGGTCAATATCTGGTTAATCCAGGTGTAGACCATTGGAATGCAGTCTAGCGAGTGTTGCGATACTAAAGGAAATTAAGGATTATATGCTGACATACAAAAAGTCAACAGACTAAACCTAGTAGGGAATTCAAATTAAGATTTTAGCTATGTGTCCGGGTGATCAAAAGTCCACTTAATATTGCAATTTTAAATTTGCAGATAGTACAATGTCGTAGAAGTGTGTCAAGTAGATACAGGTAACTTCCTTGACTAGCATGCAGAGTGCATGCTACGGGGCTACTTCGCAAACGGTTTAGCTCAGAAACTTGATTTATGAGTTGTCTGTGGTTGATTCAGTGGCTAGACCCATTTGGTTGTACTGTGATAATCTTCTTGCTGTGTTGTTTAATAACAAAAAAGAATATCACAGGGTCTTAGTATTTAAAGGCCAATTATTTGGCCATAAAGGTGTTGATACAAAAAGATGCCATTAAGGTTTGGAGCATTTGAGGACTGAGGAACTGTAAGTAGATCCTTTAACTAAAGGACTTCGCCCACTTGTGTTTGTGACATAAGTATACAGTATGGGTGTTTTGACATCCTTAGACACTGTTAGTTAGGGGATTGTTATGTTTGCTCCATGTACATTTTGATGTATTATGACAATATGATGGTTCATCAATAAAGATGATCATCGTTTATCCTCAATAATACGTGTCATCATACATTGTCATAATACGTATGAAAGTTTTAAGATTTGTGTCGATCTTAAACATTTAAAGGTTATTGGGCATATATACAGATTGACCTTGTGCTTATGTCATTTAGACACATACAGTTTTAGTACGGGTATCCATGAATTTGACATGATATAGGAGGATATAAATTTTTAATCCCATAAAAGTGTTCTCTAATACAGTTTAGCATTTAGTTGGAGAACATAAAGGTTTTCTCTAATGCAGTTTAGCATTTGGTGGGAGAAAACAAGTTTTCTCTAATGCTATTTAGCATTCAGCTAGAGAAAACAATATTTCTCTAATGCAGTTTAGCATATGCGGTTTAGCATAAAGTTGGAGGAATCGAGACCTACAAACGAAAATGATATAATTTAGATCATAAAGGTATCATCCTAACTTGTCACCCTCCATTTTCTTATTCATGTTAGTGAGGTATTAGGTATACATAATTGTATTGGATTTGTGTCACACATGACACATGCATTTGATACTTTTCGGTATCGAAAGCCTTGCAAGACATAATGATGGACTTTCATTATCTTTGGATCAAATGTTTTATTTTTAAACCTAGTCGACTAATTCAGTAGCGTGGCTTAACCGAGTTTTTAAACTAGAGTCAAAACTGCAATTATTACTTGTCCAAAGGGGAGAATGTTCGACAATTTTTTCCTTTCCTATAAAGTTGGACAACTATTAACTGCATTTTTCGGTTTTTCAATAAATTATGGCTAAGTTACGTAATTTGATCCAGATAAAGATAATAAAGTGACCCAATAAATGATCTAAATCAATGGATTGAAGTCCCGTTGAAAATGGATCCTAATTAGTGTGGACCAGACCCATATCGGCCTTGTGATGAGAAAGCCCGATATGAAAGCTATATATAAAAGTTAAGGTCTTTTGCAGTTGCTTATATTAATCGTAAGTATAAAGATTCCATAACCTATTAAGAAATCTTACGTTTTAAAAAAACTGTAAAAAGACCTAAACCTCGTGTCGGGAAACACTTTCCGTAAAAATTCTGGGAGATTCATAATCTTTTGTAGCTCTAAAATGACATCAGAATTAGAGATGGTACCAAAATCAAGTTTTCCGAATTACCTTCAATTTTAATCCTTTTATGTATGATTTTGAGTACGAAATAAGGTCTATACTACGTATTACGTAGAACTCTTCCTCCCATTATATTATATTTTTTACAAACTAAAATCTTCTCTTTATTAATAGAAAGTGGAGGAGACAAACGGTTATAAGAGAGCAAAGTGCCGGTGGACATGACACATAGGAATATAGAACCATTGCTCATTTCCAGGTGTCTGGAACATGAGGGCCAGTACTGTCACAAATTCAACCAGGTGTTAGTGACTATGTACTTTATTCTCTGTACTGCTTGCTCTTCATTCGTCAACTTGTTTCTCTTTGTCTTCCTTCTGGTCTTTGTTTCTTAGTATTCATCTGCTGTAGGACTCACGTCACGCGATTTCTTTAATTTGATTAGTGCCTCAAGATCACGTTTTATGTTCATCTTTTTTTCGCTTTGCCATAGACTTGGATCTAAAAGTGATCAGATTAATTATATCCATTCGAGTGGATGCACAGGCTTAGACAGCTAAGCGGGCTTTGGCGTCACTCCACCATTTTCTTTACTTGCTCTTACTCAGCAATGACTCCTCTTTATCCACACCTTCTTGTTTGTTTGTTGGCACTCTCATAATCTCATTCTTAGATCCATTCTTGTTACTACTAACATTATCCTCTTCTATCTGTTTTTCAAATTAAAAAGATGCAATCATTATGCAAATCACACATTATCAAACCACCGCTCTTCCTGATCCTCACTAAATCTATCTCTACCTTCGCTACATATTAGTGGGCAAGTCGTCGTGTGATGATATGATTTACACGCCAGTATTGCATTTAGTATTTACTTACGTAAACCAACCACTCCACATCGATTGTCCTTTCACTCCGTCGGATTGGAATGGAAACGTCAATCTTCATGTCCCGGAACCCGGACCCAGATATGAAAGGAGAATCTTCCTGACCGGACAATTCCAAATTCATAAACAACCAAGATCTGACAATTGTTTTTGTTTTCAGTAGACAATACAATACAGCTAATCCAGTTCCGCAAAGCATGGGATCAGGCATCCTAAGTCACAGACATACTAATGCCAATTTAACTTAGAAACACGGAGAGAGAGAGGGCCATCCCCAGCTATATAAACCTTCTTCTCAAGGCTCCATCTCATCCATCGACCCATCCACAATCTTGTATAAAAATCCTGTTTTTATCTGTTTCTTGTTCCCTTTTTTTTTTCTATAATGGCTCTTAAAGCTGTTCATGTCTCCGATGTGCCCAACCTCGACCAAGTCCAAGAGAATGCTCTCTGCTCCACTCATTTCTCCAAAGGTGAATTTTTTACTAATCTTTTGATTTACTATGGTATTTCTTGATGAAGGGTATGTTAAAGATTGTTTCCCTTTTTTTTCCCTTGCTGGTATGATCATACAGCAGAGGTGGAATTCAACAGGGTGGCATATAGCACACCAAAGTTCTTGGTGATAGGGCATAAAGGGCATGGCAAGAACAATTTCCAAACCACTGACCGAAGAATGGAAGCCATTAAAGAGAACTCCATTATGTCCTTCAATGCTGCTGCTAAGTACCCGCTTGATTTCATCGAGTTTGATGTTCAGGTTGTATGTCTCGTTGGTTATTACTTTGTTTTGTTCCTCTTTCCCGTCTGCTTAGAACATGTTTTTCCAATTGATAGCTCTTTCGAGAGAGTTTAATCGGCTGGCCGTCGCAGTCGCTGCATGCCGTTAGTTTCTGTCCGCGTCAAGAAAGGCTTATTATTTTCTTTTAGTCCCTTTTTATACAGTGGCTTGAGATTTGCCTGTTTGGTGCTTCATTGCTCCTACTTTTTCTTTTATTATCAATCCCTCTTGGAAGTACATTATCCTAATGACGTTATATTTTGCTTCTTTCTAATTTATTTTGTCAAAATAAAAGAATCGAAAAATAAGTACCAAGTTGAAGATATGTAATTTTCTATAGGTGACCAAAGATGGGTGCCCAGTCATTTTCCACGATGATGTCATTCTCTCGGTAGACAAAGTGAGTTCCTCCACTTTCTATTTCCCTTCTCTTTGGCTACTTGAATATGCTAAATTCTTATTGTTGGTCCAATGATGAGATATTGAGGTGAATGATTGGTGAAGCAGGGTACTGTGGCTGAGAAGAGAGTGACAGACTTGACCTTGTCTGAATTCCTAAGCTATGGTCCCCAACGAAATACATCAGTTATTGGGAAGGCTCTGTTCAGGAAAGCTAAAGACGGGAAAATAGTGAAGTGGGATGTGGAAGAGGACGATTCACTCTGCACTTTACAGGATGCATTTCAACTAGTGAAACCTTCTCTTGGCTTTAATATTGAATTGAAATTCGATGATCACACTGTCTACCATCAAGACCATCTTATCGAATCCCTTCACAGTGTGTTGAATGTAAGATAAATCTAGTACTTGTGTTTTGAAAGTTATCCTTCTGATGTATGCATACTAAAATTTGATGTGTTATTAGGTGGTGTTTGAGTGTGCTAATGACAGACCCATCATTTTCTCATCGTTCCATCCTGATGCTGCTCTGCTTGTTGGGAAACTGCAAAACAAATACCCTGTAGGCTCATATTTGAACTTTTGATACTTTCTTTATTTTTAAATATTTTCAGCAGTCGATATTAACGAAAACTGTTTTTGTTGGGGACAGGTTTTCTTTTTAACAGATGCAGGGACTCGATTGTATGATGATGTAAGGAGAAACTCGTTAGAAGAGGCCCTAAAGGTGTGCTTACAGGGTGGTTTGCAGGGAATAGTGTCGCATGTGAAGGGTGTTTTCGCAAATCCTAGTTCAGTCATCAGGATCAAGGATGCTAATCTTAGCCTGGTAACATACGGAGAATTGAAGTAAGCATTTACGTTGTGTCACTTGGTAGATTACTACTAGTTACTTGAGTTTTGTCTTAGAAGGGTACTGATCATTGGTCTGGTTATCCAGTAACGTGGCAGAAGCAGTGCACATGCAACATTTGATGGGTATAGACGGAGTGATTGTTGATTTTGTTCAAGAAATTACAGAGGTAGTGTCCGATATGATATTCAAGCCAACCAAGGTGGATGAGGAGGAGGAGGAGGAGGAGTTGGAGACACGCCCCACATTCTCTCACAAAGAGCTTTCTTTTCTCTTGAGGCTAATTCCGGAGTTGATACGACTTTAAAATCAACCAAGATTTTCTGTCCAGTTTTTATGATGTCTGTCCAGTTAATCTCAGCCATTTATTTATGCGGATTCTACATAAATATATGTGAGACCCGCATAAATAAATAGCTAAGATTCACTGGATATAATAAGGCACACTGGATATAATAAGACGCAGAGGAATTGGACTCCTTTAAAACGGCCCTTTCCATAGAATGATTGTTGTACGGTTTTGGATTTTCTCCTTAGATCCTATAAACAAATATACACTTGCAAACCCAAAATTCTAATGGAGCGTATGTTATAAAACAATTGCTATGATGTCTATAACATGGTCTAATCGTTTCTTTGAAAGTTAAACTCTCAAAAGGTAGCTGTTGTACCAAAACGCATTTGAAAGACAGCTACACTTACCTCGTCTGTTAAATAAGAAATATGATTTCTGAACATACCATACTAGAACCAGAGTATAACAAGATCAATGCAATCAAGTTACTTGTAATCAATTCCCTAGAGGAACTTGGTGTTCTATGTGGTTGTACTCAAGTAGCTGGGGAGAGGGCAGATAGGAAAATGACCTTCTTGACCCCACTGATCACAAAAAGAACATAATACAGTGGAAGTATGCTTGTCTCCCTAATTAAAAGGCAGAAGGTAAACAGTGAACCTTATCAGGCTTTCCAAGTTTACCAATCGACTAAAGCTACAAATCTATCAAAGTCTTAGTCAAGGTGGGGTTTATTTTCATATTCCTAGCAGTGTCACTGGATCTTAATATTTAGAAACCTAAATAGATGACATCTTAGGGGAGTTGATGGCAGTGGGGAAGAAAAGAAGAACAGTAATCAAAGCCCTGCTCATTCCGGTTTCCGTTTCTCTACCAAGACCTCAGCAACAAGGTCCTACCTAGCATGGTATTAGAAAACTGTGTCCCCATTTGTTCTTTTTGTTTCGAAAAAGTAGCACCTAAATCAGATGTCGTTCAGAAAACAAATAGTGTAATTTACAGAATCACGTTCCCCAAGTCCAGGTCCGTTCTTCGCTTGGGCCTCGAGTTAACGTCATAAACACAGGCCACATGATAAAGAGACATTGCTTTCCAGGATAATGGCTATTAGTTTAACGCCTGCTATTTCCATGCTTAGTTTAATGGAATTCACGGTAACGTAGGACAAAAGTAAGTTGACAATTGAAGAGAAACGGCGAAAAGCTGATGCGCCAACAGTAAAATAAAAGAGTGGAAGAAGTGAGCATTAATGGAGAAGACGAGAACCCATAAATCTGGTCTGAGACTGGGAGGGTAAAAATTAATTGCATTGCGTTTATCGCTGCAATTGTGTCTGTTCGGTCCTCTCTCTCATACACTGCCTTGCCTTCATTGCTATCCTATCTATCTGCACCTTCCCTGCTCTCGTTCTTATCTCTTGCAACCCACTCCCATATATCCCATTTAATGCTCTCTCTCCTCATTCATTAATGTTATACATGTCAATGTCTAAATCATACAACATGTGTCATCTCCTGTTCGATACAAAATTTGAAGCTAGTTTTTGCCCTACACAGAAGACAAACAATTCGTAATCAGTTCTTGGAGGCCCAAAAAGCATTAATGTTGAGAACAACCCATCAATAATTAATAATAACAATAGTAAAACTTCCTACTTCTGCTAATCATGGGTCATCGCTGAAATGGGATCTCATTGTTTCAAGGTAGCTTGCTGTTGAACCCAGTACTGAGTTGAGAATTTGAGTTTGATTCTGGCTTGTTGAACGATGGTGACTCTGCTCCGGCTTGTGTGGAAATTTGAGTAGTCGTACCAGGAGTGGCACTGGCACTAGAAGCTGATGTTGATGGGGCTGTCATTTGAGGCGGTGGTGCTGCACAAACTGGAATCACTGACCTGATTTGGACTGCTGGGGCAATCCTGTGAGGCTTAAATCTTCCAGTATTCATTGGCATAGCTGTGTACGTACTAGATGAAGTTCCCTCGCTAGACTTTGATGCCACTGAAGATGGAGTTTTGGAACCAAATTGTGTCTTCGTTATGTATGCATAATCATTCTTAGTAATGTTGTCAAACGGCGGAGCTCCAAATCCTCTAGTATTGAACATGGAACATGGCCTGTGCACAGTACTTGAATTTGATGAATTGCTTGAACCCTCCTTTTCAATGGGTCTCTTGACCACATCTGTTAAAGAACCTACCCTTTTCTCCACGTCCTTCATTGCGTGGGGAACAATATTCAGTTGCACTTTGGCTTTTGAAGGAGATGAAATTTCTTCAGGTAATGAAGTTGGTGGCAAAATCTTTGAAGCAGTCCTTGGTGGGGGTGGAGGAAGGAGAGACACAAAGGAATTTTGCTTGATCGTTAGATCATCTAGACCAGTATCTAATAAAAGATCAAGAAGCCTCCAATGTTGATAACTGGTGGTGTTACTAGTGGCTGAGGAAGATGTTGCAGAGACGGTGTCTCTGTAACCCTTGAACACTCTTCTTCTTGCTTGGTTATAATCCCTCTTTCTGGCTTGCTTACTTTCATGTATGGATCCCAGGTTTGAAAGGACTCTTGCCACAACTGCTTGATCATATTCTTCACGATTGTCTACTTCTTTCTTAGATTTCGAATCCAAGTTTGGCACTGCCAAAATGTACACAAGTTTGAAACTACCAAAGCCTATAGATATTAATGTGAGAAAAACTAGAAAAATGAAGATGAATATTGTACTTGTTTTCAGAGCAGACCAGGCTGCTATTGCAGCATTCTTCTCGGCTTGTTTTTTTGTCTTTGCAGGATCACCTGTAAAGCTCATACCAGCAAGCTCCACAGTACAAGTGAATATTGGTGCATGACCAGGGCCTGATCTTACAGTGGTATATACAGGAAGGTTAAGCCCAGCTCTGTGAGCAGTTTCTTGAAGGAGGTTCTTGTAAATTCCAGTCTCATCCTTCATCAGATTTCCAGACGTATATATTAAAAAAAAAAAAAACTAGGATTGAAGTTACCAGGTTGAACGTGCCTTTCATTGCATCAGATTAGAACCAACAAAGAAAGAATACACGGGCACTAAAAACAATTAAACGTGGCAAGCGTTGGGACGGATGACTTACAAGAACCCGCGCAGTTAGAGACCTTGAAGGACCCCTAGAAGAAAGGACATTAAGGGCTACTTCAGCAGCCGCATGCTCAGCCTGTCTTAAAGTGGAGCTGTAACTTGGACTGTCAAAGATCTCACCATTGAAGTTCACAGAAGCTTTGAACCTCGGTGCGTGATCAGGTCCTTCTCTAATGCACGCATATTGAGGAAGGTTGAAGCAACTTCTTTGGGCAAGTTCCTGAAGCTGGTTCTTGAACATGTCTGCCATGAACATGCATGTCATCCATATATATCTTTGTCATCAATCTAAAAGCTAATGGTTACAAGTAAACATCATCTAGAGAAAGTGCAAATGAATGTGGATGAATTTGCTCAAGGCTAAAGATGTACCAGCAACAACAAGAACACAGAAAATGAAGGGAGCCACTGGTTGCTGAGGAAACACAAAGAAACTAACCTACCCTGCCTCATAAGCTTTAACTCCACATTGACATGAGGGTTCTCTTTCTGTGGTTAAAAAAGGAAAAGGTCAAAATTGAGTTTCACAACTATAGTATATTATTAGAGACTGAACATTAATTCGACCATGTTTTTCATTTTAAAATACATTATCTGCAGTCATTAAAGCGGGTCGTGGCGGCATTTATGAGCTCGCTCAAATTACGAAAAACACCTCCGGTCAATTTGAAATAAACTACTCTTCGGCACCGGAAGGCCGTTGAAAATTACACCAAACGGAAACAAGAGTTTAGAATGAGAGGAAGAGAAGCTTTTGTGATTTATTTCTCAATGACAAATCAACAAAACAACTAATTGAATAGTGAAAATCAGTAACCTCTTATTTTATTAACAACTAAATTAAAACTCTATTAAAATCATGACAGTCATATTGAATTAAAATTCTAGCATTTCTCCCCTCACTACAAGAAATTGTATTTTTAGTGAAGGTAAAAGTTGTCACTAAAAGCAGTAATATTTATCACTATTATTAATAGTGACCAATATTTGAAGTCGTCACCTCCCGTCACAAATACCTCCGTCACTACTACCATTGTGACGAATTTAAACAATGGTCACAATTATGCAAAGCTTTTGTGACACTAATATTGACACTAAAAGTTGTTAAATGTGTGACAAAGGTGTATGGTCACAATAACTTCTAATATTTATGACAAGTTTATCGTCACAGATAATATAAAAGCAGTGACGAGTTAAGTCGTAACAAAACGTCAAGTTATTGTGACAAAATTGCCGACACTAAAACTTGTTAAATGTGTGACAAAGGTGTATGGTCACAATAACTTCTAATAT
>JANKOE010000006.1:49598024-49609685 GCA_026284465.1 Erythroxylum citrifolium
ATTAGTTACAATATAATTAATTAAAATATAATTCATTCATTAATTAAAATATTGTAATTAATTAATTACACTATTTTTATTAATTAATATATTGTAATTAACAATTCATTCATTAATTAAAATATTGTAATTAATTAATTACACTATATATATTTTAATTAATTAATTACAATATAATTAATTAATTCAAATATAATTAATTTTTATTTCTCAATATTTTTTACAATCCAACCACTATCAATGGTAATGGTAATCATTCCTTTCTCTTAACCAACCATCATAATTATAATGATAATATCTATTCTCATTTCTCACTATATTCATTCTCATTCCTATTACCATTCCCTTATACAAATCAACCGTCTCCTAAAACAAATAAGTGGAGGATAACATGAATGAAGAAATGCAGTCCCTTCATAAGAATCAAACATGAAAGCTAGCTAGTCTACTGGAGGGAAAAAAAGACAATTGGATGCAAATGGGTATATGTAAAGAAATAAGGATTTCCTGATAAGAATTATGTCTGTTACAAGGCAAGATTGGTGGTTAAAGGATATGCTTAGATGGAGGAAATTGATTATAATGAAGTTTCTTCTCCAGTTGTGAAACATTCCTCCATTAGAGTTATATTGGCCTTAGTAGCACAATTGGACTTGGAGCTAGTGTAGTTAGATGTAAAAATTGCATTTTATCTAGAGATTTGGAAGAAGAAATCTATATGACTCAGTTAGAGGGATTCAAGGTTGCTGTAAGGAGAATATGGTATATAGATTAGAGAAATCATTGCACAGATCGAAGCAATATTCAAGGTAGTGGTACAAACAATTTGACAAGTTCATGGTCAGGCATAAGTACACAAGAAGCAAATACGATCATTGTGCGTATTTGCTTAAACTACAAGATGGATCTTACATCTATCTTATCTTATATATTAACGTTATGCTGATAGTTTCAAAGAATCAAAGAGAAATTGAGGGATTGAAGATTCAGTTGAATTAGGAGTTTAAAATAAAGGATTTAGATGAAGTCAAGAAGATTCTCGGCATGGAGATAAGTAGAGACAGAAAGTTGAGGAAATTATATTTGACTCAAAAGTAATATTTGAAAAAGATATTACAACGGTTTGGCATAAATGAAAAGTAAAATTTGTTTGTGCTTCGCTTATTCCTTATGTAAAGCTCAGTGCATCCTTATCTCCAAAGGAAGATTCAAAATGAGAGTACATGACAAAAGTATCGTATGCAAATGCAGGTGGTAGTTTGATGTATGCTATGATGTGTACAAGGCCTGATATTTCACCAGCAGTAGGAATCATGAGTAAATATATGCATGATCTAGGAAAAAAACATTGGAAGTTGTGAAATGGATTATATGGTACATTTTGAACACCGTAGATATTGAATTGATGTTTGAGAGGGATGAGAAAGGTGGTCATTGCTTAGTTGGATATTGTGATTCCAACTATGTTAGTGATCTACAAAAAAATCGATCAACTACTGTTTATGCATTTACTCTTGATAAGGGACCAATCAGTTGGATGTCTACCTTACAGTCAGCAGTAATTTTGTTTATTACAGAGGCAATATATATGACAATTACAGAGGTTGTTAAGGAAACAATTTAGCTTCAAGGGTTGCTTGATGAACTGGGAATTAGACAGAAGCATGTCAAAGTACATTGTGACGGTCAAAATGCTATTCATTTAGCAAAGAACCAAGTTTATCATGCAAGAATAAAGCACATCGACGTTTGCTTCCATTTTGTACAAGAGATTCTAGAAGATGGTGGAATAATACTTCAAAAAATCCTGACCTCTGAAAATCTTGCAAATATGATGACAAAGCTTGGGCAATTTGCCAAGATGAAGAATTGTTGACTTTGTAACATATTTCTAAGACTTTGTGGCAAGTGTGGGAAATCCCACATTCGAGAAATGTAAAATTGGAAGAGCTTCCTTAAGTTATAAAGGGAGGGCTTCTTCACTTTTGTAAATTATCCCAAAACAAACAAGTCTTCCTCCCTTATAAGAATTTGTTTTTTTTAATTTTTATTCTCCCTCATTTGCAATTCTTCTCTTCAAAATAGTGGAGTATCTAGGTAGTGTCTAAGGAGTAGGCAAGTCCGAATCTCATAAATCTCTGGTGTTCTTGTTTTGGGTATTCTCTTTCTTATTATCTATTTAATAGCTATTGTCGGGTATAACTGTAGTGATATATTATGCCATTAATTACATGCCTAGGAAAATTCTAAGGAGGGGTACTTAAGTTGATCAATGTGTCACATCGACTCTTGAAAATTTATCTGGTATAAAAACAAGGTCTTCCTAACTTGCAAATATTGGTTTCTTTCTTTGCAACATTTTTGTAACTCTCTCAAATGTACTGATGAAATTTGTTAGTCATTAACCATTTTACAGAGAAGATGTTTTTTGGTTTTGCTGTCGATTTTCTAGAGCTGATGTTATATAAATCATTATGAGGATTCATTGAAAAGCTCATGATGATGGACATGTCATCTTATATGATTAAAAAATGCTTATCAAATTATGAACAATTTGTGGTTGGTGACGAAGAGTTTCTGCTTGTAAAAGAAAGGTTTGCTTACTACATTTAATTCTTATGAGGTTTAGTTGCTATGTATTTTTAACCTAAGTTGTCTGGTTTGTATATTTTCAAAAGTTGGTTAATATTTATTCTTGTCTTCAACAATGAGATAAGGGACATCATGTGAGTGAAACAGGGGTCACTGTCCAAGTTAATAGACAATTTACGTTAAGACATAAAACCCTGTATCAAAATAAGTTCTGATAGAAAAAGTCTGGATCCTATTTTCTTTTTTTCTTAATTTGCATTCATGTAAGCTCTATCTGTAATCTCCATATGGACCATATCTAACTTCTTGTTTTCCCTTTCATTACATTAGAAACTTGGAATCAGCATCCCATTAATCATTGTGCTTTTTCATCGATCTTCTTGGAGAAGAAGACGTCGACTATTTGAGCATTTGTGTCACATTTCCTTAATAGAAATAAAAGACTCTTGAAAAACAAAGGTGCGAAGATGGAAACGGACGACAGAGTCTTAATCATGTATATGTACAATCAGCTGATGAAATTGTTCAAGTCAGAGGGAGAACAATAATAGCAAACAAGTAGCAGTTGCATGATCTTAGGTTTCACTCATATATTTATCAATTACCAATTGTAATTATAATTTCACTCCTATATTTATCAATTACCAATCACCTGATGAAAGTTAAAGGGGATGAAGCAAATGCCAGTACCACCTGAGGTTGTATGTGTTACGTGTTGATGTCATGGCCGATGAGTCTGCGCTAGAAATTAGTAAATCGACCAATATAACAGTTGAGCCGTTCCTGGTGCCCTAACTGGGAAGAGAGAGGTGTTGCACAAACTGGTTCCTCAAATGAGATGAAATTTGACATGACACTAACTAATCCCACAAATAGAAAACCAGAAACTGAACACTCTCATTCAATAACACACCATTCCACACCCTAAAAGAACAATGGTAAAACCAACATTTTTAAACACCCAAGCTGCACATGGTTCAGAAATTTAACAGCCAAGAAGAAACCCCTCCCCTGTTCTCACCAAACCAAATCCCCTTGCACATTCTAAGCCTATTATGAATCTAATCTATGGCTATCATTGTTGTCTCTCAGCAGTCAAGCTGCTGCCGCCGCCACTACTTCCTCCCGCTTGGTTTGGTTCTCCCATTCTAGCAGCCAAAGCAAGAACCTCTGGTGACATCTCCCAGCTTCCACTTTTCCTTCCCCAACTAGATCGCCTTGGATGTACACTACCCTGTTCCCCAACTTCCTCTACCGTACTCCTTATATCTGGGGATATTTCGTTCAGTTCATTGTCCTTTACATGCGTGCGATCATTGTTGGTAACTTGCCCTTCACCACGATCAACTATGGAACTCAAATCTCCCCAGACAGTTTTCCTACCCATTTCTATATCATCCCCCGCCTTACCCATGTTAGGACTCATGAAACCCCCAGCAATTGGTCGAGTTGGTAATGTAGGTTCTCTTGGCACCTTTGCCCTGAAACTGTTCTTGGATGGTGGTATACTAGAGCAAAATATCTCCTTGAAGTTCTCCACCACTCCCCTATTGTAAGGATTTGCTTTTCGATCATATCGATATCTGAAATTCTCATAGGTAGTCTGCAAGAACAAAAGCACATAACGTCACATTACAGCATCACTGCCATAGAGAACCTCGGACAAGTGGAAAGATGTTTCTATAACATGATTTTTGAGAAGAGGAGGATGAATTTCTTACCTGGTTTGTACTGATGAGATACAAATGAAAGGCCGAAAGACCACCAACGAACCACATTGATATGAACGTGTAAACTATTAGGACAATGGAGGCAGGGGTTCTGATCATTGCTTTCCAAATGGATGTGCTCTCCGATTGCATGATTCTTGTAATGTAGAACCAGCAAAATGCAAAAACATATATACAAAGAAGGGTTGTTGAGAAGACGAACATGAAGAAATATCGATAATTTCTCTGCAATGAAAAATAATTTCTTCAGATGGATCACAATGACTCCAGGAAAGTGATAATAAAAGATTCATCAAATAAGCTGCAAGAATTTTTCACGGCAATATTGTGAACAATATTAGTACAAGACAATATTGAGTAACATCCATCTGGCTGTACATCTGTAATTTAACTTATATAGTCAACCATGTTTGACAGCTAAGTGAAAAAAAAAAGGAATCGTGAGCTCATCTGCTCACTTTGAATTTTTCTGACAGAATAAAAACTATACTCTAAAATGAATCCAGGTAGATGAGGATGGGATACAGAAGATAATCTTACAAAGCCAAGAAACTTGTCAACTGCTTAGATCATCAAAAGCTCTTACCAATCCAATACATTGCCCAACCCATGGGCAGTGGTGGTCAAATCGTTCAACACAGTTGTTGCAAATTGAACAATGTGAACAGCGGGGAGGTCTGTAAAGCATGCAAGTGTCACAATACTTGATCTTCACAACCATTCCATTGACCTCTACATCCTTAAAGCGTGGCAGACGTAACTGTGGAGTTTGACCAGCCCCAATGTCTGTGGCCCCATCAAAGTTCTCTGGCTCTGGAGGATGTGCATTGCGTGGAATTATGCCAGGATCTCTTCCAGAGGTTAGCAGGAGAAGAGTTAAAACCTGAAAATCCAAAATGATCATCACTTTAGAAATTATTATTGCCTCCAGGTCCTACATATTCCATCTTTCACAAGGAAGACATTGCCTAGAATAGAAAATGCATTTTATCCTACCATGAAATACAAAATTGACCTTCTCCATCACTATCTACAAATTAGGGCTCCAATGAGCTGATATACATATTGATGTGAAAGGTTAAACCTAGCGTAATCACAACCAACATATTCATGAAGACAAAGCAATGCATCCTATGATGCCCAAGGTTTTAAAGTGAATCAAAAAAAATAAATTCAGATTGGTAAAACCTATGATAGGCCAAATCATTCACCACTTTGTTGCTGCCTTTGTCTTAAGATTAATAAATAGTGCTTTGGAATTGTGCTGCTATTGGCAATTATTCAATGTCCCATCTTATTGTATATGTTCTCAGCTCAAAATTTCCAAAACTTTATTCTCTCCCCAGTTTTAAATATGCATATTCAAAGCTAATGATTTACACTCAATTAATGAAGTAAAAACTCAAGATTCTGGGAGAGAGTGCAACAACAAAAGCAAAACATTACAGGAACCATATGTGAGCTTATTTTGCACTTGGGCAAGAGGAATTGGTTAGACAGAACTCAACATAGGAAAGGAACCTGTCTTAATCTTACAATAAACAATTTTTCAGAGCCAGAGAAGGCAAGCAGATTTTCATTAGATAGAAAATAATCAGGACATTCAGAAAACCTTTAAGAGTGCCAATTATGTTTGTTAAACCCATCAGAGAGAATATTTTTGCCAAACTATGCAGTAAGTTTTAATAATTGATTTTCTTTTAGAAGTAGGAAAAAGACTCAATAAATCTTTTAATAGTTGACAATGACCAGGTCAAATTTATACGTATTTTGGAGCATAATTCTGGCATCAATTGGATTAATGAACAAAACATAGAGATGGCAATTTTTGCCTGGCCCGGCCTGACCTGACCCTGCTGAGCCTGAGGTCAACTGGCTCAGCCTAAGTTGACTGGACTTAGGGCTTTTTTTAATTTTTGGGCTTCGGCCTACTGCAGCCAAGGGCCCGGCCCGAATATGTCAGTAAAATAACATTGTTTTGAGTGAAACGACATCATTTTAAAATTTTAATTTGAAAAAAAGTTACACAGGCTTTGGGCTGGCCAAGCCTGATTGGGCTCAGGCTAGGGCTCAGGTGGTGAATCACAAGCTTGATCGGGCTAGGCCCAAGCCCAATGCCAAGCCTAACAAAAGATGGAGCTGCACTTTTCTTTTATAACTAAGATCAAGTCAGACATGAGAGATCCAAATCTGGAAACATATTTAAACGATTGCTTATGAAAAAGCTTCTAAAATGATACTCTGTAGGGATACATGGATTTCCAATTATACATATGAATACTCTCTGCTGAAATAATTCCTAATTCAAAAATCCCAGGTCAATGTGTCTAATTTTCTTTTTTGTTGCTCAAAAATAAAACTGTAGGTAGCAATCCTATTAGGTTCTAACAAGGGTATCATTAGCAGTAGAAGGTCCAGACAAATGTTTAGACATGAAATCCATTTATACATGAAATAAGCATTAACAGTGATCTTACATGTGCTAGTTGATTTCATACCATGAGAAGGAAACAGCCAACCGATTAACCAGCAAAAATGAAAGATCTCAGAGAAGTTTTAATTTCTACATTTATAGGATGAAATTCATGAATGTGGACAAAAATGAGATCGATACCACTACCAACCTTAACACCATGAGAGGCAGTTAATTATGCAAAAAAAAAAAAAAGTGGAGGAAGAACCAATAAATGTAAAAACTATTCATTTGACAGGAATTACATGTCCTATAATGCAACAGAGGAATATTATGTGTGCATATATCCATGTTCTGGGTGAGTGATTATGTGACTGAGAGAGAGACAAAGAACTCACATAAACAGTGAAAACAACAGCAGCAACCATTATTGATATTCCAAGGTTATTAGCAAAATCATCCATCAGCTTTCTGGCAACAAAGACACAAAAAACTGCCACCGGAGCAACAATCAAGAATATAGTCAAGAACAGGGATCTGACATCTGGTCCAAATATAAATCTTCCCTGAAGAAAAAATATCTGTGAAAGAGCACCAAGAAACAAAGTTACTGGGAAAGGTAATCCAGTAATGCAATTTGAAGGGATAAATGTGTAAAGACTGTCATATACCTAGGTTGTTACTCTCTAGAGCCTGCCATATAAATTCCATCATAAATAAGTAGCTGAATTTTTCAAACCTTTTAGCTAGATAATGTCTATTAACCATCCAACAAAACTACTTGCACAAAAAAAGATCTTGTTATTGCATTGAAACATATAAATGTTGGCTAATCTGACTAACATGAAAATTAGTAAAACAAAACGGTTTAATAATCGAATAATGTGATTATTCAGGGGTTCAGCAACTTGTACACCATCAATGACAACAGCATCACCGAGCATGCGACGTATCAACTAAAGTGATTTTGAACACACAATCTTTTTTCCAGTGGGTTTACAATCATGGAGAACAAGGTAGCTCTAATTTGAATCTAGTCACATAACACCACTGTGTCATCAAGCTTGATCAGCAAGCAAAATTTCTTCCCTAACAGCCAATGATGGCCATGAGATTTCTCTCCTTTTCCTCTTTTCTTCATTTCCACATTCAAACCATGATATAGGTTCTCTTTATCCCAACTTCCTATCAAACTGATCAGAGTTCCTGGGTGTGGTACGTTCCGCATAGATTTTGAATTTAATTGTCACTCATTAACCATTAAACCCACCACAAAAAGTGCTAATCACATATATTCCAAATATAAATAAAGCATGCTGCTTTTCACTAACCAATGTAAACACATAGAATCTATATCATCTATGAAGCCACTTCAGGGAAAAAATAAATGCTCAACCATTTGTTTCTAACATTTCATCTCCTAGAAACTATTCTCCAGCTATAAAAGCAATGTGGCAAGCATCGATTAAATACAATGTTTTCTACATTACAGTGAACCCAAAAAGGAAAGGACCCATCTTTAGCTGCAACATGTGATTGTCTACACCACATCAAGTACAACTCTTATTACTCCAATCCAAACCCATGTTCAACATCAATTCAAGCACAAGCACACCAACTTACTCAATTTGCTTACTAAACTAAAAATCACAAAAAAATAAAGGGAAATAAAAGCGGCAACATTGAACAGAAATCAAAAAGATGTTTTAAAAAGAAAATGTAGAAACCAACAGGTTACTTACATTACTTCCTTTCCAAGTTTGATAGACCCGTAAATCGCCGCCAGCAGATCCCGGATCGGATCGCTGAGGTGGCGGCACTACATACATTTTTCTATTTTCTTTAATTACCTTTTCACTCACTCTCAGCTTGCTAGATCCCCAATTCCAAACACTTCCAAACCCTAGAAATGCAACAACACCAGAACCACAAGTTGATTTCCAATGTTTCTATAATCTCTCTCGACAGCTCCACTTTTTCACTTCTGTTCCAATAAAGCTGAGTCAGCAAGCAACCTAAGATTGGGTGCTCGGGGGCAGATTTACGGCGCCGACGGCAGTAGTGGTGATGCTAGTGATGGGAGTAGTGAAGGTAGTGAAGGAGGGTGCTTTTTCACTACTTTCTGGAGGAGAAGTGACATTCTCATGTATGTAGCCGCACATGTATCGAGGTGTGACGTGGATAGCTTTAATTGGGTGGAGTGGACCTTCCATGCTGGGTGGACCGGCCCTGTTCGGTTTTTAACCCAGCACATAAACAATGAAAAGTGGCCCTCGGAGACTTTGGATCCTTTTATGCTTTTAGTTTTATTGCTCCTTTTCAGTACCCTATTCATTTAATTTTTTAAAAGAAATGGATAATAATTTTTCGAATATTGTTAAAAAAATTAGTGAATAAATATTTAATTATTATTATTATAAATATTAAAATTTTATTATTTTTATTTAATGAGTAATACTCAAATAATAATTATATAATTAATTTTTATTGTTGGTTTAGCCAAATTTTATAATTTAAATTGACTTAGTTGAAAGTTAGTTTCGAAGAAATAATAAAGTAAAACCAGCGTCATCTGCTTTTGTAAGTTGAAAACAAAACCTTAGACTCATGCTAATTATATTTTTCTCCTTCCAAATTTCTGTTATGAATATTGTTCCGAGATTGATATCAGATTTAGTTTTAGACCGACACTATCTTAAATCAATCATTATATTAAGAATCCTAGTAAATAAATAAAATAAAATAATTAAAAAATTATATTCAACTTAATAATGATAATAACACATCTTTATGAGGTTTAAATTATATCAAAAGAAGACTAAGTCATTCAATCTTTTGTGTTCCAATCTTTTCCTTTACTTAGAATGGATAAACTCAAATGTACTTTAATTCTTTTCATACGCTGTTATACTGACACATTAACTCAGAATTTAAATTGTAAATCGTTGCAATTTTAGAACACTAGTTCCAAGTTAGTTCAACAAAACAATTGTAGGACAACAGAAGTAACATTATAAACAAAATAAAGTGATGATTTACTTATAATAAGTAATAAAAGTGAAAAGATATATATCTGGATTAAATTTGTCTCTTTGATGGATAACAATGTGCATCCTAAAATTAATAGAATTATCCTTATAAACCTATATTTGTGAGCTTAGGAGATCTTACTTTATCTCATGGGCGACAATTATTGTAATAGTTAATAACATTCTCCTATTAGCTTCAGTTTTCCTTGTCAAACTTGGTCTATAATAAAAAATAGGATTAAAAAATATCCTAGCTGGAAACGACAGAGACTAAAGTTGCCTTTCTCATCTATCATCGATTATTGTAAGATAAAGTGCGTATAAAAAAGGCCTATTTTTTAAATTGACCTTGATTGCTTTTTTTACCCTCTCTATGGCATCATAAAAATAGCTCATTATCTCTTTCTCATCACTATCAGTCACACAAAATACTTTCACCAAACATTCAAAAACTCGGATGACAAATTGACATTGGGACCAAAATTCATTATCTTAAAGTATAATTCCAGAAACTTCCAATCTATCATTAGACCTAGCATGTTGGGATACAACTCATCTATCACTTGTAAACATATGTTTCGACTCCTTTATCATAACAAAATACTAAAGTGATAAGATATTAGTTGTAAATCTTATAATAACAGGATGATACAAATTCCTACCATTGGTGAAATCTTTTCTCAATATATTTTGGACCTATGCTCGATTATAGATGAACTTGGTCACCTTTTTTTACTTTTTGCATAGTCTTATCAATGATAGGAAAATATCTAGCATCTTTTGTTTTTTCAACATCAGGCTAATGCAAGGTGTATCATAAGGAGTCCAATAAAAAGAATTATACCTACTTTGCAATCTTCTTCCAGCTGCTTTATAAGTAAAATTATTGTCAGTAATAAATTAAACAAAATTTCCTAGCCCAATTTCATTCACAACTTTATCAAATATCTAAAATAGAGTATCAGCATTTCTAATAAGGCCAAATTCATTAGTAGACTTCAAAAAAAATAAACCAAAAAATTAATAATAGGCTCCTCTCTTTTATTTATCGAACCATCATATATGATTGAACATCGATAAGTAGTCTAAGTCATTCTTCTTTCATCCAAATAACTATTTATTTTATAAACAGAACTACTTAAAAGTTTACCTCTGTAGTCATTAATTGAAGGAGCTTTATATCCTAGACCGTAAGATGAAATATCATCTACCATAGGCTGGTAATAATAAGACCGAGCAACATTAACTGTTATTTCTAAATTATACTACCCTCTAGCCATTGCCATGTCCATATTATAAGTCACTTCTTTAGAATGTAAAGTACTATAGATAGACAATTGTGCTCTAGGAGTTGTTTGTGGTGCAAAAAAGTTAAACATGTGTCTTCTTCTTTTCATCACATTATGTAAAACATTCCCTTCTTGATGGGTAAGAATATCACCTTCAACATCATCGTTATCATCCTGACCACCAAAAAATGAGTTTCTACTACTAATTTCGTGATTTAATATTTGCTTTGCATCTTTCTTATGCTAATACTCTTCAAGCAAAGTCTTTATTCTGCATTTCACATCATAATTCACTTTCTTATAAAGCTCCACATCACCTTTGATACCAGTTAAATGTTTTTTTTAAATTAGGTGATTCCCTCACTTTTCAAATGTTTGATATAAGACAGAAAAATAGAATGGTTCTTCATTGCATGAACCAATTTGACGTGAGTCCAAGCTGGATTATCTAATCTTCCTAAACCTAAAGAGGCCGAATTATCAGGAGAACTTGAACTTCCCTTTATTTATTTCTAAAACAAATGAAGACCTTGTAAGTGCAAGTCGACTTGTACATTGGGTAAGTCGACTTACACGTATTCAGTACCGATAAGTCGACTTGTACATGG
>JANKOE010000006.1:49617124-49629146 GCA_026284465.1 Erythroxylum citrifolium
AAATACACTTCAAATAAATATTGATACAATTATAAAATAATCAATGAATTACATCTTTCCAATCATATTATACTGCAGAGGTATTTTCGTCATTGACACTGTTTTTTTATTCTGTTCACTGCAACCAAACACATTTTTGTCCTCGAGACGGAGACAGTTTTTTTCTGTTCTCTCATCGCAACCAAACACCTCACTATCTCCAATTTTTGTTCTGTTCTGTCTCCAAATTTTTGTCTCGTTTCGTCTTTGCATACTGGAGACGGTAACTAAACGCAGCGATAGATTAATGAGATCTTAGGACAAGAACTAACATCACTTGGACTATATGTGATGTAGTCAATTCAGTGGGAGGTGACACATAGCCTATACTTCGAACCAAGTGGGGTATAAAATGGTGAAGGGACGAATTGCACGGTAATTATCTATAGAAAGGTTCGTAAGTCGGATAGTTCATTATTGAAGAGTTCATATATTAATCCACTTATATTCCGATAAATTGGCATCATGAAACCCTTCATGATTTCATGAATTAATAGTTAATTCAAGTGACATGAAATCATCTATGATTTGCTCAAATTAAGAGTTAATTCAAGTGTCCAAAATAACTGAGAACCTAAGGGTCACACGCATAAAAGATTGGATGAAAAACAAAGTGTGCATGGTTGTCATTGTAATAGGTCACGATTGTGGCCTATAAGGCACGATAGATGATGCATAAGTGAGTTCTTTACTGATGTGCACATGAACTAACTAGTTAAAAATACACTCAAGTGAGAGGATAAAGGGTACATAAGTGTTCTGGAGTTAGAGAGAAGTGGTGTTGAGTCTTGTTCATACAATTTATGCAATTGTTGCATGAATATAATTGCATACAATATAAACTTGATCTATCTCTCCATTTGATGCAATTATTTATCCATAATGTAATCCCTAATGATATTAGTGTAACTACTCAACCATAGTGATCTAACTCTCAACTATGGTGATGTAATCCCTAATAATACTGATGCAACTACTTAGCCATATTGATAAAAACATGCAACTATATTTATATAAAAATGAGTCATAATAATGCAGCCTTATAATTAAGCTTAGCAATTATGATCCAAATTCTCTCCCTAGAATGATATTGATTAGTTTAACTTCTCAAAACAACATCATTTTGGCTTGTAAGTTTCAAGAACTCGAGATCAAAATGATGTAGTTTTGGAAAGTTAGACCAAAATGACATTATTTTGAGAAGTTAAACTAATATGACATCATCTTAGAGTGGGTAGGTTGAGCAGTTCAAATCGTGTGACTTAAGCCCAATTGAGCTTTGGATCAGGCTCGGGCCACCTATTTGAGAGGTCACTCTTAGCCCAAATCAACTTAACTCAATATCATTCCTACTTGTGACCATATTTTTGTATGACTATTTTCTAATATAGACAACATCAATCGATTAATATAAATTATTTAGTCAGTTTGTGTGTGTGTGTGTGTGTGAGAGAGAGAGAGAGAGAGAGAGATTATAAATATTTTGTGCACCTATTAGAAAATAGGCTTCAAACCCATATTAAGTTGGTCAATGATTTTTTAAAAAATTTAGGTACTAGTAATTTACCTTACATTTAAATTTACCTTATTAAAAATTCCTAGTTCAATCTAGTTCCAAGATTATGATTACAAATTTCCATAGGTCTTCATATTTAACCATAGTTTTTTCACTAACCTAGTACATGATTATAATAGAATCGAAAAGAATGTAAAAAATACATTAGTTAATATTATAGGTAGGAAGAAAATATTATTTATTTTAATAGCACATTTTATACTAATATTTGATCATTAATTTAAGAGTACTTTCACTTTCACTTTCACTTTTATTTTATTTTTAATTATGATTAATTAAATTTTAAAATAAAATCCACAAGGTATATATGTATTACCAATAAGATTGGGATTGAATCATAATTATAATTTTTTATTATATAAAAAATTCCTTAAACTTATTATAAACAATGTATTTATTAAAATCGAACATCATTAATATATATATATATAATATAGATAATATGTTATATATATATTATATA
Organism: Erythroxylum citrifolium; assembly: GCA_026284465.1. Classification (NCBI taxonomy): domain Eukaryota; kingdom Viridiplantae; phylum Streptophyta; class Magnoliopsida; order Malpighiales; family Erythroxylaceae; genus Erythroxylum; species Erythroxylum citrifolium. Next base: position 49,619,203 of record JANKOE010000006.1, read on the forward strand.
TATATATATATAATATGATAAATTTTTTAGAAAAAGGTATACCTAATTATAAGAAAATTCTATTAGTCAATTGATTGCTCTATTAAAAAATTAAAATTAGGATATCATCCACGTATTTATGTGCAACTGCACTAGTTTTTTTGTGTGTGTAATCTTTACATGTAATCAGTTGAAATCTCATTTCCTTATTTCCCTTAACAACCAAAAACTATTTAAGTCCTAAATTTCTAATCAAATAAGAATCGCAGGAATAGTTTAGAAACCTATGCCGCGTTGAAGACGAGGGGAAATCGAATGAGACGAGACTTTACAGCCCGAGTCAAGAGAGAAAGATTGGCAAATCAATCATTGATTACCGAAGAAACTAAACCATTTAACCTATCATAAAGCAGTCATATTTCACTTTAAATTAAAAGATTCCGAAGACGAGTTAAATTAGATTGCATTATTTAAAACATTGATTCTATCATGTGTATTATAAATAAATAAAAAAAGATTAGCATCATGGTTTTTGAAAACTTAGGTCATGTTTCCTTAAACCAACAAAGCAATCTCTTTGAAAAATCGAAAAAAGAATATCGGCTACTTACCATGTATAACTTGATCTTGTTGATATATAGTAACGTACTATACTATAGTTGGGAATTTTGGACAGGTTACAAAGTTGTCATTATTTTTGTGCAACACGATAGACCCCAAGCTTTAGTGAGCCAACAACCAAGAAATGTATTCCGTCCTAGGGTCAATCCTCGATTTTATTTCCATAACTGCAGAAATGAGTGAAGGAATTATTAAATGATTGGAGAATTTAAGTACAGTTGAGGTAAATATTATTAGCATTGATATAGGAAGGTTGAACAAGTTGATACCTGGTATTATCATCAACGACATTTTCTTGTCGACGCTTTTCTCTACAGGTCTCTCCCCATAACTTGGCCTCTGCTACCGCACGATCACGATCTAAATCCTTTTCCATCATGGCTGCGGTTTCGGTTGGAGAGAAATGGATCTCAGGCCAGTTATCTTTGACTTTCTTATCCTCCTTGGGTTCATATTTACGTGATACTAAATAATCCATGGCAACCACCAATTCCTTGGATGTAGGGCGTGAGTTAGCATTTTCGTTGACACAAAATGCTGCCACCTCGATAGCCTTGTTTAACAATGAATTTGAATACTGCCCTTTAAGCAATGGATCTGCTAATTTCCAATGACTATATGGGTCTTTCATCAGAGGAAGTGCCTACAGAAAGAAATTAAGACAACCGAGCTTAGGGGAAGTAGGGTTACACGCATTTTTGACTTACCAGATAATGATTGCATGAAACTGATCAACAAATAAAATGAAGTGTATTTACCCATTGGATGAGATATTTCTGGTGTCCTTTGACTTCTTCTACTGCTCTACGACCAGTAATTAGCTCTAACAAGAGTATCCCGTAACTGTATATATCTGTTTTCATTGTCAGTTTTCCACTTAATGCATATTCTGGAGCACAGTAGCCATAGGTGCCCATGACCCTTGTGGAGACATGAGATTGGCCTCCACTTGGACCAAATTTTGCCAGTCCAAAATCAGACAGTTTGGGTTGGAAGTCATCTCCCAATAATATATTAGATGCCTTCAAATCTCTGTATATGACGGGAGGATTTGCAGAGTGCAGAAAATCCAATCCTTTGGCTGTACCAGCAGCTATCTTCATCCTTTTGTTCCAGTCAAGAGGCTCTACATCTGATGGAAGATCTGCGCACGGACTACGTCATCATCACTTAGAAAATTATTTGATGCTTTCTTTTCATGTAATAAGTTTATCAATGTCTTGGGTCCGCCTGCAGACCACACACTGCATCAACATGCATTGGTTAAGGAGCATTTGGAATTGCATTTCACATGGTTTTGACCATTTTTGTTGAAAATTAATTTAAAATTATGTATAGATTAAATAGTCAAAAGCCTAGATACATGGGTGTTCAAGTTTATTCTTAGATGTTAAACTATTCATATATTGGTTATATAATTAAATATGGTTTATTTGGGTTTATTAATAGGTTCATATACTTGAATTTCAAAGGTCATCTTTTGTATCAATAAATACCTCTTTGTACTTAAAGTTAAAATCAATCAAATGTGTTAGAGTATTTCATATTGACTAAACATGAAAATATTAAAGAATTTATAAGTGATAAGAGCCAACAAACCAAAAGGCTAGTTCTAGTCATTTTGACAATGGTTGATTCAAGCCCAATTCTTATTAATGAGCTTTACACTCTACTCATATTAAAAATTCTAATATATTATCATAACAAGTTTGGTCCAGATTCTTAATTTCCCGATTATCCGTCTAGATGTCCAGTCCCAACGGCTCGATCCGGTTATCACTGCATTTATTTCAAGTGGCAACTAGATGTCTAGTTCCAATTGCATTTGAAGGGGAGCGTTAGTTGATAAGGTCAACTAACCAAATGACTAGTTTTAATAAAATGAAATACAACCTCTTCCTACTAAACAATCCTCTCCTATCAAAATCTTCATCTCCTCTTAATAAAGTGACATCAGATCTCAATTTTTCTTTGAAAAATGGCAAACAATAGTGGAGTATACTCATTTTAATTTCCTTGCCTTACAAAAAAAAATTATGAAACATGGAATCTTTGCATGAAAGTCGAGCTTGACTCACAAGATGCTTGGAGATTGCGGAGAGGTTCTATGCAAGCTGAAGTGAAGTTGACTTGTCTCAAAATGAGAAGGATTCTTTCGCAAAAATAAAGAAAAATAATCAATTAGTCCTCACTCTCATCCATCAACGTTTAGATGATCTAATGTTTGAGAAGGTGGCCAATGAAACGACTTCAAAAGAAGCATCAGATCTCTTACAAAATTCCTTTTAAGGAATTAACAAGTTGAAAAAGTTTCCTTCCCAATCAATGCAAGATGATTTTGAATCTTTATTCTTGAAGGAATCTGAATCAATCTCACATTATTATTCACGAGTGAAGGGCCCTTGTGAATCAAATGAAGATAAAGAGGAGCCAAGATAAACCTTTGGAGCTAGCACTTAAAAAAAAAGGTTTATTTAAAAAATGATGATGGAGAAAATAATTAAAGAATAAGAGAATGCGAATGTCGTCAAGGATATGGTCAAGGTCATGGTCACAGTCCAAGTCATGGTCAAGGAGGAAGAAGTCAAAGAGATGATAACGTTAACAATGATGATAGAAATTATCACTTATATAGAGGCTAAGAAAAATTAAGAGGAAAAGGAAGAGGAGGTTACGAGGATGTATGATAAGTCTAATGTTGAGTGCTACAAACAAGGAGTCGAAGACCCACTTTGTTGCTAGCATTCAAAGATGATGCGGGAAAGGACAAAAGTTCATGGTTCTTGGATAAGGGAGCAAACAATCACATGTGTGAGGATAAAGGCAAAATTTTGGAGCTTGATAAAAAGGTGGAAGGCTATGTTTCTTTCGGATATTCTTCAAAGATCCACATTTATGGGAAAAGTACTATTTTAATTTTGTCAAGAGATGAAAACCACAAACTTATGTCTAATGTCTACTATATGCCCAAATTGAAAAGCAATATTTTAAGTCGAGGTCAACTTCTTGAAAAGGGATATAAAATCCACATGAAAGATCATTTTCTCTAGCTTAAAGATCAATATGCTTAGTTAATTGCTAAGATGCTTACGTCAAAAAATAGAATTATATTCAATATCAAGATAATTGACGCAACGTGTTTAAAAGTGAATGTGATAGATGAATCATGACGTTGGCATATGAGATTCAGATGCTTAAATTTTGGCGCACTTAAAGCTTTAAGAGATAAATGCATTATAGGAGGGATGCTTTCCATCAGTTATCCACATCATTTGTGTGAAGCAAGTCTACTTGGCAAGAATTCAAGGAGTTTTTCAAAAGAAGCTATGATAAGAGCATTTGAACCACTTTAACTTGTTCATAATGATGTGTGTGGACTAATCAAGCCATTATTACTAGTTAAAAAAAGATACTTCTCATATTTTACTAATGATTATAGTAGAAAGACTTGGGTTCATTTTTAGATGTTTTAAAAACCAAAGCAGCCGAAGAAAAAGTTTAAGGTTTAAAGATTCAATTGTTATTAAACCGCTACAAAACCGGTATATAATAAATAAGAAGTAAAATTTATAAAAGTAAGTAAAAATAAAAGATTTTATTGAAATAAAAATATCATTTTTATTATTGTATAATAAACTAATAATAAATAAATATAAGTCTAATATAAAACTTAAAATAATAATAAAAATAAAAAAAAATTCTAAGGAGGTTGTATCTATCGTTTTCAAAAGCTCCAAATTCTTAACTTAATAACAAAATGTCAAAACCCCATCCTATTGGGTTTATACAAATTTAACCTTATCACTCTCTACTTAAATTTCAAGCAGTTCTCCTCACAGACTTCTAACGCTACTATTTATATATCTTTCTCTCTAAATTGTTGATTCTCTTTCTTTTTTTCTTTTTCTAAAAAAGAAAACCTTAAAACCTCTCCCTATTCCTTTTCTCTCTCAATATCTAGAATTTTCCGCTTGCTCTTCACTTCCACTTTCTTAGGTTTTTGATAAGTTAGCTGAGTGTTAGGATTTTTGGCAGAAAGGTGTTAGTTGATTGTAAAATGGATTCGCTAGCTATGGCTGCCAAGAAGCTTAGGTATTTAAACCAATTGATTGATGTTCCTCTACTCGATGCTACTATTACTGTCGTTTGGGTTTTTTTTCTCTCTCTCTATTTCTCCTTTTCTTGTTGTACAAAGTTCCTATTTTCTTGGTCCCTACTTATGCTTCCAGCTTTTTTGTTATTTATCCTTTCTTGACCCTTCCTAAAATAAGTGTTCTTCGTAGCCTTCCTCTGCAAGTAGATGAAATAAGCAGGCACAATGATGAGATTTGAGAAGTCAAATAGGGTTAGAAAGCTAGAAAGAAAGCTGATTTTGCTGCGATGAGATCTGAGAAGAGAGAAGATGGTGAAGGCTAGGAGGGAGTTTGATTTGTGAAACTGAAATCTTAAAGTTTTAGGTATTATCCGTATATTGATTGACCGGTTAACTAAAAAGTCGGTCAGTTTTTGATAAATCATCTAGTTTTTATACATAAAGGTTATTAAATGAAATCGAATAGGACAATTGGCCAGTTTAGACTATTTTTGGTCCATCTGGCCAGTTCGGTTTGGTTTTTAAAACCTTGTTATTTCTTTAAGCAGGTGAGTTCACATCCAAAAAGTTATATGATTTATGTGAGTTATATGGAATTCACCACCTTTTAATGGTCTTAGGAGCCTAACAAAATAGAGTAGTCAAGAGGAAGAATATTACTATTCTTTACATGACTTGATATATATTGAAGGCCAAAAACATACCTACAAAACTTTGGAATGAAGCTATTTCTTGTGCAATCTATTTGTCAAACATGTCTACCATGAGAAATATCAAAGATCAAACACTGCAGTAGGTATTTAATGGATTAAAATCTGTAAATTTTTTGAAGCATTGCTTATGCTCATATACTGCAACAAGAAAGATCCAAACTATATGATAGTAATGTTAAGTGTGTATTCATTGGATATAACCAAAATTTCAAAAGTTATCGATTGTACATCCCAAACAATGGAAGGATTGCTGTGAGCAAAGATATTAAATTTGATGAAGAAGCAATATGGGATTGGGAGACATAAGAAGAAAGCACCTATGATTTCTTTTTCCATACTTTGAAGATAAGGAGCAAGAAACCATAATAAATGTTCAAAAAACAACTCCACCTCCTCCTCCTAATACACCTCATTCTCCTTCTTCATCAATGCATAAAGAAAGTTCAAGTGATGGGGTATGAAAAATGAGGAGTATTTATGATATCTATGAAAAGACAAAAGACATCATTGATTTTGACATAAGTAATTTATTTTTTCTTCTTGTAGACAATGAGCTTTTAGATTTTAGGGACAAAAGATGGAAGCAAGCCATGGAGGAGGAAATTAAGGCAATAGAGAAAAATTACACTTAAGAATTATCAACTCTTCTTAAGAGTTATGAAGCTTCTTGGGTCAAATGGATCCACAAGATTTAAAAAGAATGCAAATGGAGATATAATGAAATATAAAGCAAGGCTCATTGCTAAAGGCTAAAAGCAAAAACATGGAATAGATTCTAATGAAGTGTTTGCATCTATTGCTCGTATAGAGATAATTCCTTTATTGATCTCTTTGATAGCTCAAATGAAGTGGAAGATCTATCAACTTGATGTAAAGCCAACTTTTCCAAAATACAATCTTCAGGAAGAGAGCTTTATTGAACAACCAATTGCCTTTATAGTCAAAGTTCATGAAGCTAAAGTCTTAAGATTGAAAAAGGCATTGTATGTGTTAAAGCAAGCATCAAGGTCATAGAATACTTGCATTAACAAGTACTTCGAAGATAATGGCTTGTTTTAAAAATTTAAGCAAGCTATGTCATTGGAGTTTGAGATGATAGGTTATAGGACTAATATCAAAATATTTGGGCGTGGACGTGAAGCAAATGAAAGAAGAAATTTTTATTTCACAAGAAGGATATGCAAAAGAATTATTGAAGAAGTTCAAGATGCTTGATTGAAATCCAATGAATACACTTATGAAATGTGGACTTGACAAACTATGATGATAGAGATAAAGAAGATTCCACTGTATTAAAAAGGCTTGTTAGATGATTAAGATGCTTGACATATGCAAAACTAGATATTCTCTTTTCAATTGGGTGATAAGTTGTTTCATGAAAACACCTACTTGTACTCATAAGAAAGCAGCCAAGAGAATTTTTTGCTATATCAAAGGCAAAGTTGATTATGGGTTGCTCTATACATTATCTATTGATTTCAGATTTGTTGGATTTTGATGATAGTGATTTTTCAAAAGGTTAAGTTGATTATGGGTTGCTCTATACATTATCTATTGATTTCAGATTTGTTGGATTTTGATGATAGTGATTTTGCAGGAGATGTTAATGATAGAAAAGGCATAATTAATTTCATATTTTTGTGGGTGAATGTGCTATAACATGGAGTTTAAAGAAGCAACCTATTGTAACTTTGTCAAGTTGTGAATATGAATATGTGGCTACAACTTCATGCACTTGTCATGTTATTTGACTTAGAAGGCTATTGAAGGAACTTCACTTACCACAAAAGGAAGTAACTAAAATATGCATTGAAGTTTACATAAGCATTGGCTAACAATTGGTTTTTTATGATCGGAGTAAATATATAGATACAAGATATCATTTTACTAGATAATGTATTGCAAAGAGTGGAGTGGAGCTAAAGCATATAAAGACTAATGACAAGTTGCAAATATTTTTAAGAAATCAATCAAATTTAAAGTTTTTCAGCACTTGAGAACAAGACTTAGAGTACAGAAGAAAGTTTCAAATAAAGGAAAAGTGTTGAAAGTTAATTTAAAACTATGAGTGGATTAAATTGTCAAAAACCTAGTTACAAGTGCTCAAGTTCATTGTTAGGTATTGGATTATGTTCATATGTTGGTTACATAATTAATATGATGCATGTATGATTTATTTAGGTTTATTAATAGGTTCACGTACATATATTTTAAAGGTCATCTTTTGTACCTATAAATACATTTTCATGCTTGAGTTAAAATTAATCAAATAAAATACAATCTCTTCCTCCTAAATAATCCTCCACTCTTTAAATGTTCCATCTCGTTTTATTAATTTTCACCTAGTACTATGGATGACAATTCAAATGAGTTATCAATTCATAATAGGAGGAGAAAGTTAGATAATTCAAATAACTATAAAAGAGACTATCAAATGACTAGTACTATTATGCATAATCTAAAGTAAGCAATACAGGAAAAATGAGCCATAAATAAAATTTACCAAAAAGGTGATCTTCCAAGGATCCTAAGGGCATGTATTCATAGACAAGAAGGCGTTGATTCCCCTCGGCGCAGAAGCCAATTAAATTTACGAGGTTAAGGTGTTGCATTAGAGAGAGCATGAGAACCTCCACTAGAAACTCTTTGTCGCCTTGGAAACCAGATTGGTCTAGCTGTTTGACAGCTACAACCTGATAAGAACACATTGGTTTAATGATGTAGGAGAACTCATTCATGATCATAACTTCACATAAGACAAGAGCAGAGACTTTTACTTGACCATTTCTTTCTAGTCTTCCTTTGAAAACAGCGCCAAATCCACCTCTCCCAAGAAAAGAATCGTGACTGAAACTATTAGTAGCAATTGCAAGCTCTTCATACGTTAATGTTATAGCCCTTTTAGGAGCAGTTGACGTAGCACTTTGGTTGGACGAGTCGGAAATGAGAACTACATTGGACGGCACCCTTCTTAGTTCTGCAGTTGTTTTATATATGTTAATAACAATTTTACTAAATGATGCATGCACCAAATATATAGAACCATATATATGTATAATTCATGTCCCGTATCCAATTTGATAACTTATTACATTCAACTAAGATGAGCTTGGGCAAACTCCAACATTAGTATACAAATAACTGGAGAATGTGTAAGGAACATTATAAGCTTCACTGCTAAACGTGTAAGTAATCCTTCTCAGAGCCAAGCAGCTGTTTGTACGCAAATCACCTTATTAAAAATCCTAAAGTACATGCTATTTCTTGTTTGTGTCATCAGCAGACAATATTTTCGGAACGTGTTCATTGTTAAAATGGTAAGTATAAAATCATTGATTATATATATCAATAGATAAGATCATACTGACTCACCATGCGATGAATGTTTCTTCTTGTTATCGCTCTTCCGCTTCTTGCCATTGAAGAAACCAAAACAAGGGCAGGAACCCATTTCCAGAAAGGAATCGAGATGAGAGAAAAACAAGCGGACATATGGAGAAAAAAAATATAGCGCATGAAAAATCTCCCTGATGCAGAGACGATTTTCAAGCATTATACGTAGAGATTTACAAATGCAGCATGGGGAATGAATGATCTCGTGGGTAGGGATTTCCTACATCTTTTGGGTTGTATCGTTTCATGTGTCTGTTTGATATTTGAAACCAAACGACGTAAACGGGATTTTCAACAGAATGACATAATCTTTGTTCTGTCTTTGACCAATTAGTTTTTTTTTCTTTTTCTTTATATTTTTAGATAGTCCTATGATTTGGCTTGAAAAAATGTGTTATTTTCATATATTAATATTATTTTATCTTAGCATTTACACTGAAAACATAAACACCGATAGTATGGAAGTTATTTTAATTAGATTTCCGCAGATTTAGAGCTTTTGAATTCAAATGTTTCTTAATCTTGGAAGGATTTTCCGAATCTTTATTTCGGAATCCGTCCTTTTTTATTTTTCTCCGATTGTTATAAATGATGTTAATTTCATTTTATCTTAATCTAATAAAACACCTAAATTTAAATATAAATTGATGTTCCTTATTATGGTAACATGGGCTAGAAAAACCAATGTTTTAAAAACCGGACCGTGACTGAACCGAAGAAGTAACTGATTCAAGGGTCAATAGTTCAACCGGAATTCAACCGAGGTCAAGCCGGTGACTAATAAATAATAAATATAAATTTTTATTTTATATATTATACATATAAGATATTTTTTAAATATACTATTTCATTATTTATCTAATTGTAAACTTAACTTAAACTCCAAAATTCAACCTAAAAACTTCAAACATACATGTTTTTTTAAAAAAATTTACCAATACAACACAAAATAAGATAATAAAGCTCACTAATCATAGTTCATCAAAAGGATTAGAAAAGATCACTAATCATAATATTCATTTAAGTTGAAATCAAAATCAAATGCTCCTTCGTCATTGCCGATAAAAGCATCTTCAACAGATTCCAAATTTGGTTGTTCGGCAATTTCTTCATCACCTAATTTCATAATAAACAATATTAGACAA
>JANKOE010000006.1:49632239-49643099 GCA_026284465.1 Erythroxylum citrifolium
AGACCTGGTGGTAGATCTACAAGGACCCAGACTTCATTAGTATACATAGAATCTATTTCTGATTCCATTGCCTTGAGTCATTTTCCTGCATCAACATCATTAATAATGTATTTTTATAAAAAATTCATTATAAAAATGTATTTGGTTTCTAATGATAATGTTCTAAAATTATTTGCATTAGACCTCCAATTGATGAACCAACAGAGTTCCATTCCATCATTTAAATGTCATATCAACATCAATATAACTTTTTAATTAATTTTTCTATCTTTTGTGAGACCTGTTAGTGCTACATGGACCCTGTATGGTACTCTCTCTCTTTTTTGGTAAGTAAAAGAGCTAACAACTAGTTAGAGCTAATAACAAGATTAATGTGCCGAGTGCTTTAAGTCCCACTTCCAAAATAAATCATCTTTTCTCCTTTCTTTAGCCTTTTTGAGTTTTTCTCCTTAAGACCAAAAAAATTATATTCCCATATTATTATGAATACTCGTAGTAGATGCTCGATCATTTACGCAAACCATAAAATAATTACTCATTGTCGTGTGATAAGGCTAAATTTGGAGGGAAAATCAATCTTTTATTAATAAATTAATTCATAGTCCACAAAAACTGGAAAAAATCAAGATTAAGAGTCCTATTATGTTCCCAGTTATAAAAGAGTTCAAATGCATGATGTTGTTGCTTTGCTCATGTTTCCATCACTTGGCTGGTCACTAAACAAGAAGTTGCATCAATTCTTTCTTCCTTCACACAAGATTATGTAAAACCCAAGCAAAATCACAATTAGAAAGCTAGAGTAAGTAAAGATAATATAATATAAAGCATATTAGAAAGCTAGAGTAAGTAAAGATAATATAATTTAAAGCATATCAAACTGAATTCGGAAATCTATATTTTTTAGAGTCTAATAAAAGCACGCTCTATGACTAGGTATCATTATCATCATGATGTTAGAATTTTATCTAGATTAAGTAGCAAGACATAAAGTTTTTCTAAAAGTTGGAAAAAGATAGTATGCATTTTGTTACTCCCTCTAAAATTTGGACTTTGCAAGACATTATTTAGCAAAACACTTCCTTTGTAAATAAAATATGCTATGTTAAATGAAATCAACCATGTTATTAGTTATGCCATTGATATAAAGAAGAAATTATTTCCCCTAAATTCCTACTTGTTTCATTTGAAAATTTCACGGAAGAGAAAGACATATAAAGATTATATAATTAATTGTTAATCAATTGTCCTACTAAAGTTTTCATGGATTTAGAATTTCACCTCAAATATAAACCCTTCTCTAGATTTATCTCCATAATTGAATCTTCCAAAGTCGAGTATTCATGATATTGATTTTATGTATTCTTTGACCTTATCGTCAACAATAATGACCTATTACTACGGAGATGGAATATTTGTTAAGTGGTTAGGACATCTTACTTTTTGAGATAAAGTAGTGATACTATTGGAAAGAACAATTTAAATATTTTCTACATGTAATTCTATAATTTATATAAATTTGCACACGTCATAAACTCCATACACATTACTTCTCTATATTACTCTTGCTACAATTAAGTGAAGGAGCAACAAGATTACCTCTTTTCAGGGAGAGGTAACGCTTTTTGGGTATTTTAGTTTGACACTACTCATGAAGGTACTCAACTAGGCTACCATGAGAGTTTTGGATTTACTACTATTCCACCAATGGACATAGCAATCCAATTAGCTCTATATGGTTGTAAAAATTTTAAAATTTTAAACTATCTCTAAACTTTCTAACTTCCAATTTAGGTTACATATGATGTTTATGAATTAATAGCCTATAACTTCCAATTTTTTTCTAGAGAACAAGATAACCTTAATGTACATTCTTCCTACTTTCATGATTTTCTGCACCAAGTCTGCTTTGTATGTTGTTAATTCACCTCAATAAGTAAGATGAGACAATACAACTCATGTAAAAGAGGAAGTAACTCTTAATTCATTTTTCTATAATTAGATATAAAAACTTGGAGAATGGTTTTTTTAAAAATAGAACTTAACTATAGTTTAATGCAATCAACATTACTAGAGAAACTTTAACTTAAAAATTATAAGCAATGCAAAAGATTCAAATAAACACTAAGCTTTATAATCTACATAATATCAGTGAACTTATTGGTAGATGGATTAAAAATCCTGTTTATTTACTTTGCTCATTATCATTCCCTTTGTCTCCACTATAATAATAAAATGTGACAAATTAACTTGATTACTTCTCCTGTAATCAAGCAATAAGTTATCAAATACTACACAAACCAAAAAAAGGTATTAATATCTCTAATAGCTTGTTGTAGCCATTCTGTTGTCAAAGATGAAGTCTTTTAAGTACATAAATGATGAACCTCCTCAACATTTTTTAATTAATGATGTAAACTACTTATAACATACTATATAACTAACAATTTGAAGGTTCTACAACAACCAATTAATGTTGCTTTAACTTAAACAAGTTCGTTCTAACTAGAATAGAAAAATTATCTCATTAAGAGGGTTTATTTTAGAAGTAGTGCCCATTAGTGCCATGTGGGTTCTATATGAGTTCTACATAGCATCGATAGGTCCCATATAAAGTAGAAAAAAATAATTAAAAAGCAAGCCAATATAGTATTTATTTGATGAAACTATAATAAGGATAAGGATTCTGTCAGTTGTGGATTTAGTTCAATTGATTTTGAAATATTATGATTATTTTAAAATTCTTTAAAGCGTTAGGATCTAAATTAAAATTTGGTACAAATGTTAGAGATTAAAATATACCTTTAATCTATAAACTTTCAAACGGTGTTAAACTTATAATTGCACGATAAGTGGTGTTAAACTGCTATCTAACTAACAGGATCCAGTCCACCTATTTTTTTAAAAGAGTCGCCATATAAACATCTTAAATATGTTCATAATATTTTGTTTAAACCCTCTATTTTCCTGTTAGATTAAGGGTGATATGTTATGAACAAATGTAATCTAACCTATTGAAGCTTAAATGTCTTATGTTGAAACACTCTTAAGAAGCGTATCACCGACAATGGTCTATAGCATATCATACAGTTTGAAAATGTTAAAAATAAACAATTGAGTAACATATGGTGTTTAATATGAATGCTTAAGTACAATGAAATAACAATACTAGATGAACCTATTTATAACTGCCAATATGACTAATTTCCATCTTGATATTAGACAAATTATATAAAATCTATAATTATCTTTATTCAACATTCCTTAAGCGTAAGTAGTGGCCATAATAGCCTAGGATATGTTTATGAGTCATATTTATTCTTCTAACATGTTACACACTATTTGACATAATTTATATCATCTTTCCCTAACCCTTTCTAACAAAATAAATCATGCAATCTATTGACTATGACAATTACTCTTAGGTGTCTTGAGCTTCATCATGCCTTATAGAAATAAGTTCACTTCTCAATTTACGAGTAAAGCCAATGAATAGCCTCTCCTTCCACCTAAGCAAATCATATTTCCATTTATAAGCATTAAAATGCACCACTTCTCTCTTAAGTTTTTAAATTTAAATCCTATAATGAAGGATCATTAGTCCAACTCTCTTTAATTTCCTCTAGTTATGTAGTATGCAACCAGAAGATATTTCAAGCTCTTATAATCATTTTTCTTTACTAATTAATGTCTCTTAAATTATGATGCTAATGTTTGATTGCCTTGATAACAACTAGGGATTACTTTTAAAAAGTGGATAAGCTTAAATGTTATGCTAAATCCTTTCTAAAAAACCAATGAGAATTTGGTTTTGTTGAAACACTATTATAATGCCACTTTATTAGCATCAACTTCAATTATAAATTTTTATAAGAAATTCAGTATAGAAAAATAATGTCTATCATTATTGCCTTTTTTAACTTGAAAAAATCTTATTGCTCTCTTCCATTCCACTCTCAACTTTGTGAAATATTCTTTTTTAACAACTAAATCAACATTTAACAAATATCTTATAATAACTAGTGAGATCAAAGAAGCCTCTGAACTTTTTAAGTGATTTAAGAACTACCTAATTCTTAATTACTCAAATTTTTAGGATTAATTGTCAACTTGTGCAAGAGATTGTATAGTCTAAATAATCAACTTATCTTATACAAAAAAAATACATGTTCCCTTTTGTAAACAATTGATTTTCCTTTAGTATCTTCAAAATGCTTCTATTGTGTTCTAAATTTCACTGAAAAGATGCATTACATATAAGAATTTCATTAAAGAGTACCATAATAAACTTATTGAGTAAGGGATTAAAGTTCCTAATCATTAGACTCTAGAAAGTAGAGGGAGTTTGGTTAAGGCAAAAGGAATAACCAAAAACTTATAGTGTATTTTATGAGTCTTGAAAGTAGTTTTGGGAGCTCCTATAGATACATTATGATCTAATAGTATCTAAACCTCAACTCAAGTTTGGAATACCAACTAGAGCTATGAAGCTCATCGAAAAACTCCTTAATTAATGGAATTGAGAACTTATCTTTAACAGTATGCTTATTAAGTTCCTTTATAATGTATAAACATATGACAAAATTTACCTTTCTTCTAAACTAATATCATAGGTGAAATATAAGAATGATGTGTTTATTGAATGAATCTTTACTTCATCAGTTCTTATATTGTGCTCTTAATAACATATTTTTCCACTCATAAATAATGGTAGGTTCTAATATTAATTACTTCCACATCCAATTTTAAGTGAATTTTTTTGTTCTGCCTCTTACAAGGTGATAGTTCTGTAGGTTCCTGAAAAAAAACTAAATTAATCTCCATTAATCTTGTTAAAGCTACCCTTTTAATCATTATCATCCTATAATTTCTTTGTGGAAATCCTTTCCTAAAATCAACTTAGGCTTTTATCATAATCTTCTATTAATGTGACTAACTATCCCTCTCAACTAAAAGTTATAGTCCTCCTTGTAAAATTGCACAACATTTCATTTAGAATAGCTGACCATTACCCTAAGGTTCATATGACATTGCCCTAAGGAAATTACTAAAGTATTAGTTGTGAACATTAAACCTCAAAATGTCCAAGCAAAATTTGAACAAATTTGATGACATTTTAATTTAAGGCTCCCTTTTATTGTAATCTTGAAGAGTTTCATCTCTTTCACTTCACAACTTACTCTCCTAATTATATATGCATCTATAAAGTAATGTGATATTGTTGACATCTTGAGCAAAAATATAATAGAAACAAATGACTAAAGGAAGAATAATATGTAATAAAGTTATCCCTCTACCTTATTAAGAGAAAGTAACGAAAATAACTAAGAAAATAAGCTAGGAGTCCTAATTATAAAAATATTTCAAGGGTTGACCTATAAATTAAGAAAGGTATCATGTACTTTATTTTACCCATTTAAATTGTTACCTAGATCTCGTAAAAGATTTTAAAGTTTTGGAGAATTTGAAATGAAATGAATTTGAATGAGTTTAAGAAACAAGTTGAAAAAGAGAACATATTTTTGGATGCCTAGGAGTTTATGATTTTATTTACGACTTAAAAATAAAAGGAGAATACCTAAAATAGATTATAGGCGTTAAAAGTAGAAGAGAAATGCCTAAAATGTATCCTAGAGATTAGTAACATGAAATTTCTAAAATAAATATTAGGACCAAAAACATTACTGTCATTCCTTTACCATCACCAAGAAACCAGGATTAGTGAGTTAATAATTTAAGAATTTGAAGAGAAAAGGTCCCTATTATTCCTCAATTGTCGTAATGTAAGAGAATCCATAAATGATATGAGAGGCTTTGATAGCCTTTATATTGGTGGATGGACTTTTAGGAGTTTATCCAAGTTGGAGAAATTAGAAATATATTTAGAAGACTTACATTATTGCTTATGAACCAATGTGAAGGCTCCTCCAAATAAAGGGAGATTAATTAATTCTAAATTATTTATAAATTCTATAAAAATATCACATTCATGGGCAATATATGAGCATGCTTTCTTTTCTTTAGCCTTTAAAATGACATTAAAATATCTTAACACATATAAAATTTAGCCTCCTACTAAAGACTTTTTGAAACTTAATATTCCATTCCACTTTTCCTCTCTCCTTCTAGCATGATTAGGGTGTTATAAATTTACAAAACCAACTTTAAGGTTTGCTAACTAACTTACTTCAAATAATTAAGTTGTCATGATGAGCCAAATTAAGAGAATACATTTATCTTGCAAAATGAAAAAATCCTCTTAAGTAAGCTTTTGCTTTAACAAATTTGTATCCAACTTCTATATTTTCCTATTTTATTTCACTTTTATTTTTTGTTATAATTTTTTATATTTTATTTTTAAATATACATAAAAATCTATTTGATTATAATATTAATATAGTTATGCTTTTCATGTCAACATGTTAATGTGGATGCTCTCCTCTTTTTCCCTCTTGGCCAACCTAGTTTGACAATTCTACTTTAGAACAACTACTCTCTAGAAGTTCTTTTAATTAACTCTCTGACAACACTTACGTTTATGTTAGTGGAGCTTCTCTCCACCCTTCATCCCTTGAAACTCGTCGAACTCATTCTTCCCAGTTAACCCTTCTTGATTTCCCTTCACCCTTTCGTGGTCTTTGCCCTATTCATTTCTATTTTTAAAACTAAATTATTTTTTTTATTTTTGTCATGTTTACTTTTTTTCATTTCTAACTTTTTCCCCTCACTCTTGAACCTTGGTTGAAACTCTCTAATCTTTCACTCAACCTATCTAACTTTCCTCCTTTACATTCTGGCCCTTAAGCCTCTATCAACCTCCAATAACTTAAATGTTCTTCTTCTATCATTCACCTAAATCACCCCTCCTTATCAACCCAAACTTAAACCCATTACCACCATATAATCTAAAACAAAGTTGGAAGTAGGTAGTGGTGGATGCCACTCAGATTAAGCTTAATTGCCACCCTCCTCCATCGTAATGCTAGAGTGGCATCTCCCATTAAGGTCCTGAAAGAAAGTGCTAGTACAGTGTCCTCTTTGCTTGTAGGGTTTTATCTAGGAAATAGGTCAACATTCCCTTTACTTCAAAGATAGGCTAAGAGTCAATAGAAAACAAGAGGACTAAAGGATGTGTTATTGAGTGAGGATTGTCTATTCCTATTGACTATTTATTTTCAACTTCAAATTTACAACACAAGTAACCATCAAATTGGACCTTGGCATAAGAGTAGTAAGCCAATTTATTTGCAAATGCGGTAACCTAGAACCAAACTTAAGTTTGTTCATTACAATATACTCCCCTATGGATCAATATTCACGACATTTTATTAGAATATTGGTCCACAAGGGGACTCAGCTACTTACTAAGCTACATTAGATAACCAATTGGTATAATAAAGGAATAGCCTCATTAAAAAAGAATGCAAGGATGTGTGCATTTATGGATATGAAGAGAGAATTATCAAATTAAATGCCTCTTCTTAAGCTTGGTTCAGATGATGCTCTCATTGAGGGTGCAATCAATGTCACTTACCAATGGCGTCCAACTATTACTAAGCTAAGTAAGATATGGAAGCTCATAAGTAAACATTTACAGGGGGAATTACGCTAAATTATTGGGATTAGATGAAGAGTGTAACATCTCATTATTCCATTGATTAGGGATAGAACCCTAGGATACTGTGCACGAGAGTATAATGAGAATTTAGAAGTACATTTCATGCATCATATGGCATACTCATACACGTGAATTGTGTTGACGCTCATGAAAATAATTGTATAGGCATTCATTGACATTTTTCGGGTATAAGTGATTTTAAAGTGACTAAAATGTGAATTGTGGATTTTATTTGTCTTGAAAATTAAATGGGTGTGTATTAAAATTGATTTAGCATTTTGGTGATATTTCAGACATTTTGAAAATGTGGGGTATTTTGGACTAGGAAAAATGTAGAAATAAGAGACGAATGGAAGTGTGACATGTGGTAGTCTCACATGGATGACAAATGGGTTACATGCATTGGTGACATGTGGCAATATATCATTAACACACCTGTTCACGTTTTTGTATGGAAATTTTTGCAGCTCTCTTATTTGTTCTTCACCGAAATCACCCACCACCAAAACTCCCTCCTTGTTCATCCATCACTGAAACATCTAGTTTGTTCATTTTTTTTGTATTTGGCTTTTGATTCTCGCATCAATGTTACACCTTGTAAAGTAAGCACAGTCCATCTATTGTTTTGTTTCTCTTTATTCTTTATTTTTCTTCATCCGCCGAAATCTCTTTTGTCCACTCTCAACTGTTGGAATTTTGTTGAATCAAGTAAGTTATGCTTTAAGTTTTTTGGGTATCGTAAATGACATTTTGATGATGTTTTAATGTTTGTAAATGGATGCATGCATGAGTGATGTAGGAAGAAGCAATTTTGGTGATACAAGTAAAGTGATGGAGTTAAATAAGGGTTAGTGAAATAGAAAATATGCAGAAAGTGTGATAAAGGACTATGATAATTGGATTTAAATGAAGATTAGTGAAGTAGACAAAATTGCAGAAAAATGTGATATAGAAAAGTATGGAAATAGGTTCTAATTTTGGCTTGTAATCAATCATGAAATTTTTAATTGTGTATAGAGAATACTGAACTGAAAGTTGAGGTATAACTGAATGATCACCTTGAAATGATAGAATTTTGGCAACGTAGTATGTTGGAGTATGTTATATGGAGTGTTTTTACTGAACATGCATCTATATTTGGGCCATACCATGATCTGTGAATATTCAAATTAGATGGATTTTAATCTAGAATAAACTAGAGATATACGGTTACAATTTTTAAGAGAAATTGAATTTGAGTTCTGTCCTTAAGGGTCTTGAAATTTAGCTTGAAATTGAGTCTTGTTGTTATCGAATAAATTGTATTGATGTAGGTCGAATTAGACAAAGTTGTTTTCACAAAAGTTGTAGCTTATTCTCTTAGCTTTCAATTGGTATAAAGTTTTTATTTTTTGGATATCTGAATTGAGAGATTTGAGTTATACAACTTTGAGTGCACTAACCTTTTAGTCATGGGAGTGCATGATCATGCACTAGCCAAAATTTTGAACGTGCTCAGTCTGTAGTATTTTGAGTATAACTCTTAGAATAATAAACCAAATTGAATGATTTTTGTTTCATTTGAAACTTAAGACATAGAGGAAAATTTGATTAGAGAAACTATTGTCTAAAAATGTCAGTTTCTAGGTCAAAATGGCCATACAAATCTGATTCGAAATCTGCTTAAGAAAATCTAGGAAAAGTGTAGGAAAAGGATCGTGGGTAGTGATTTTTCATGGAAATGTTTTGATTATGCAATGGTTGAACTAATCAAAGATGAAGTGTATAATTATGATGTTTTTGAACTTAATTTGGGCTTAAAATGAGGACATAACTTAGTTAATCAATTGTTTGATGCATGGTGAATGAGGAATTATGGAAAAAGAATAGGATTTCATGAATGAAGAGATTAGATGGGTAATGTTGAATTAAATGAGTAAAGGCTTGAGAGCTAATGCAATCAATTTAGTCATTGAATTGGTATGAAATGAAATGAAATATGCATTAATGTGTATGAATTCTGGAAAATTTGGAGTAAGATTGATATTTGTATAAGTTTATTAAAGAAGCATACCCGAGAATTTGTTATTGAACATAGATAATACATGATACATTTATAAATGTGCTTATTCAGTTAAATGGGCAATGTAGTAATATGAAAATGTATGTGATTGCATATAGAAGAGCACATTGAGCGACCGCTTCCAGATATTGCCAGAACTTCAAGGCAATAAGCTAAAGGGAGCAATTATGAGTAACCAAAGGTGGTCTCACCTTGATTTTGTTTTGTTTGATCATGAATTGAATTGATATGTGATGTATGTGTACTGATTTCCGGACATGAAATGTTAAAGGTGTTTGATGCATGAATAACACATTGGAAGTGTTCCTTGAATGTGAATGTGATTGAATAAATGTGTTATCAACCTATATGTTGAAAGTCGAACCTAGTCCAATGATTAATGCGGATGAGAAAGTGAATGTGAATGTAATGGACTGATTATGATGATTGAATTTATAGAATGCATTTCATTCCAATGCATGAAATATAAAGGCAATTGTGACTGAAATCGCCAATAAAAAAAGAGCTTAAAGCTCAGACATCTATGGTAAGAGCCTAAGGCTCAATATATACGATGAGCCCTATATCCCCATCGAATAAGGGACAGTATGAATGAGCCCAGTATCTACAACGGATATAGGACAGTGAAAAAGGTACTCGGTCATAACAATGTAATAAATAAATTTGAGTCTCATAAACATTGCATACAAATATGATATGAATAAATTGAATGGTTGCATTGTTTTGAGGACTTTTCTTTTATGAAATATGTATTGTATGGAATTTTTTGAGAAGTGACAATTATGAACAAAGTGTTTCGTGGTATTACATGATGATAATCGAGATGATGTGAATTATATGATAACATAAATTGTTGCGTTGCATGACAAGAGTGAACCATCGAGGATGGTTACTCAACTGAGTTCGTAAAACTCAACCAAATTGCAACATTGACATTTTCAGGTTCGAGGGATCGACGACTTAGCTTCTAATACTGCATAAAAGAGATTTTGTACAACCTTTGTATATAAGACGTGGCTCAAAGGCCAGTCAGTTGGAACTGAAGGATTAGTTTTTAATTTTTGATTAATTCCTCATGTATGTAGCAAACTTTGCAGACCGAGCTATGGACGCTGATAGGTTGATATTGTATAAATATGGATGATGGATATAATGCTACCTTGTAAATTATGGTTTATGAAAT